>OZ022559.1:66668714-67268714 GCA_963991005.1 Barypeithes pellucidus
TCATTAATTTCGATCCTTTACGGTATCATATATATTTATAGGAATGGAAGTAAAACTTACAGTCTGCGCCACTGGATTGTGAGATTTACTTCCCTTCCTATAATTTCATTCCACTGTAAGATGGAATACTTCCCTAAAATTAATATACAGGGTCCGCAAACGAAGCGTGGACGGAAGATTAAATCGTTATCGAAGAACTTATCAACAATACTAAAACAGCTTGAGATATTGGATTAAAAGCGGCATGTTTTAAAAATATTTTACATTATACAGGGTGGCCCAAAAAAGTGTGACAGCATAAAGTTATATTTTTTTAAATGGAACACCCAGTATTTTATTACATATTTAGGTTCGTATTACTATCGTTTATAAGTGCCTCAAATTTTATTTAATTTGGTTATGTAGTTTCGAAGAAATAAATTAAAAACTAAAAAAAAAAAGTTTTGCAGTCCTGAATAAAAAAATCAAAAAGAACAATCCAGAACTATTTTTTTAACCTCGGCATTGAGTGAAATTTATGACAAGAGGTCTAGAGATACTATGAATGTAATTGCGTTTATTTATTTTATACAGGGTGTTCATAATAAGCTTTCAAAAACCCAACATTTTAAAATAATTTTTCTCAAGTTTTTCGAATGGAACACCCTGTATATTATTTGGCTATTTGACGTATAATTCATAGACAATTTTTTTTTGTAATACAAGCATATAAGTTATATCCAGCCGTTTTCGAAATAATTGTAAATATTATAAATTATGTTGTTTAAATAGAGTTTTTATTGGTAAATTTTGTTATAGGCGACTAGGCTAATAATTGTAAACTAAAGCTAATGTTCAAAATAGCTTCCTTTTACTTAATTTAATGATTTTCCTCTACTGCCAACAGAACTCTTAATTCATTTTCTTCATTAATAACGGGTTTATTGATTATCATCCTTTTTGTGTACGAAGTGCTTCCTGTTGCTACAAATCTTTGCAACAACTTCTCGAAAGTTTTTGGTCTCGGCTTTCTCTCAATATCTGGATATCTTTCAGCATATACTCGGCTCGCGAGGAGGCAATTTCGCGCACATTCGCCCAGTATAAAAATCATATTTACCATTTCTAAAATTCGACATTTTGTGTAAGTTAGTACTTAATTTCGACGACTGAACAAATGTAAATAATTTTATTTAACTGTCATAGTGACAATATAAACAAAAAGAAATCATGGCAACCCGATTAAGAATAAAAAATAAAATTAAATAATAAAAGTAGCAAAAATGTATGCTTTTTAAATTTATATCGAAATAACTAAAATACGGTAAACTCTAAGAGTAAAAGGAAGCTATTTTGAACTTTTACTTTAGTTTACAATTATTAGTCTAGTCGCCTATAACAAAATTTCCCAATAAAAACTCTATTTAAACAACATAATTTATAATATTTACAATTATTTCGAAAACGGCTGGATATAACTTATATGCTTGTATTACAAAAAAAAATTGTCTATGAATTCTACGTCAAATAGCCAAATAATATACAGGGTGTTCCATTTGAAAAACTTGAGAAAAATTGTTTTAAAATGTGGGGTTTTTGAAAGCTTATTATGAACACCCTGTATAAAATAAATAAACGCAATTACATTCATAGTATCTCTAGACCTCTTGTCATAAATGTCACTCAATGCCGAGGTTAGAAAAATGGTTCTAGATTGTTTTTTTTGATTTTTTTATTCAGGACTGCAAAACTTTTTTTTTTAGTTTTTAATTTATTTCTCCGAAACTACAGAACCAAATTAAATAAAATTTGAGGCACTTATAAACGATAGTAATACGAACCTAAATATGCAATAAAATACTGGGTGTCCCATTTAAAAAAATATAATTTTATGCTGTCACACTTTTTTGGGCCACCCTGTATAATGTAAAATATTTTTAAAACATGCCGCTTTTAATCCAATATCTCAAGCTGTTTTAGTATTGTTGATAAGTTCTTCGATAACGATTTAATCTTCCGTCCACGCTTCGTTTGCGGACCCTGTATACAGGGTCCTGCATCTCACATCCCGCCTTCTACAGCTCAGTTATTGATTAATTTAGGGTTGTGATTTACACGCATCTTAAAGTGCGTTTCAGGAAAATATTCTCGTTTATACAGGCTGTCCCAAAAAAGTGTGACGTCATGATGATATATTTTTTTAGATTAATTGTCATATATTTTGTTACTTCTTTAGATGCCTCTTATGGTTACTTACTTACTTACTTATGGTTACTTACACACCCCTAAAATTTTATTAAACTCGGTACAGTGATATCGGCGAAAAAAAAAATAAAAACCAAAAATCAGTTTAGTGGTGCAAAACTGATTTTTCTTGATTTTTATTCTTTTTAGTGGATATTACTGCGCCGATTCCAACAAAATTTTAGGGGTATGTAAGTAACCACAAGAGACATCCAATCTAAAAAAATATATCATCGCACGTTTTTGGGACACCCTATATAAACGAAATTATTTTCCTGAAATGCACCCTCAGATACGGGAAAAGTATGCAATAGATCAAAATCCTAACTCAATTAATAACTGAGCTGTAGAAGACTGGAGGTGATATGCGGAACCCTATATATACAGTGATGGGCTAAAATATGGAACAAATTCATTTAAAAATCAGGTTTCATTTTTTTGTAAAAACGCTCGGACACGTCGATTATAATTTTTTCTTCCGGATTTTTTGCCTCAAAAAGAAATTATACTGGGTGTATCAAAAAGTTGATGTAAAATTTTTTTGTATTTTAAATAGAACCACCCTATTTTTACTTATCACATAAATTCTACGTCAAATTCTGAGCATAATTCACGTAGCATACTCCATCCTTATCTCTAACGGTTTTAGAGAAAAATTACATCTTAAAAAAGAAATTTCTTTAAAAAAAGGTACATGTACCTACTTAAAGGTAAACAGGTAAATTTAAATTAATTGTTACTACGATAGCAAGTCATGTGTCAATCAAAAAGAATTTTAAGTATAATTTTGAAAAAACGGTGATCATGGTGCATTTAAATGAAACTCAAAGAATCGAAATTTTAATTTTAATTGGATGTGGAGACAAAACAAGAAGTCAAGAAGAAGTTTGTAACTTGTTTAGCGCTAAGTATCCAGAACGACGGATTACAAGATCTACAGTGAGTAAAATTGAGAAAAAATTCAGGGAAACAGGTAATGTAAAGGATCGTCTACGGCCAGGTCGTCCAAAAATTAGTGAAAACACAAAATTGAACATTTCGTTAGAAGTTGAAGATAATCCCCATAGTGCATCCACTGAAGTAGCCCTTAATAATGATGTTAGCCGACGATCTGTTTTGCGGGTATTGAAACAAGAAAAGTACCATCCGTATAAAATTAGGTTGCTGCACGAGCTAAACGAAGATGATCCCGACCGCCGACTACAGTTTTGTGAAACTATGATGGAAATTTGCAACTTAAATCTATCTTTCCATCGCAGCGTACTTTTTAGCGATGAAGCCACGTTTTTTTTGAATGGTTCGGTAAACAGACAAAATTTTCGGTATTGGAGTACAAATAATCCCCGTTGGATGAGAGAACAGCATACGCAATACTCACAAAAAGTAAATGTTTGGGCAGGGATATTAAATGATAGAATTATTGGACCTTTTTTCTTCGAAGGAAATCTTACAGGAGACCGGAATTTACAATTTCTTCAAAATGAATTAATTCCCACACTAGCAGCGGATTTTCCAAATCCGAATCAGCCTAATCTAGCGTCTATTTGGTTTCAACAGGATGGTGCTCCGCCTCATTTTGCTCGACAAGTACGAGAGTATTTGAATACTATTTTTCCCGAACGATGGATAGGTAAAAGAGGGACACATATAATGGCCTGCAAGATCTCCCGATCTTACACCAATGGATTTCTTTCTTTGGGGTTATTTGAAATCAAAAGTGTATAAGGATAAACCACAAAATTTGGAAGACTTAAAATTTAAAATTAGATATGAAATTAGGCAAATTAATGAAAATACTGTAAATAATGTTTTAGAAGGGTTTTTAAGTAGATTGGCATATTGTCAAGAAGTTAATGGTTTCAACACTTAATAAAATAATTTTTCAAAATTATACCTACATCTACTTTTTGACACACCCAGTATAATTTCTTTTTGAGGCAAAAAATCCGGAAGAAAAAATTATAATCGACGTGTCCGAGCGTTTTTATAAAAAATTAATACCTGATTTTTAAATGAATTTGTTCCATATTTTAGCCCATCACTGTATATATTTCGTAGTCTGCAGTGAAATTCGTCTTTTCATGAAAAACCTAGTCATATCATGAAGCGTCGGCATATTGTATAAAAACATGAAACTACACAATCTGCCCAGCCTTTTCAAGAAGAGCCCGTAGCACTTCGGCATATACCGTCGTAACATAACCTGACTAAATTTAAAGAGCGGCACTTTGTGAAGTACCTATCAGTCGTCAGATTATGTAACGTGTTTATTGTATTGAAACTGTTATTAATTTTGTGGTTATATTATGGAAGAAAATAATGAAAAGTTGTTTAATGGGGTACATAGCGATATGTCGAGGTACTGTTATCATGAATAAAACCTCATACGGTCATGAATTAACCCTAATTGATTGTTCGGAACGATTAGTGAAAATATTGCTTTTGAAGAGAAACTAATTTAAAAAACAACAAAATATTTTATTTACAAGTCACATTACAATCTGTCTTCAGTGTGATAAAAATTAGAGAATGTTTCGTTTTCAAATAAGGTATTCTGCGAATTATTTATTATATAAATACAATAAAATAGCAATTTATTCGTGTAAGATGGCATCACAAAAGCTTGTGAACAAATTTGATAAACCAGCCAACGATATTCCTACATTGTAGCTAGGTCAATTGTTGATTAGGTTTAGTTGTTACTTTAATTTGTTGTGCATGTTATAAGATTAAAGGCATAACTCTTAACTTTAACTCTATCTAAGATATATTTAATATACTATAAAATTACCTTATAAATCTTAATTTCGACTCGCTATTTAATCAATCCAATTCTAAATGTTCACTTATATATTAAATATATATCCTATCCACAAAAACAGAGTTTTTCCACTTAAATGTTTTTCCGCATATGCGAATGTCAACTAATTAAAATATTAACCATAATTTAATATTAATATTTTATGAAATCCCGGTCATACGTGATTTCCTGCGTACACCGGAAATGATGACGGCCACGTGATGCGTTGTTCTTGAACGTTCCACGTTTACCGGCAAACTGGAGGACGCGTCGCGGCGCCATAAAGTCTTGTCGGGCGTGAGCGCCACGCGCACGCTTTTGAGAAATATGTGTATTTTAGTGCAATATTGTACAGGTAAATTATATTTAAACAGATTTGCAAAGTATAGATAATATGGGGGTTTCGCCATAAGAAAATAGAAGTAACTACTACTATGGTAGCATCCTTGATTTCTGCAAAATTGTATACAGAGTGTATCATCCAAATGGAATAAATTCTATAATAAATAAATGGGGAGTGTGCGAAAAACGCTCGAACACGTCGATTTTATATTTCTAGTTGCGCATTTTTTCAATAAAAACTTTTCATGTGTTATGTAACAGTGGCCAATACCAACTTTCTTATTTTAAATGCAACACCCTGTATATAATTCAATTTTTGGATCCCTCAGAAAATTTCAGACATATTTTCAACTGTTTCGGAAATATTAAGTGTTTTCAGATTTATTGCATTTCAGCGTTTCTTTTTACTGATATGAAATAAAAAACCTTTAAATAGTTTTATTTACTTATGTTTAAAACGCGTGACCTTAGCAAATTGTTGTCTTTCTGCACTGACAGTAGTTATCAGTGTTATAGTCGTTTGAATTTCGTTAACTGCATATCAGAAAAATGGTTTATTTAACAGAAATGCACAAAATAACAATTCTACAGATGATTGGTTATGGAGAAAAAACACGAACACAAATGGAAGTTGTACGCTTATTTCATAAAACATTTCCAAATTTGCCGCCTAAAACTGAAGGGAGAATTAGTAAAATAGAAAAGCAGTTTCGTGCGCTTGGACATGTAAAGCAGATTAAAAAATTAACCGCCAATGCAATAAATGATGACACAAAATTAGATATTATGCTGGAGTTTGAGGAAAATCCACATACTTCTAGTCGAGAAGCAGCCCCAATATTCGATATTAGCCATTCATCATTTATTCGAACATTAGAAGAAAATGAAATGTATCCCTATAAAGTGATACCTACTCATGAGCGCATGGAAGACGATTTTGATAGAAGTATGTATTTTTGTAAATATGTGATCCAATTAGAACATGTTTTGTTTTCTGATGAGTGCACTTTTCACGATCATGCTAATCGTCAGAATTGCCGCTATTGGTCTTGGGAAAATCCTCACTGGATGAGAGAAGAATATTCGCAATATCCTGAAAAGGTTAATGTTTGGGCAAGAATTGTTGGAGATTATATCACAAGTCCTTTTCCATTGATGGTAATTTAAATGGCCATAATTATTTAGCACTGTTCCAAAATAATGTCTTGGCAACTTTAACAAATTTATATCCTGACCCAGCAAACCCACAACTTCCAGCGAATATGATATGGTTTCAGCAAGATTGAGCACCGCCCCATTACTAATACAATGTCCGGCACTTCCTCAACCGAGTATTTTCAAATCGGTGGATAGGAGGCGTGGATCGATGGAATGGCCAGCACGATCCCCTGATCTGACGCCATTAGACTTCTTCTTATGGGGTTATGTCAAACAAACCCCCTGGATTTAGCTGACTTAAGAAGACGAATAACACTTGCAATTAGATCGGTCACGCCTGACATGTTCAGTAACGTAAGAAATTTCTAATTAAGATTAGGATGTGGCCAAAACGTTCGCGGCGAGAAGTTTCAACAACTCCTACAACACGCCCCCATTTATTTATTATAGAATTTATTCCATTTAGATGATACACGTTGTATATTCAATATTTGTGACAAGCCTTGAGGTGTTTGTAGTATTTTCGTAATCTATATGTATCTCCTTACTTGGTAGAACATTAGTACATTGTTTACCGAGTAGGAAATGCCTAACATTCCTGGACGACTGTGAAGATTACTAGCAATACAGAGTTCAGGAATGTGGCTTTTCCCGAGGTAAACATACTATTTTTGCGAAAATCGTTTAAAAATCGACAGATATTGATTAAATTTGAAAAAATCGCGAATAATTTTATTCACAAATAAATGGTGCTGAAATTCGTGTTTCCGAAAACAAAACAGTATAAAATGATAAGTGATTAATCTTCCATTTCTGGGACTCCTCCAGAGCTGGTTGAGGCTTCATTAGAATTGTTGCCCAATGAATCAAGAGAAAAGTACGAATATGCATATAAACGTTTTATGGACTATCGCAAGAGTAAAAACACGAGTTCTTTCTCGGAAAATGTTGTAATGGCATACTTCCTAGACCTTTGTTTAAAGATGAAATCTTCAACATTATAGGCCAATTATTCAACGTTGAAGCCAACCCTTGCAATTAAACACAATCTAGGTATATCTACATATTCAAAACTTCGTTCTTTATTTTAAACGGAAAGCTCAAGGTTATAGGGCAAAGAAATCTAAGATTTTAACGAAGGAAGAAATCCACAAATTTATCCAGGAAGCTCCAGATAAAGAAAATTTAATGATTAAGGTAATTTACAAGGTTTTAATTTCTATTTAGATTACACGTTTATTTATTTTTTAGGGGGCTTTAATATTTGGGTTTTCTGGGGCTTGTAAAATGGATGAGTTAGTCCGAATGAGTCTACACGTTGTAGAAGACCTAGAATCTAAGCTCTTAAATAAGGTACCTGATTCGAAGACCAGCAAACCAAGATCATTTGTAGTAAATCAGATGTACTTGAATGTTTATCGAAAGTATGTTTCGTTAAGACCAGAACATATGAACATATGACCGATTTTTCTTTAAATATCAAAGCGGGTTGTAGAGAAGTGGTAGGAATATATCAATTTAGAAAAATTCATAAAATAGTTGCTACTTATTTGAACTTTGTAAATCCGACAGAATATACTGGTCACTGCTTTCGTCCATCTTCTGCAACAATATTGGTTGACTCTGATGCCAACATAACTAGTTTAAAGAGACATGGCGGATGGAATTCATGCTGAAGAAGGTTGAGGTGGCAAATAAAATTTTCACAGTACAAAATATTCAACAAAATAACCCTACTACCTCGCATGTTGTCGAAAATATTTCTCATAATTCTAATACTGTTCCTCCAATTTTCTATAATTGTACTAACTGTCAAATAACTGTGAATATGACAAACTAATTTCAAAATGTATTCTGCAATGCATTGAGGATTTCAAAATATAACCTAATTCCTTATGAACAACGTGTTTTCAATAATTTATGTAGAACACTAACAACTGTAAGGAAAAATCATTTCCTTACAGTAAGGAAATATCATTTCCTTACAGTAAGGAAATTAATATTTTCCGTTGCCTAGCAACGACTAAGTGTAGGGAAATATTGACTTTTTCTTTCAAAAATGTCAATATTTCCGAACGATTTTCGGAAAAATATATATTTCTCCTTTGGTGCCTCTATTTTATATGACGGACGTGAATATATTTTTGAATTGCTATTCCAATGTGCATACTTATAAAACCTTCTCTCTATACAGAACAGAGAGTACCAAGCGACTGAAGCCACCAAGTGTAACATAAGGAACCAAGTTTTATTATAACAGGATTTTAAGGCGAAAAACTACTATGATATTTTATTGGTTATAATATTTATAGGCCGAAATGTCGGGACTTGCATTTCCGGACTAAAGAACATTAATATGACTTCTAAGAAGTGTTCAATATGTTACTAAGCTGATTATACAGGGTTATGGTAAAGAAACGGATCAGCCATTTATATAGAATACCGCCAACTTAATCAAGAATCGCTCGGACCAGTCAAATTTCATTTTTTTAAAATGAATATTTATTGGAAAACATATATTATACAGGGTGAATAATAAATGTTAATTGTATTTTTGCTATTTTAATTTTTTAAATGGAACATATTGTATATTTTTTCATTCTACAACTAATTCTCGACATCTTTTATAAATCGTGCCCTATAAATATCTTCAACCGTTTACGAAATGTTGACATTTTAATGCTGGTATGCACCATTGATATATGTTTCGACATAGCAACGTTCCGAACTCAAGTCACAATCTTTAAGGCAATTTGCTATTTAAGTTTGAGGTCGACAGTGTCCAGGGTAGTAATTAAGTGGAGAATTTCCCGCACTGTTGAGGATAGTGTTAAAAATGGTCGTACTGATATATCGAGGAGAAATTTTTAAATTTTTAAATTTATTAATTTGTAAAAATGAGAAGTTTTATCCCTATAAACCAGTAATTGTACAAGAGTTATTGGACGATGATCCTGATAGGCGAGAGCATTTTTGTGAAGTAATGGTTGAGCTAACGAGCTAACAGATAATTACACACGAGTTGACTAATAATTTGTTTTTCAATTGAAGCTACATTTTTTTTTAAATAGTTAGGTTCATAGACAAACCTCCAGAACTGGGCACAAGAAAATCCTCACTGATTCATAGAAAATCACACCCTGTATAATGAAAAGGTTAATGTCTAGGCAGGCACTGTCGAAAATAGAGTAATGAGATCATTTTCCTTTAATGAGAACCTCACTGGAGGAAGATATCTAAATTTCCTTCAAAATGATACGAAAATATAAATTTGTCTGAAGAATTTTTTTTTTTAATTTTGATTAAAAGTGCTTTGGACAAGCACTATAGGAAAAATCCTTTAGGGCACTCTGGGAGTGGTGCCTGTGCGCAAAAGGCGATTGACGTTGGTCTTGAATCGTTGGAGGTTATATTCGTTGGGAAAAATTACCTCGGGAAGGTCGTTGCTTAAGGATGAAGTCCTCCAGATGAAAGAATTCTTAAATAATGAAGTTCGAGGAGTACTAAGCTTAACCACATATGGATGGGAGGCAGTGGTTCGTCGTGTATTTCTGCTATTCGCCGCTCTGGGCGGAATTTAGAGGACAAGGTGAGCTGAGCACTTTCCACGAAAATATCTGTAAAAGAGAGTCAAATCTTCAACTTGTCTTCGATGTTCTAGGCTGTAGAGGCTCTTCGTCAGCTCGTGGTCTCCGATCAGACGAATGGCCCTCCTTTCGATGGAATCCAGTAGCTGAAGAGTATGTTTGGGTGCAGAGCTCCAGATATAAGAGCAGTACTCCAGTGATGGTCGAATCTGGGCTTTGTATAGTGTCGAAAGTTGTTGAGGTGTGTACAACTTTCTGGTTCGGAAAAGTAACCCAAGCTTCTGAAACGCTATTTTGGCGATTGCCACAACGTGGTTATGCCAAGACATATTTCCTCCCAGATTGACGCCAAGCAAATTAATAGGTGAAGCCAGTGGGATTGCGTGTCCGGCCATGACTATATCCGGTTCTGTAATGTTAACCTTTTTAGAGAAAACGGCTGCCTGTTTTTTTTTTGCGTTAAATACGAATTGGTTACTGTCACCCAAGCGAAACTTTCTTCCAGGTCTTTGTTGAGGCGTGATACTTCATGCTGTCTGCGAAGATGTGCATCGGCAGCCGATGTTTCTGCATTCAGAGAGAGAAAGATGAGATTAGTGTGCTATCGTCAGCAAAGCTAAATATCTGATTTTTAGTTTTCACTAGAAGGTCGTTAATGTAGAGTAAGAAGAGGGTGGGAGATATGGTGGACCCTTGAGGAACATCGGCATTGATGGTGAAGGTCTCTAGGAAAAATCCGTCAATTGCCACTTGCAGAGAGCAGTCCTTAAGGAAGCTAGACAACCATGCACAGATTCGACTGGGATGTACCTAAAGACAGAAATAAAAACGAAATCGACTACGCCGATTTTACAGTCGACCAGTTAAATAGTACCCATGAATTAAATTTAATAAAATTTTCATAATATATTACACCGAATATAATTATTTATTTCGCACAACCTTGTTTCAGGTCTTATAATCGTGTATTCTTAATTTCAGCACAAAGATAACTGCTTAAAACAACGAGATGCCTCATGCCAAACACGATCAAAAGATTTAGAAATATCCAGTGCAACAGCCCGAGATTCCTCATGATGTTCGATTGCGTTTTTCCGAAGATGGGTGACATAGGCTAGAAGATCTCCAGTTGATCTGGACTTCCGAAAACATATTGATGATCGCTGATAATTTTGAATCCTTCCAGGTACTTTAGAAGTTGTTGGTTAATTTGGATATTAGAGGTGAGTTAAGCCATTATATCAAAGTTTTTTCATGATTTCATTATTCAGTATACTCGTAACTTCCTTTTTGAGGCGATTTATTGAATTAGGTTTTTCCTTGTTTCAGGGTTTTTATTCTTCTTGTTTTAAGGTTAAATTTTAGACTAGGCTTTAGCTCACGTACTCGCACTGACCGAGACAAAGGTCAGATCGTCAATAAACACCGGCAGCTATTTATACCCTGGATACGACTTTCATTTCCGATTCCGACGCAACTTCGGCGTATGTATTTTTATTCGAGATGATCTCTGCTGCCAACGAGAACATACACTGGAACCGAAAGACTATGATGTAATGTGGTTTAAAATATCAACACCGAAAATCACCAAGTTTATCTGCTGCCTTTACCCTCCTCCAAGTGATACCTATTACAGAGACCTTTTCTCATCACTAGCCAATACAATCGACTTCTTGAAAACCAACCATCCAAATGCCGAGATTGCTATATTTGGTGACTTTAACGTCCACAATGTCAACTGGCTTAAATATTCAAATACAGACGATGAGCAAGGCCGCGAGGCCGAATCCTTCGCGATCAGTTCTGGTCTAACTCAACTCGTAGAAGAACCAACGCGGATTCCAGACCGAGCTGGAAATTTTGCTAGTATTTTGGATCTTTTCTTAACGTCAAATCCCGATCTATATACAGTCACCGTACAGACTCCGTTAGGATCTTCCGATCACAAACTTATTACAACTCTAAGCGAACTACCAATTAATTCTAAACAACCTCCTAAACCTCGCAAGATATGGCATTACAGATCGGCCAAGTGGGAAGACCTGAAAGACCATTTTCGGACTTTTCCTTGGATGAGCGTATGCTTCTCTTCTGATGATCCATCCGTCTGTGCTGGGAAGGTCTCCGACGTCATTCTAACGAGCATGGAAGCATTTATCCCCTCCTCCCAAAAACGCCCTTCCAACGGCAAGCCCTGGTTTAGCAAGGATTGTGAGCGTGCTGTCAAATCAAAAAATCTGGCTTACCGACAGTGGCGTAAAAACCATACCACTGAGAATCGTACCATCTTTATTACCGCTCGAAACCAATGTAAGCTAACAATAAATCAAAGCAAAGAAGCCCATAACGTGAGGATCAGAAACAAACTTCTTGACTGTCCAAACGGATCAAGGTCCTTTTGGTCAGTCGCTAAGTCCGTCAGCAAAAATTTTACCAAATCAACTATTCCACCTCTAACACGTCCCGATGGTACAATAGCATCTACAGCCGGAGACAAAGCAAACTTACTTGCTGAACTATTTTCTTCGTATTCCACTGTAGATTTCCAGGGAAGAACACCACCCGACATTCCTGCAGTTGAATCCGAAATGACCGAAATCGTGTTCCGTCAGCGTCCCGTCAAACGAATCCTGAAAGGACTCGACGTCAAAAAAGCTACTGGTCCAGACGTTCTCAAGACATGCGCCGATGAACTAACACCAGTATTTTGTAGACTTTTCAACTTATCCTACAAAAAAGGAATATTTCCATCTTGCTGGAAGACGGCGCGAGTCCAGCCTATTCCAATGAAAGGTAAGAGAACCCTGCCTAACAACTATCGACCAGTCGCATTGCTTTCAGTTATATCAAAAGTAATGTAGAAAGCTATTAACCAACATCTTCTAAAGTACCTGGAAGGCTTCAACATCATCAGCGATCATCAATATGGTTTTCGGAAGTCCAGATCAACTGGAGATCTTCTAAGCCTATGTCACCCATATTTGGAACAACGTAATCGAACATCATGGGGAGTCTCGGGTTGTTGCACTGGATATTTCTAAAGCTTTTGATGGTGTTTGGCATGAGGGGCTTCTAAGTAAACTGCGATCCTATGGTATGCCCAGTCGATTCTGTGCATGGTTGTCTAGCTTTCTTAAGGACCGCTCTCTGCAAGTGGCGATTGACGGATTTCTCTCAGACACCTTCACCATCAATGCCGGTGTTCCTCAAGGGTCCATATTGTCTCCTACTCTCTTCTTACTCTACATTAACGACCTTCTGGTGGAAACTAAAAATCCGATATTTAGTTTTGCTGACGATAGCACACTTATCTCATCTTTCTCTTTGAATTCGCAAACATCGGCTGCCGACGCACATCTTCGCAGACAGCATGAAGTATCACGCCTCAACAAAGACCTGGAAGAAATTTTGGCTTGGGGTGACAGTAACCAACTCGAATTTAACGCTAAGAAAACCCAGGCAGCAGTTTTCTCTAAAAAGGTTAACATTACAGAACCGGAAATAGTCATGGCCGGACACGCAATCCCACTGGCTTCATCTATTAATTTGCTGGGTGTCAATCTGGGAGGAAATATGTCTTGGCATAACCACGTTGTAGCAATCGCCAAGATAGCTTCTCAGAAGCTTGGCGGACTCTTCCGGACCAGAAAGTTGTACACACCTCAACAACTTTTGACACTATACAAAGCCCAGATTCGACCATCACTAGAATACTGCTCTCATGTCTGGAGCTCTGCACCCAAACATACTCTTCGGCTACTGGATTCCATCGAAAGGAGGGCTATTCGTCTGATCGGAGACCACGAGCTGACGAAGAACCTCGACAGCCTAGAACATCGAAGACAGGTTGGGGATTTGACTCTCTTTTACAGATATTTTCATGGAAGGTGCTCGGCTCACTTTGCCCTCTTAATTCCGCCCAGAGCGACGAATAGCAGAAATACACGACGAACCACTGCCGCCCATCCATATATGGTTAAGCTTAGTACTCCTCGAACTTCACTATTTAAGAACTCTTTCATCTGGAGGACTTCATCCTTGTGGAACGACCTTCCCGAGGTCGTTTTTCCCAACGAATATAACCTCCAACGATTCAAAACCAACGTGAATCGCTTTTTGCGCACACGCACCACTCCCAGAGTGCCCTAAAGGATTTTTCCTATAGTGCTTGTGTTTGATCATAAAAAAAAAGAGCTAGTTGTTAAGGATGACTTTCAAGAAAAGCTGTTTTTTATAACGAGTTTAGCTAAGACTCAACCTCATCGCGGTTAACCAGATGGATATGCAATGGCAACTACTGATACGGTATCCTACAGTACCTGCCGAATTCAGTTGTAGGTAGTAGATGAGACCAGTTCATCCATAACCAAAGACTGTAACCCCTGAGTTCACCTCTCTAGGGAGCCAGGGTGTTCCAGCATCACTGAACAGACTAAGTCATATCTGTTTCAAGTACCTCGCAATAAAAAATTCCTTTAAATTAATAACCTTAATTCGTAAGTTTTCATCAAAATTATTATTATGAAGCAATTTCGACCATTCATTATTTTAGCCATTTAATACGTAAGATTTATGAATCTTCGTGTTCCCATGCGCTATTTTTTAAAAATCATTAGAAACCTGTGGGCCTAAATGTGCTAATTCATTAACTAATTTTTGATTACTTTTACGTCAATATTATACATTTTATCTCGCATTTAAATACACGACGTACAGTCTCACTGAGACAAACTACTACCTTATGGGTTTTTAATTTTCCTGGTTACTGGTTTTTAAATATGTGTTTTATTGAATATATTTCCGACCTAAAAACAAACATTTTCCCTATTTGGTCAAAGTAAACTTGGGTGGCGCCCTTAATGCTGGAAGGAAGTTTATAACGTAAGTACTTCGACCTCTAGCCTGCGTTAAAAGAAAGCTGCCATAAGCCTGTGGTATGCACTCTATTATAAATTTAAATAAGTCCCCATACTTCATACAAGGTATATTCCTTTAATCTTCCTAGTAAATCAAATGCATATCTTCGGACTGGAACAGTATGTGTGACTAAAAAAAATTTTAGCATTCAATTTTTTAAATTGAAACTCCAATTTTTTGTTTTATTTTCGGATTTTACGTTATACCCTATATTTAAATTAAGTTGTTTTTAAAAAAGAATAAGTTTTATTTAGAAAAAAAAAATCAATGTAATTTCAAATAATAACAATTGTGAAATATTAATTTAATAAATGTTGGTATTGACTAACGGAAACATCCTCATAGACGATCTACTGAATTGTTGATTTTAGGAACTCGTTCCCAGCTTTGCTAGTTCAGAAATTTAACACTTACCCAAAGTAATAACCAGAAAAAGATATCAACAGTGTGTGCTGCGGGGCAACCCCAATAAAACACAAAATTTTAATAACAATTAATGAGTCGTATATTTGAATTAATTAACATCAAATTTCAACAGCAATTAATGACTCGTATATTTGAATTAAATAAGCATCAAATTTCAATAGCAATTAATGAGTCGTATATTTGAATTGAATAAGCACCCGCCGACGTTAAGTGGTAAAATAAAATTAAATTGCACAACCTCAGTCTCTTCCTCGAATCATGGGCATTAATAAAATAGAATAAAATTAAGTAAGAAACAATTACCTGTGAATAAAATTACAAAATAAAAAAAAATTAACAAAATGGCGCACACCTAAAGTTAGATCAGGCTAGTATAATTAGCTAATAAATTAATACAGGCGCAACAATCGTGTACACGCAGGTTTTCACAATACTCCGATTTGCTAATATTAATAGGAAAAGAGTGATATATAAAGAAAACATCGAATGAGGCGCACCAAGACGTTTAATATAAAATTACACAGGCGCAGAACTTTACTGCCCAATAATTTAATCAATGTCTAACCAAAAATCACAACTAGTAACGGAAATACTTTTCTTACTCTCGAAGAGGTTCCCGCAATTGAACACCCGTCAGATGGCTTGTCTCGCAGTAATTGTACAAACACAGCTGTTCTCGTACAGTGCCAAAACAGAACTCATTTAGGCAGTACTTGGACAGAAATTACCGGTCTCCCAGTATTTAGATCGGCACTTAGATATGTATTTGTATCGGCATTGTTGCTGTGTTGTTATTTGGGGCTGAATCGAGACTCCTGATGTGCGCGAAACACTGACAACGTTACCTCAAGAAACACTTGAGTGCCGAGGACGCCTCAAGTGACGACTATGAATACGGTCCTAAGAACCGATATTTGACGACTTAAGGTGCAGAATAACATAAGATATCCTTAGCACAAGTTTGATAGTATGTTAAAGTGCTATTTAAGTCTCATCTGAAGAAATAGATCTGTAAGAACGTGGTAATCTTAACCCTAACGTTAAGGCTACCTTAGCTGAGGTTTAACTTAAAGTCACACTCAAATATATATCATAACTTAAGGTAACATTCAAATATCGGCCCAAAATCTGAGCTTGTTTGATTATTTAAGGTTTTATGTCTAAATGACATTTTTGGACTTCACAATGATTATTAATTTTTCCTCTAAGGAAGCCTTTATTGTTTAATTTGGGTTGGATTTCCTATTCAAAAGGACTTGCCTTAATAGGTTTTTGATAATACTATTAATACAGGGTGTTTAGAAAACAAGATTAAAAATGAAATTGAGAAAAATATAATAATCTACATAATCCCCATTTTGTATAATTATTTTCTATTTAGGTAAATAAGGGTAAGTTTGTGTAAGGTTTTCTATTCTGAAAATTTTCAGTTTTCGAAAAATTGTTGAATTTTAATACTTTTATATGGGGATTTTGCTGCAGATTTTAAGTTCAGCTACTTCTGGGTGGCTTTAATGACGTACATAGTAGTATTTCCATCACAAAGTCTACCAAAATAATTTTACGGTCCCAATAAGTTTGAAATGTATTAATCTGATATTTTAAATATTCGGCATTTTAGACACAAAACCTTAAATATGTCAAACAGATTTAGAATTATGTATTGGATATGGTATATGAAATATGCCTAGAATCTTGTGTGGAATATAAAAATGAAGTAATATCCATATAATCCGTTTAAAATAAGCAAGTACACAGCGGCTTACGTCAAAATATCTTCATTAGAACGATCAGCATCTGTTACCTACGAATATTTCTGATAAATATCTTTTTTAGTTCCTAAGTTCTTTCAACACCGTGAATGAAGTGGTAGGAAGTGACTAACATTTTTTTTAATCTCAAAATAATTAACTTTTAAAAATAAATAACGGAAGGAAAATAGAAATTTTTATTTATTTTAATTTTTATTGATTCGGGAAGAAGTATTTTAAAAAATTACCCAAAGTTACATATTTTGTTCGTGAAACTCCTTCAATTTCTGATAGTAAGTCACTTGAAAGTCAACTTATTTAACATGATATGTGTTTCTACTTGTTTAACATCGAATAACAATAACGACAGTACAGATGAAAAGTGACAGCTTTATTCTTATAAAAATATATTACTAAAAATCAATATTATGTTCTTTGGATCCAGGATTTTTAGTCTCACTTTCTCTCTACTCTCTAATCAGGCACAACTCTAGACTAGACTTGAGAATAGATAGTGTTTATCACTATATATGATAATTATTATCACTGGATAATTATTACTGGATTATTATCATAATATATTTTTACACTTAACAGTTATTGTAAAGGGTTGCTCAAGGAGTTCAATCTCATGTTGTATTGCACTATAAGAAAAATGGGATAAAATTTGAATATTTTTGTATTTGTCGATTTGCTCATTTAAATATTGGTTATGTTGAGAGGAAAACAAAAATGCCATTGCATAAGTATTGAAATTGGAAGATATTCAAAAAGCAATTTTTGATAAATGATCTCACTGTAATATAAAAATGTAAAAATTACATTATTACAAATTTAATATGCATCTTTAAAATCAAAATTCAGCCAAAAGCCTAAAAATAAGGAGGTAAAAATATGACGCCCTATCATTCTGAAACTAATTTAATAATCAAATACCAATGTATGGAAAAATTATTGTTTCCCAGACCTCCCGATGATACCTTATACAATAAGGGCGTATTTAGTCTACACAGTAGCACTTAAAATACTATTTCAGATTGAATGGTATCACCAAGAAAATTTTTTCTGTGTAGACTAAATACGCCCTTGTTGTATAGTGGTCTGGGAAATAATAATTTTTCCATACATTGGTATTTGATATTAATACCATCTATAGACCTTTTTTTTAAATTTAATAATATTCAATATATATAATAATATATATAGGTATGCTGCCCTAAAATAAAATGTATGTAATTATTATTTTATCAGAAATGTAAAAATCATTATAAATCCTACATAGGCAGTAAGTATATGTATAAGTAAGGTTCTAGCATATAACTAAATTGTTGGGCCGTGCTTTTCCCTGGGTTGTCTAGTTTTTTTATGCTGACTTTTCGGAAATTAAACACAAGCCAAATCTTGATATAGGGGACTATATTACTATTATTAAATTATTACAAAAAGAAAATCTTGTGGCGCTGCCCGCTCTAGTCTCGCTGTCATGGCGCAGAATATCATTCAACAGGTCTCAACCACCTGCTTCTTGAATAACAATAGGAGCGGTGTTGCCGCAGTTAACAAATGCATATAATTATTCATTAAAGCTTAACATAAAACCCGAACAAACCCGAACAAACTCCCTTGAAAGGCTAGGCTTTCGAAATTTAAGATTCAAATAAACATTACACATTAAGTAACACTGAACAATAGCTTTTTAATTGTTCATTCAGTGTGCGTTACTCTATCGGTAGTAATGACAGTTTTGACACTGCTCGTTGTAGAAAACCACCTTTCGTGTTTAACACTGACTACTCTAGTTATGAAGTCCCTTCCGGGATGGATTTCAACTATTCTACCCAGAGGCCATACCATTAGAGGGACGTTCTCTTCTTTGATTAATACCAAGGAGCCAGTGTGCATCTTGGGGTCGTTGTCGAACTGCCATTTGGTTCGGATTTGAAACTGGTGCTAGTACTCTTTCATCCAGCGCTTAGCTGGGTATAGCTGTCAGTTGTGTGCCAATCAGGAAATGTGCAGGTGTGATTACTTCAAGGCCATTAGGATCGGATGTGAGAGGAATCATAGGCCTTGAAGTTAAAATTGCCTCCATTTGCGTTGTTACACTGAGAAAATTGGACCAGCTCGATTTCTATGCTGAAAATTCTTAGTACCCACAGAGCAAATGATTGCAATGGTTGCTATATTTTAATTGCTATAACTAAACCGAATTACTTATAGTTACTAATATTTTTATTTGAAACCACCTATTAATGATTAATACTAATTCTTATTACTGTAGCAACTGAAAATTATTATTCAATTACCACAACTTACTATGTTGCTGTAGTTACTTGAATACCCAACTTAATATTATTGTACTTACTGCAAGTATATACCAGGTTTGCCACAAGTCGAAGAGTAGTAGCGACAGCAAAATAGCGAGTAGCGAGAACTAAAAATCGTAGCTATGTGTCGATCGGAGATTTTCGGGACTAGTCGGGATATAGTCGTGCTGCTGGCGGGAAACGCGTTTATCAATTAGTAACTCATAGGTTTTCGTCGCAAAGAGAGTAAGACGCTTTTGTGATTTCTTTTGTGGAGAATTAAGGTAAGTTTTTATATAAAAATATAAAAAATAGTCAATTGGGTACTAAAATATGTTAAAAATGCACTGCTCTAGCTAAATTCTAAATATAATAAAAAATAACGATGTTTTAAGATGGCCAACCGTGTTTTTATATACGAGTATACTACCGTGTGTGCATGGGTGTGAGTATTTGTATGCTTTTCTGTTAAATATAGGAAGTTTTTGCAATTTTACATACTCGTAAATATCTTGAGTTTCTGTTGTTGTGAGTGATCGAGTAACGTAGTTCTTTAAAACCACAGAAATCGCTTGAAAGTTGATGCACAAACACAAATTGATATTATCCAGTTGTTTCATTTCCTGGGATGGTGAATATATATTTTTTTAAATAGCAAGGAATTGGTGGTTATTTTATTATTATATTTTTAGATTTATTTAAAATTTCGCAATGGCGTACAAATTAACATTACTAGAATGGGGATTAGACAGATACGTTGAGGCACTCGAACGTAATAAATGCTTGAGACAACGTCCCATTATTTATTTATTTATTTTATTTTTTTACACCTCTCTCTTACTCTCTTTTACAGATATTTTCATGGAAAGTGCTCGGCTGACCTTGCCCTCTTAATTCCGCCCAGAGCAGCGAATAGCAGAAATACACGACGAACCACTGCCGCTCATCCATATGTAGTTAAGCTTAGTACTCCCCGAACTTCATTATTTAAGAATTCTTTCATCTGGAGGACTTCATCCTTATGGAACGACCGACGAAGGTCGTTTTTCCCAACGAATATAACCTCCAAAGAAAAAAAACCTATTATAGAAGAAGGTATCGACGATGAAAGGTTTCCCCTAATGATTGATGAGGATGAAAAGTGACCCGCGGCTCATTTTCAAGAAAAGGATCAGTGAGATAAAGAAATCCATTGCACATTTTTATGTTATACATTATTTTTTGTTCATATGACCAGTGGAGTATAAAGGGGGGGGGGGGGGGGGGGGGCTCCCTATATACGCCACTGCACAATTATTGTATATATTATCAGTAATTATTTATTATGTAATAATTAGGCCTGTCGTATTTCCAGTGATTTTTTTATCTCATAATATGTTAAGTTCTGTATTAAGCATTAAAAATATAATAATATGATTATCCAGGGTGCACTAAAAATATTGAGAGAACGATTACTGATATTTTTTTAAATTTCAATTTATTGAAGATAGATATGGTTATAGTTGGTTACTAGTAGAGCTAATAATGTTCCTAACCCAAATTTCAAGAATTCATTTTACACCCTGTATAATCCATTGTTATATATATGTATATATTATTTAAAGTTATTAAGCTTTCAGGAATAAATGAAGTTTTTCAAAAATTTCGTAATTTTTTTTATCCAGTATTAGGTTTCTATTTATTACGTTAGTAGTGCAAAAACTACCTAAAAACGCAAACTTTAACTTTATTTTCTAAGTCGAGAATGTTGCTACAGCAGGAGCAACAATTAGTTGTGACAAATAAACGCACTACTTATGACAGCAATTTATTTTTTTATATTACTTGCGTCAGTTAAAAGTAATACTACCGGTAACAACGTTTATTGTAACGGCAAAACAATTGTTTAGTAACAGCAGCAAAATTGTTTAGTAACGACAACAAGCTCAATCGACTTATGTGGATGCTACTTGTGATAAGTCAGATGGACCAGCATTTTTATTTTTGTAACCACAGCAACTGTGCTCATCTGTCCCCTATGTTATTACGATTTCTAGCTGTGGCAAGTCGATTTTCAGTAACCATTTTCCTCAGTGTAACGTATAGAATTCTTCATAATGCAACCGAGTGCCATTTAATACACGTTTTAAGTGTTGCTTGCAGGACTTTACCGCTGCCTCATGCAAACGTCCAAAAGGGATGATTTAGCTGGCATGATGTGCCAATTAATTTTTGAATACATCAAATAATCCTTGAATTATTGAACCGATTTCAATAATTTTTTGTAACGAAATTAGTTTATTATTGCAACTCACGAAGTTTGTCGCAGTGTCGGAATAAATATCCTTGCAAAAACCTCGTCGCGACACAAGCCTTTATTCCCAGACATACAAATATACACACATATCCCTTTAATACCTTATTAGTTCTCGTTTAACTAGCCCTAAGGCCTAACGGTCCGGAGTAATTTACAGCAACCGATAAAAAGGACATGAGGGTGTAATTCAAGCCTTAGGCAATTCATCCATTTTAGCACTATACTAGCATGCGGACTAGATCTAAAGCAGTTCGTGTACTTCCGAATATGCACTTTTACTGCACTTTTGCCATTGATATGCCAATATTTTTGTCGCATATATGATAAAGTACACTAAGGCGCCAGAATGAATGGTTCGTTTGTGATTAAAATCAATGACTAAATTCGTAAACGAATGTTTCGCTGGTAAAATTATTGAATGTTTTACGTCATATTTAAAGTCTGAAAATTTTAATCTGCCACCGTGTCTAATTAAACCGTTTTCGTCAAAAAAAGGACTTAATGCCTTTAATTTACTTTTAGGAGAGGAACTTTTAATTCTTAAACCGTGAATTTCATTAGGAAATAGGTTTGCTGCACTATTTTAAGCAACACTGTGGTACGGTTTTCAATTTCTGGAATCGTAGTTTTCGGATTTGCATATTTTGTTTGAGTGACTTTAAATTATTAAAAAATCTTAAGCAATAAGCAATGACATTAATTTATTAAACGATTTAAAGTATCGAACTTATTAAATATATCTGCATTAAATAATGCGTAAGTCGAATTTTGTAGAATAAATGTACTAGTGTCAACTACCGCAATTTCCGTCATTGATCGTGAAAAATTCAAAATATTACAGTTTTTCAGGCCAATCGTTAGGTTGTAACAAAAACTGTGACGCCATAAGTCTGAGAACAATTAAACCTTCAAAACTAGCTCCGCGAGAAATTATGTCATTTAATTGAAGTTTTATAATAAATCTCTTGTCTTTATTTTTACAGTTATGGTTTTAATAAAATAGTTTTCGCATTCGAGTTCTTCTTTATTCATAAAAGACTGAGGCTTTGGATCGATCAACTTCTACCAACCATAATTTTTCGATATTTTCATTTAATGAATTTTTATTATAAAAAGAGTTCAATAGCATAACGTCTGATTTTCTTTTGTTATCGTTACCGAAAGGAATTTGACCTGCTATGATCCACCCCAATAATTTTTTTTTGTAAAATTGGTAGATATTTGCCTAACTTAATCTGTCCTGTGCATATAAGTTAGAGAAATATTTCGCCGTCCAAAAGCATATCTACTTCGGAAGGACTATTAAACTCAGGATCTGCTACAGGCGGTATATTTAATTTACAAGTGTCAACATATTTTTGCGGGCTTAAGTTTGAAACTACAAATAAATGAATTAACCTAGCTCTTAGGCTTCCTTGCCTAACCGATGAGAACATGAGTAGTTCGAAAGCTAACAGACTATCGCACTGGGGTTAAAGGTATCCTTTTGTTTTAAAAGTGTCCCCTAGTCGGATACAATAACCGTTGATGATGTAATAAAGTTAGATTGAGATGCGCAATCTAGTAATATTCTACAGGGAACAAGAATTTTATACTTATTATATACGTTTATGATAGCCGTGGATAGTAAAATAAAATTGTTTACATTTACATCATTTTGACAGTGTTGAAATGATTGCTTCCGGAAATTCAGCTTTTCATTTTTTGTGTCAGAATTACTATGTTCAATTTTACTTACTAACAATTGACTAGTACTAGGGCCTCGATTTATTTGAGTGTTCGCTGAATGATTGGTGCTTACGTGACTTATATTCTGCCTTGTTTTAAAATCATAAGATTGATGTCATAGACTAGCATGATGTCGTTTACTAATTTTGCAGCCAATGGACTTACACTCTACGATTTTATGTCCAGTTCTACTTTTCCCGATAGAATGGTGAAGGCAATTTAAAAGTCCTTACCTTCTCAGCTCTGATGAAATTCCAATGAAATGAAGGTAAAACTATAGAATATTTTAATTATTTTCTGGTACGACTTACAAAATTAATAGCCTAATGTGCTATTCCTCATCAGAAGATCAATTATAATTTATCTAATAAGACAGTATTTTAAAAGTTTCTCTGCTACCTATAGATATTTAAAAAATGAGAGTAATTTTTAGTATTTATTTGATTAAAATGTATTTCATAATTATTACTACCTAGGTATTCTAAAATAACATTGTGAATGACAAGAGCAGGAAATTAGTATTCGTATAAAGGTTTTAGTTTAAGTGGGGAAGCTTAGCTTCAACTTCGTCATTTGTATTTTTTAATTTTAAATTACAATAAAGACTTTATTATTATAGTAAAATTTTCATTAAGGTTATTAACATATAATAACAATAGTTATAAGAACCCAAATAGCTACGAAATTAAGGATATTCCTGCATTCTTAAAAAGGATTTTAAAATCTGCATTTTAAAACCAACTGCCAAATTAATGCATGTAACACAAACATTTTATGCATGGCTTTAAATACAGTTGAAACATTTATTTCTTTCATGCCTTTTAGCTCCCTTAACTTACTACTTATTCTTGTTTAACTTTAATTGCATTTAGTTTAATCCGTATAGTTTTCGAAATACGACAACTTTGTTTTTAAATGACTTTTGTTATATTAAACCGATTTTCTCATCATAAAGTTCTGTAAATATAAACACCATGTTCACTAAAGGGTTTCAAATCTAAAATCGTCGTAAATTCGCAGTTGGGGACTTGAAATAACAACTGTGAGAATGTTTTTTAATTACATTTTGGGTTGTCTTCAAATTTATAATAAAAAAAATATTTCAAAAGATGCTGTTTCCATTGATATACCTAGAACTATTTTGGCAAGAACATCCCTATAAAAATATTCATCGTAAAAACAAATTAATTTCAAAAATACTAAATATAAATAAGAAACGTCTATTGAATATAAAAATAATGATACGATGGAAACATAACTGGGCAACAAATATTTTTATGAAGTAAATTTAAACCTCTTTAGTGAATAAGCAGAACACTTTTTAGTTAGAAAAAATCTGGAACATGCCAGTGTTCGGTATTAGCAATGAAATAAGGGTTCCGGAAAGTCAGTCCGTTTCTTACAGAATAATAGCTAATCTAATCGTTGCACATTCAGTATGTTGAAAGAATCAAGCCGTGATGGACGTAAACAGGCTCATGATATTGTATTGGTATTATCACGGATGTAAAAGAAACAGTAGATTTTGGCTACACCCAATTGTACAGGAGGATGTAGAGTGGGCAACTTTCGAAATCTGATGTGCCAACCATAGTGATGAGGAATTTCACGTCCATTATTGTCGCCACCGCGATCGCGCTACACATTAACTCTTCAAAAATTGACGATCGAAACCCTTGCATATCTTTATACTGCAAGAAAACCGTATAGTTTATCCATTTTTTCCAATTCAGTAGATCAGGGTCGCATTGAGAACAATATACAGTATAATCTCTAACCATGCATTAATAGACCTGAAATAATAGCCTACCCTGAACTACGACCCTGTAGATATGCAGCGTGACGCACATAGGAAGATTTATTGTGTATTGACCAATAGCAATAAGTTTATGCATCGAGCACGTTGTGATGTTTGTTTATGTTTTTGAATTAGTGAAATGAATAGTGTATAGAAGTAAATCCTGTTTCTTGCAGTACGACGGGATCCAGTAACCAGTCGTGAAACCGAATGGCAAATATCGAGCGTATCAGTATTTTACAGGATTCCGCAAACGGGATGCTAGTGTGAAGGCTGCTATGTAAACTATGTTGATTACTGAACCAGATCCTGCAAAAAAACCGGTCCTTCAAAAACAGGACATTGCCTTGAAACTGGCCGTAGTTATATTTTTTAATGCATGACTACCTACTTATTAAACTAGATATATGAAAAAAATATATTTAAAATTCTATTTCGGCTTCTCTCGAATCAAAGACTCAAAGAGTCGTAATAGCATTTTGCTGCTCTGTCTCAACATAAGCATTTTATAGAACTTACGAAAACTTAACATTATTAGACATACAGAGTGGGCCAATGAAAACGGAACAAGGCAAATTTCTCATAATTTGCAAAAAAATAATCGCTAGAACCGTCGATTTTTATTTCTAGAGGGAAATCATTTGTAAAGATTTTCACCTTGTCACTTTAAGCCCCTCGGAAAGGTCTAGCCCTTAAGTCTTAAACGGAATTAGGGGTCAAGTTGTACATACAAATTTTTGAAATAAATAGTATTTATTATTATTATTAAATACGTTTTAACTTTAATAACAAGTGAGAAAAAAATATCATTTTTAACTTATAATTTTTGATGAATTTTCTTGAGCCATAAATTCCAGCAAAGATGCTTAATTTCTCAGGATGTTGAGTGTAAACTTCATGGAATATGCGTGTTTTTCGTCAGACCAATATCTACAAAAAACAAACGCTAATCTTTTCTCTTCTAAAACTGTTTCATTGTTGCTCCTTCAGAGTTGCTTTCTTATTTTAAATTTTATAGGACATGATGTCAAAAAAAAAATCGTACTAACTTGAAAATAACAAATAATAATAGAAGTGAAAAAAGGGTTATTTTCGACATTGGTTCATTATTTTTATACACGTGTTTTCCTGAGAAATATTTCATCAAATTAAAAAAACTAGGAAGCGTCGGAAAGAGAAATGGATAGCCTTGAAGAAGAGGTACCACTTAACCTCTAATCATATTTAAAGGCTGGACCTCCTGAGGGGATTGACATAACAAGACTGAGAATATATACAGGGTTGAGCAAATGTTCCGGAACAGCTTAATTACAGGAGAACGAAAAGTGATATCAAATCCGGGTTTTCGTCAATCAATATGACTAAAATTTTCCTATTTGACTGTGCACTCCGCATGTCAGTAACGTCATCAACGTCAAGGGGCGACTTTTGTGTCTATTCCCTTATTATACTAAAACTTTCAGACAAATTTGAAGCCTTATGCAATATGCATACAATATTGAATATATTTAAAAAAAACACTCCGTTCAAAGTCTCAGGGACCCCGAACCGGCCTTTGGAATATCAAAACATGCAAGAAAAACAACATTAGATAGATTGTTGAAAAAGAGACACCTATCTCGATGGTAAGGGTTACCTGGTCAAATACACGCACGGGCCGTAATTGGAAAACCATCGAAAATACTGGGTATAAACAACGGACCCATTGAATGCAGACTCTGTGACGAAGAGGATAAAGCCGCCTCACACATAATAGACCGCTGCATAGCGCTGTCTCGTAGGAGATAAAATATCTTAGAGAACATACAACGTGGTGTCAAGATCGCTTCTTTATATTTTTATTTCTATTTGAGTTCGATCAGAGAATAAAATATCACCTATATTAAATGTTTAGAAACACTTGGTCAGAAAATGAATTAAATAAAGGCATAACCGAATAAAATATCAAAAAATCTCTGAATATATTTTTTCGTTCAGAATATTTAAGGCTTTAAGATTTAGGGTGCAATTATGAGTTTTGAATTCACTTTACGAGAACGAGAAATATTTTTGTAAATATTTCCTGCAAATTTGGTTAAAAATTATTTTATACAATAAAGTTATTCACAAAGTAATAATGTGGTCACTTTTTTTGCCAATTGTTTCATCTAAAGAGGAATAAAAATTTCTCTCTCATAGGAAACATCTTTTTTTATATTTTAAATTTTAATGGAGCACCAATCTTTAATAAATAAATAATTTTATAGAGCCTAATACATAATTTTGTGGGAGGGGGGCATAAGTTCCGCCACTGATAATAATATGTAAAGTACCATTATCGAATGCTATAAATAATCTACAATAATACACAAAGTATAAGAAAATAAATTATAAACGCTGCGTTTTTCGTTTGCAATGGAAGAAAGTGGCGGCGGCAAATCATGACGTTTGAGCGGGTGGGGTTCTTACATCAGCGCCATAACTGGCTAGTGTTAGGGTGCGAACTATATTCATGGCTTCCTTGTTTGTTTCCAAGTTCCTCATTGAACCATTATCCCACCCCGGTGGCCTAAACCGTCCAGTGCGAATAGCAACCCCGCTCCGGTTTGCGGGTAGCCGCATCACAGTGCGAATAGAGTCTATGCGTTTAGAGTACATGCGGCTACCCGCATCGCGGTTAACCGCTTAGTGAGTATGAGCTCTGCTGAGGTTCCCTTGGTTCCTATTTTCTTCACCAATAATGTCAAAATATAATAATATATTCACGGCAGACGACTGGCTGTAGTTTCCAGTAATTTTTTCCCGATAGAATGGCGAAGGACATTAAAATTCGAGTTTTCATTTCTGTAGCTGTGATGAAAATTAACGAAAGAATAATAAATAGTAATTCATAAAATATAAATATAAATTATGTTAGTTATTTTTAAAATATGGATTTTATATTCGAAACCATTAATCATCCAATTTGTATTAAACTAACATTTTGTTTTTATACACTAGTGAATACACGGTTAACAAAGTTGTCTTGCACTGTAAATTCAAATTTCCAATTTTACAGAAAGTGTATTTTGACCAACTATTCTATCAAATCAAGACATTAAGAGTAAAATTATTCTGTCAATATATATCTGTTAAAAATCTGTAATATTTATTCTCGAAAAATTAGAAAATATAGCAAGAAAACACTAAAGCTTCGGTTTCCTACAAAGCGGTACCGTAAAATTCCGTGCGAAATTTGACGGTCATTCTTGCCAGCGTACAAGTACGGCCTCTTTGATGCAAAAATAGTGTAACGTAAATGAAATAGTCGGTGCAGTAAAATACGGTCACTGTGACAGTACATATGTAAACATTGTGGCGTTTTGCAAGATGGATGACTTAAATCTGGTCATTCTAACTTGTCTTGAGGGTGAAGAATCATCAGACGAAGAAAACAGAAGACAGGGATCTGATATATATACAGGGTGTTATGGAAGATATATATACAGGGTGTTATGGACGCAATCAATGAAATAAAAGGTCTACAGTATAAAAATACCTCAGCGCATTTCAGGTGGTGTTGTCATATCTACACGCAAATTCTTCAGAAAAAAAATTATAATGTTAACAATATGTTCATTCTATCATTTATGAACAAATATGATTTCAGATATCCGACGGCGAAAAACGTTTTGCAGAACAAATAATAGTAATATCACACACAAATTTCAAATTCGTCACAAGCACAGGAAAGTAAATAGATCAAACGTCATGACCTTTTGAATGGTTATCTTTCAAAGTCTTTAAAAAATGCAATTTTATTTAAGACATATGCTCCCTTACCTTTACTCATTTAAAAACAATTATTAGTTTCACAATTTCTCTAAAAAAACTAAGTTTTAGGAAAAAACTCTCACATAACCTCACAAATTTATTTTTTTTGTTTTTTTTATGATCAAACACAAGCACTATAGGAAAACTCCTTTAGGGCACTCTGGGAGTGGTTGTAACGGTTTGATTTGGTCACTAGATACTTTGTTATTTATTCGTAGTAATTTTGCCTTGAACTTTTGATTTTTATAGATATACAGTGACAGGCTTGCAGTACTAACCTTACATCCTGGCGTTGCTGCCTGATGTGCATTCACTCTGTGGGGTTTTGTCTCCAAGATGCTTCGTAAAACCTGATAGATATCTCTCACATGCTGTGTTTAGCGTAATACTTTTTGGGAAGAGTCTACACTAGTTTTAGGACTTGATTCTGGGTTCATCTTGGGTTCTCAGGACTGATTCCCTCAGTTATGGGCATCTAAAGGCTTTAAAACCATCTCTGAAAATTGACCGTTAGTTCTGTATGCATTCTTTCTCTAATTTAACGGCCATTTATCTCTGTAGGCTTTTGCACCACTATAATCCAGACTCACCTGTATCTTTTCCGTGGGATTCCGGCCTGCGGTTGGTGTTGCTTGTTTAGGTTTTTGAGAATTTCATCTCTTAGGGTGCTTTGTTTATTCCAGTTTGAGTGACAGCTGTTTGCAGAGGTTATATCTTCTAGTTGCATTCCTTTCACCGCTGTTAAATGAGTTGTATTCCTTTCGCTGCTGTGACATGACTTGCACGGCCTAGAGTGGATCTTGAATTTTGTTGTGATCTACACGAGAGAGGACTTTTGGGTTAATGCATGGTACTGTTACAATTTCATTTTCCTTCGCTGTTGTTCTTTTATTGATAGAGTATCGATAATTTGTTGTAGCTGCGACTATGGTTTGTCCGCAACGTCGTGTGTCTATGAACGCGGTTGCTTTTCGTTCTCTAGTCTGGTAGGTGGATTGCACCACTCTGCTTAGTTTCCGCTTCGTGTCACCTGATCGGTGTGTCGGTAATAGAGAAACCGATGTTACCTGCAGGCAGGAAGCATAGAGATATTAAAAAAAAAATGGTCGTTTTGTCATTTTTTGTTCAGGTTGCCCACTTTATAAGGCGAAAAATTGCTATGATTCGGCCCTTTTTCAAGTCAGTGTCAACGAGGCATAAGCCACGAGTTTTTCGGAAAACACATGGGAAATATTCCCTGCCGGTAAGGCGATTTAGTTCTCCGAAGAAGTGTAAAAATAGTGCAAATCTCCCTTTGGTTTTGGAGCTGCACATATTTTCCCTTTGGGATTTATTTGCGGGCTGCTTGATTCGACATTGAAGGCACACATCCTGACGCCATTTTGGGCAACTATAGTGGACCCTTGATCATCTCATAAGGGTTCTTCCTACCGGGTCAAAAGATTGACCTGTTGTCTACCTACCTGGTTACCATCAACTTGGTTAACATCTACCTAGTTTCCACCGACCAGAGCAATCTGTTTGACCATCACACAACGTATGGTATCGTTTTAGTTAATAAGTCTTGTTCTTCTTTATTTACTAACCATCATTATTACAGTGAAACACTGGGTTTTTATAAGCTATTTATTCATTCCTATCTTCATTTCTTTTTTTTAATAAATGACAAGTCAATTAATTTTTACTATGTGTTTTATTTAGTTCGCTGCACTTCTGCTTTTATTATACAGTGGTGTCGACCAGTGGGTGCAAGTTAAGGGGATCCCATAACATCCGGGGGATTTCCAGCTTAAATCTGGTTTAAGCTGGTGGCGCAAAGGGACCTTCTGCCGCAGAGAGTTAGCTGGCTGCTGCGCGTCTCATAACCATCCCCTTAGCTTGGAAAAACTGTCGCCCATTGTCAGTTTCTCTTGTTTTATGTTAATATTTTAAATAATTTGACCAACAGCGGTTGCTCTAGGGGTTTTCATCATAAAACCCCTAGCTCTGAAAATAATTTATTGCGCCAAAGCAACTCCAAGTCGTATCAGTTGCGCCCGTAACGTGGGACTCGATTTTAAACCGCTTTTCTTTGCTTAATTTTTCATTAATTGGTAATTTTGGTAATAATGAGCAGTGAACTAAATGAAACTTTGATTTTTTTTCCCCAGTGCATTTTTACTAACCCCATATTGTGATTTATTGATTTATTGTGATATTTCTGATTTATTGATTTACCTGATAGTGCGTATATTTTATTGACTTATTGCTATTACTGTATTTTGCTCGATATCAGACATATCTATTTTTCAATTTTAATCAACTTTAATATTTGATGCGTGATACATATTGACTCTCTTTGACCCGGTTGTTGATTTGATTTGATTTATTTTTTTTTATTTGTTTTTGATTTACTCAATTCAATCCGAACAATTTAGTTTTCATGATTAGCTTACCTTTGCTTTGCTTATTGATTTTAATGTTTATGAACTGAGTAACTTATCTTTTCTGATCATTAATTTGTTTTTGATTTTATTACTTTTGATTTTATTACCTTGTCTAGCAATTGGTTGTATTGTTTTTACTGATTTTTGAATATTTTTGAGTATCGATCGATATCATTATTTTACTTTGGTACAGGTCTCATAGGAGACAGATTTGGTGAATATTGTGATACTACTTAATTTTGACTTACTACCTTTTGTGATATTTTTGCTTGTGTTTTAAATTATTCAAGATGGATTACGAAATGCAGATCGATTGTTTAAAAAAATGCATGCTCATTTATGAATTGAACATTCGCGGTTTACCTGTAGACGATACTAAAACTGTTGATCAGTTGCGTGCGTTATTGCGCCAAGTTTTAGGCTTGGAAAAGCGAGGTAAAACATTGCGCGTTCCGGCCTATACTTTAAATTATATAGAGGAAATCTATTACGTAGATTTAAACTTAAAAGAACTTGAGAGTGAAATTAAAATCATTTCTGGGAAACACGATCGGAATGAATTCATACGAATTCAGTCATGCCTTGTTCATTTATACACTCGCATGAGTCGCATTCCGACATCTAGCTTAAACGATGCTGAGTCGCAGACTCGCACTGGTCTATTGTTTCAAATTTCAAATAACTTAAATAGCTTAGACGTTATGTTAAAAAATGATCCTGACTTTAGTGCCATGATGGGCCAAAATAATCTCAACAATTTTTATTCAGATGCAGGATCGGTCATATCTCATGCTAGTAGTGTTAGAAAAGCTAAACAAGCCCGATCAACTCTTAAAACAATTAAGTTAAATAATCCGTCGTCTAATAACCCCTCAAGTCATCAAACTTTACGTGTAGAAAAGTGGAACCTCAAATTTACCGGCGACATTAAACAAATTTCTGTTCACAATTTTTTAGAGCGTGTATCTGAATTGCGTGTTGCTCGTGGTATCTCTGAATTAGAATTGTTTGACTCAGCGATAGATTTATTTTCTGGAAAAGCGTTATTATGGTTTAGGGCAAATCGCCATAGATTCATTGATTGGAACGGTCTGTCAGATCTGTTGGTTAAGCATTACGAAGCTCCAGATTATCGCCCAAGATTATTTAAAGAAATTTTGGAAAGAACACAAGATCCCACCGAAAGCATAGTGGATTACATCTCTAGCATGAGCGCTTTATTCCGACGACATGGATCGATGTCCATCGATGTTCAACTTGATGTGTTGACCCGAAATTTATCACCATTCTATACAAGTCAACTAAATGAAGTGCATACTCTGGAAGAGTTAGAGACAGAATGTCTGAAGTTGGAAGCGAAGAAATATAGAGCCGAACACTACATTCCACCCTCACGAAAACGTCATGGTTTGGTGGAACCCGACTTTGCCTTTTTGGGCTCTGAAGCATCCGTCTCGGCATACGAAAGAACATTGCCTCCTGCTGATGAAGTTCGAACATTACCTCATGTCCATGAAGTTCGATTTCAACAAGCGAGACCTACTCCCTCCAACACTGGACCAGTTACTCATTGGAATGGTCAGAAAACAGGTCACGTGAACCGTAATAATGCAGAACATCGAAAAGTCCATTGTTACAGATGTGGAACACCAAATGTAACTACCAGAAATTGCATCAAATGTACTAGTTCGGGAAACGGAACACGGGAGAGTCGATAGGTCGTAAGACGCCTCCCATTATTTCTTCGACCAATCATCCGAACTTATCAACAGACTTATCAAAAGTAGAAGCCATCGAAAAGATATCCACGCCGAAAAGTATCACTGCAGTTCGTCGCTTTGTATGTACAGCATCTTGGTATCAACGTTTTATCCCGAATTTCTCATCTTTAGTATCTCCATTGATTAAACTAACTAAGAAGAAAGCTAAGTGGTCTTGGACACCGGACTGCGACAACGCCTTCAGACTAATCAAAGAAGCTTTAGTGACGGCACCTATTCTTACCTGTCCTGACTTCAATCGTCCCTTCATTTTGCAGACTGATGCGAGCTCATATGGCCTTGGAGCAGTTTTATCGCAAACTTTTGATGATGGAGAAAAGGTGATATGTTTCCTATCCCGTTCACTTACTAAACAGGAAATGAAGTTGACTGTGACCGAAAAGGAATGTTTGGCAGTTATATGGAGTGTAGAAAAACTTCGGCATTATTTGGAAGGCGTGCATTTCCAAGTTATCACCGATCATCACTCACTTTTGTGGCTACATAACCTTAAGGATCCACAAGGAAGACTTGCTCGTTGGGCACTTCGTTTACAACCGTACGACTTTGAATTAATTCACCGCAAAGGTCGAGAACATATTGTACCAGACTTTCTTTCAAGGGCAGTGCCTGTTTCTACCGACGCTGTCGTAGCTCTTATTGAAGAAACAGTATCATATTCTTCCACCTCTGATAAATGGTACAAAAATATGATTCAAAGATTAGAAGAACGTCCTGACAAATTCTCCTGTTGGCGAGTAGAGAATGGAAACCTGTACAAATTTATTAAATCAACCAATCCTAACTTTCCTAATCATTCTAGCTGTTGGAAGATTGTAGTGCCGAAAGATGGACGAAAAGATATTTTGATTCGTTGTCATGACATTCCAGCTGCAGGTCATGTAGGAGTTTTCAAAACATATTGGAAGGTTGCTGAGCGTTATTATTGGCCGAAGATGAGATCCGATGTTGCGAGATATGTTCGTGCTTGTACACCGTGTGCACAAAATAAAGTTGAACAAAAGTGTCCTGCTGGTTTAATGGGAAATCGCCCCGACATAACGGAACCTTGGCAAGCCATCAGCCTTGATTTTATTGGACCATTACCACGATCTAAATCTGGAAATACGAACATCTTGGTCGTCACCGATTATTTCAGTAAATACGCCGTATTATTTCCATGTCGTTCAGTTTCAGCAAAAACATTGGTCAAGCGTGTGGAAGAAGATATCTTCTTAGTATATGGAGCACCACAATTTTTAACTACGGACAATGGATCTGCCATGAAATCGAAAGACTTTCGAAACCTTTGTGACAAGTATAAGGTCAAGAATTTTTATACAGCTTCTTATTACCCTAGAGCTGATCATACAGAACGTGTAAATCGAGTAATTAAAACTATGTTACGCACCTATGTTCAACAGACTAATCATAGGACTTGGGAAGACAATTTACCCTCGATTGGTTGCGCAATTCGTACTGCTCGTCACGAAACCACTGGTTACTCGCCTTACTTCGTTAACTTTGGTAGAGAACATAAGCTGTTTGGTCAAGACTACTCTAATGGAATTCCTTCGGTAGAAACAGAACCTCAAAACTATGTCAAAGGAAAAATTGAAGCTTTCAAATCGCTGTACCAACAGATTCGCGATAAAATTCAATCCTCGCACGTTAAAAACCAACATCATTATAACTTGCGCAGACGACCTTTAAACTTCGTTCGTGGTCAAATGGTTTGGCGTAAAAATAAAAGTTTGTCCGACGCCGTTAATTATTACAACGCGAAATTAGCTCCGCAATTCATAGGTCCGTTTAAAATTAAAAAGAAGACCGGCACTTGTACGTACGAACTCGAAGACGAAACTGGAGTTAGTAAAGGTGTGTGGCACGTTCAAGACTTGAAACCAGTGCACGTTGAATCCGACTCTGCTACGTAGTCCGACTGAATAAGTTAATATTGTATAAGCAACTTAACTTTTCCTCTTAGATTATGTAATGATATCTTTTCTTTTTTTTTGATCATATAACTTACCTTAAATTCAGAATAAGTAGTATCTCATTCGTATTATTTTTGTTTGCTCTCTACAGTTTTTGTTTTTGCTATCAGTAAATTTTCGATTTGATTAATATCTTGAATTTCTTTGTTGTTGCTTAGACAGGTTTGATTACGTTCATTATCTGCGTTATTTTGGTATTTTCTTTATTAATTTTATTTTGTTTTCCCTTCTTTTTGTTTGCTTGTGTGTTGGCCGATTAATCCTTGTTTCTCTCTCTTACCTTATTCCTTACCTTATCCCTTACCTTTACCTTCATCTTACCTTCCCCCTTGCAGTGGTGGGGTTCCAGCGAAATTCGTCTTCGTCTTGGCGCGTAACTTGACGAATTCGGATGGAGTTGGTTAGAAAAGCCCTGCACTGAGAACCAGTGGCAGTAGAAATCTGCCGAGAGCTGTAATAGATCAAAGCCCTCAGCTGATCTATTTCTTGCCGTAGTAGACGAAACCTTCAGTTGTTTACTACGTTGCGAGTGTAAGGCTAACCTTCAGTTACCTTCCCCTCACTTCAGCGGAGTAACCTTCAGTACTTCTCTGTTTTACTTGATTCTTCCCTTGTCTTTCCTTGTCTTTGTCTTACCTTCATCTTATTTTCCCCCTTGCAGCGGTGGGGTTCCAATGAAATTCGTCTTCGTCTTGGCGCGTAACTTGACGAATTCGGATGGAGTTGGTTAGGAAAGCCCTGCACTGAGAACCAGTGGTAGTAGAAATCTACCGAGAGCTGTAATAGATTAAAGCCTTCAGCTAGTCTATTTCTTGCCGTAGTAAACAAAACATTCAGTTGTTTGCTACATTGCTCGTTTCAGTGGAGTAACCTTCAGATACTTTACTATTTTACTTGCTTGTGTCCTTGTGTCTGCCAAGGTTTTTCCCCTTTTAGTGGTGGGGTTCCAACTAAATTCGACTTCGTCTTGGCGCGTAACTTGACGAATTCGGATGGACGCTGGATGGAGCTGGAATAGATCGTAGCCCTCAGCTGATCTATTTCTTGTGGTAGTGGATAAACCTTCAGTTGCCCTATCATTATCTTAGAAAAGTTCTAACTGTGCATCTGTGTCTTGGCGCGAAACATTTCGAGTGCGCGCATGGTTAGTTGTCTCTTGGATAGGGAAGTAAGCCTTCAGCGACTTCTCTATTTTATGATAAGGCAAGCCATCAGCTACCTTGTCTTATTTGAATCTGGCGGGGTAAACCTTCAGTTTCCCTTCCTTATCAATTGGCAGTACGTTCTACCCTATCTTCCCATTACCTTACCTTACCTTACCTTATCTTACCTTACCTTACCTTTACCTTGTTTCTTTTGTTTCTATCTTACCTTTTCCTTTGCTGTGTTTCTTATAATCGGTCCAACCATTTCTATCGTTCGGATTGATTTGTATCTTATTACCTTATTACCGTGATTTTGATTTAGTACTTACCTTGATTATGTCTGGTTCGTCTAGGTTTAGGTAGAGCTTTCGTTGCATGAGCTTTCTGCCTTGTCAGTGATTACTGGTTATGAATACCTAGAGCGAACTGTTACCTTGATTTGACTTTTGGATTTAGATCCCTTACCTTTGATTTGATTTGCTTACCTTTGATTGTGATTTGTTTACCTTTGATTTTGACTTTGCTTAGTTACTCTTGAGTTCTGGCAAGACTTGGCTAGAGCCTGTGTTAGTCTTTTGCTTTTCAGTGTTACTGGTTTTATAGGACCAAGAGTACATTACCTGACTTTACCTTACGTTTTTGGTTACCTTACCTTACCTTACCTTACCTTACCTTACCTTCGTTGGTCTAAGTGCGGACTTAGCTGTGTTGCCGTATGTTTCCTTTTTCAGTGCTTACTGGATTTATCACTTAGACTTTACCTTTTGGTAGTGGTACTATACCACTCATTGATTTTGACTTTTACCTTTGTTTCTGTTTTCTTTAGGATTTGTTAGTCGAGTTTTCCCTGTAATGTTTATAAGCCAATTGTTGGGATATTTACAGGAAATACTTAATTATTTTTCTCTTATTAGTTTGCTTTGCTTTATTGCTTGGGTATTCCTACTGGGTAACGTGTTCCAGAGGAATCGTTGATTTTGCTTTGCTTTGATTTTGTTTGGAGAAGAGTATAACCATATCCAGGATATGGGATTTATGACTACAGAAGGTCCGAGTAGAAAAACACGAGACAACTTTTACCTTGGATTTGATTGCGTTTGTCCTTGGGACGTTTATATTTTACTGATTGTGTCTTAGTTTGGGAATTTCCCAGTACTAGCTTACCTACTGATTTTGACTTTTGATTGCTTACCGATGTTGACGTTATCTTACCTATTGTGTCTTTGCAGCCTCTTTCTCTTTGTTTATATATATTGGCCGAGTTACCTTGGGTGGTCTTGGATGGCGTTTGATTGCATCTTTTCCGGCTTAATTGCGGATGCAGCTCAGCCAGCAGAGTTATATTTTGGGGGGCGGAAGCCTGACTCTTGTAGCCTTTTTTAGGACCAGTCTACGCAATGTAGCTCAAGAGAGGGCCAAGTTACTGATTATGACCTCGTTGCGCTGGGCCATAATAATTCGACAGACCGAGAGCAGTGGCGTATCTCGGAGTACCTTTTTCATTAAGTTTATTTTGGAGGTTGCGGTACACTTTGATGTTCTTGGAACACGGGTGTATCTTTTAGCTTAGTGTGTGCTATAATGCACTCCCTTTTGATTGGTGGAACATTTGGGTTACAATTACGTTATTTATTTTCTTTGCTTGATCTGTTATTTTTAGTTTTCCACTTTTTAGGAATTGTCAAGTGTTCGGTGATTTTTGGTTTCTCTTTGGAACGGTTGGTCGTGTCATGAGTCTGCTTGAATGAGGTTGGTACACGAGGTTCGCCAAGCCGCAGTTGGTTGTAACGCACTATTGACTCCAGTTCGATTTTCATCTTAATCTTAGAACCTGGTTCCATCCAAGCAGCTCATGATTACTCCCTTCCCTCCCGAGGTCTCCATGGATTCCCGACCGCCGGGCAGTGACTGAAATATTTTTGGTTTTCTTACGATTAGTATTTTTGATTTTCTGAATTACCTTGCTTAGCTGCTACGTCAGTAGCGTTTGTTTTTTTTTCCCTTGGATCTGATTATTTGGGTGCGTCCATATCTATGACGCCTGTTATTGGTAATTACCTTGTATATATTTTGGTTGTATTTTGGCTCTCTTTGGTGAGCATCGTTTAGATGTTTCCTTGCTTTGCTTAATGAGGAACTTTTTTTTTCCCTTCAGACTGTATTTTTCTTATCGTCGGTTAATTTTCCTTTAGAAAATTTCCCTCCTGTTGAAGGAGAGGGGGAGTTGTAACGGTTTGATTTGGTCACTAGATACTTTGTTATTTATTCGTAGTAATTTTGCCTTGAACTTTTGATTTTTATAGATATACAGTGACAGGCTTGCAGTACTAACCTTACATCCTGGCGTTGCTGCCTGATGTGCATTCACTTTGTGGGGTTTTGTCTCCAAGATGCTTCGTAAAACCTGATAGATATCTCTCACATGCTGTGTTTAGCGTAATACTTTTTGGGAAGAGTCTACACTAGTTTTAGGACTTGATTCTGGGTTCATCTTGGGTTCTCAGGACTGATTCCCTCAGTTATGGGCATCTAAAGGCTTTAAAACCATCTCTGAAAATTGACCGTTAGTTCTGTATGCATTCTTTCTCTAATTTAACGGCCATTTATCTCTGTAGGCTTTTGCACCACTATAATCCAGACTCACCTGTATCTTTTCCGTGGGATTCCGGCCTGCGGTTGGTGTTGCTTGTTTAGGTTTTTGAGAATTTCATCTCTTAGGGTGCTTTGTTTATTCCAGTTTGAGTGACAGCTGTTTGCAGAGGTTATATCTTCTAGTTGCATTCCTTTCACCGCTGTTAAATGAGTTGTATTCCTTTCGCTGCTGTGACATGACTTGCACGGCCTAGAGTGGATCTTGAATTTTGTTGTGATCTACACGAGAGAGGACTTTTGGGTTAATGCATGGTACTGTTACAATTTCATTTTCCTTCGCTGTTGTTCTTTTATTGATAGAGTATCGATAATTTGTTGTAGCTGCGACTATGGTTTGTCCGCAACGTCGTGTGTCTATGAACGCGGTTGCTTTTCGTTCTCTAGTCTGGTAGGTGGATTGCACCACTCTGCTTAGTTTCCGCTTCGTGTCACCTGATCGGTGTGTCGGTAATAGAGAAACCGATGTTACCTGCAGGCAGGAAGCATAGAGATATTAAAAAAAAAATGGTCGTTTTGTCATTTTTTGTTCAGGTTGCCCACTTTATAAGGCGAAAAATTGCTATGATTCGGCCCTTTTTCAAGTCAGTGTCAACGAGGCATAAGCCACGAGTTTTTCGGAAAACACATGGGAAATATTCCCTGCCGGTAAGGCGATTTAGTTCTCCGAAGAAGTGTAAAAATAGTGCAAATCTCCCTTTGGTTTTGGAGCTGCACATATTTTCCCTTTGGGATTTATTTGCGGGCTGCTTGATTCGACATTGAAGGCACACATCCTGACGCCATTTTGGGCAACTATAGTGGACCCTTGATCATCTCATAAGGGTTCTTCCTACCGGGTCAAAAGATTGACCTGTTGTCTACCTACCTGGTTACCATCAACTTGGTTAACATCTACCTAGTTTCCACCGACCAGAGCAATCTGTTTGACCATCACACAACGTATGGTATCGTTTTAGTTAATAAGTCTTGTTCTTCTTTATTTACTAACCATCATTATTACAGTGAAACACTGGGTTTTTATAAGCTATTTATTCATTCCTATCTTCATTTCTTTTTTTTAATAAATGACAAGTCAATTAATTTTTACTATGTGTTTTATTTAGTTCGCTGCACTTCTGCTTTTATTATACAGTGGTGTCGACCAGTGGGTGCAAGTTAAGGGGATCCCATAACATCCGGGGGATTTCCAGCTTAAATCTGGTTTAAGCTGGTGGCGCAAAGGGACCTTCTGCCGCAGAGAGTTAGCTGGCTGCTGCGCGTCTCATAACCATCCCCTTAGCTTGGAAAAACTGTCGCCCATTGTCAGTTTCTCTTGTTTTATGTTAATATTTTAAATAATTTGACCAACAGCGGTTGCTCTAGGGGTTTTCATCATAAAACCCCTAGCTCTGAAAATAATTTATTGCGCCAAAGCAACTCCAAGTCGTATCATGGTACGTGTGCGCAAAAAGCGATTCACGTTGGAAGTTCTATTCGTTGGGAAAAACGACCTCGGGAAGGTCGTTCCACAAGGATGAAGTCCTCCAGATGACAGAATTCTTAAATAATGAAGTTCGAGGAGTATATGGACGGGCGGCAGAGGTGTTCGTCGTGTAGTTCTGCTATTCGTCGCTCTGGGCGGAATTAAGAGGGCAAGGTCAGCCGAGCACCTTCCATGAAAATATCTGTAAAAGAGAGTCAAATCCCCAACCTGTCTACGATGTTCTAGGCTGTCGAGTTTCTTCGTCAGCTCGTGGTCTCCGATCATACGAATAGCCCTCCTTTCGATGGAATCCAGTAGCCGAAGAGTATATTTGGGTGCAAAGCTCCAGACATGAGAGCAGTACTCTAGTGGTGGTCGAATCTGGGCTTTGTATTTTTTTTTTATGATCAAACACAAGCACTATAGGAAAAATCCTTTAGGGCACTCTATTAGTGGGGCGTGTGCGCAAAAAGCGATTCAACATTCGTTGGGAAAAACCACTTCGGGAAGGTCGTTCCACAAGGATGAAGTCCTCCAGATGAAAGAATTATTAAATAATGAAGTTCGAGGAGTACTAAGCTTAACCACATATGGATGGGCGGCAGTGGTTCGTCGTGTATTTCTGCTATTCGTCGCTCTGGGTGGAATTAAGAGGGCAAGGTCAGTATAGTGTCAAAAGTTGTTGAGGTGTGTACAACTTTCTGCTTCGGAAGAGTACCCCAAGCTTCTGAGAAGCTATCTTGGTGATTGCCACAACGTGGTTATGCCAAGACATATTTCCTCCCAGATTGACGCCCAGCAAATTAATAGATGAAGCCAGTGGAATTGCGTGCCCGTCCATGACTATATCCGGTTCTGTAATGTTAACCTTCTTAGAGAAAACTGCTGCCTGAGTTTTTTTAGCGTTAAATTCGACTTGGTTACTGTCACCCCAAGCCAAAATTTCTTCCAGGTCTTTGTTGAGGCGTGATACTTAACGCTATCTGCGAAGATGTACGTCGGCAGCCGATGTTTGCGCATTCAAATAAAAAGATGAGATAAGTATGCTATCGTCATCAAAACTAAATATCGGATTTTTAGTTTTCACTAGAAGGTCGTTAATGTAGAGTAAGAAGAGAGTGGGAGAAAATATGGACCCTTGAGGAACACCAGCATTGATGGTGAAGGTGTCTGAGAGAAATCTGTCAATCGCCACTTGCAAAGAGTGGTCCTTAAGGAAGCTAGACAACCATGCACAGAATCGACTGGGCATACCATAGGATCGCAGTTTACTTAGAAGCCCCTCATGCCAAATACGATTAAAAGCTTTAGAAATATCTAGTGCAACAGCCCGAGACTCCCCATGATGTTCGATTGCGCTGTTCCAAATATGGGTGACATAGGCTAGAAGATCTCCAGTTGATCTGAACTTCCGAAAGCCATATTGATGGTCGCTGATAATGTTGAAGCCTTCCAGGTACTTTAGAAGATGTTGGTTAATAGCTTTCTCCATTACTTTTGATATAACTGAAAGCAATGCGACTGGTCGATAGTTGTTAGGCAGGGTTCTCTTACCTTTCTTTGGAATAGGCTGGACTCGCGCCGTCTTCCAGCAAGATGGAAATATTCCTTTTTTTTAGGATAAGTTGAAAAGTCTACAAAATACTGGTGTTGGGTCATCGGCGTGAGAACTATAATAGGAATTTCATCTGAACCAGTAGCTTTTTTGACGTCGAGTCCTTACAGGATTCGTTTGACCGGACACTGACGGAACACGATTTCGGTCATTTCGGATTCAACTGCAGGAATGTCGGGTGGTGTTCTTCCCTGGAAATCTACAGTGGAATGCGAAGAAAATAGTTCAGCAAGTAAGTTTGCCTTGTCTCCGGCTGTGGATGCTATTGTACCATCGGGACGTGTTAGAGGTGGAATACTTGATTTTGTGAAATTTTGGCTGACGGCCTTAGCGACTGACCAAAAGGACCTTGATCCGTTTGGACTGTCAAGAAGTTTGTTCTTTATCCTCACATTATGGGCTTCTTTGCTTTGATCTATTGTTAGCTTACATTGGTTTCGAGCGGCAACAAAGATGGTACGATTCTCAGTGGTAGGGTTTTTACGCCACTGTCGGTTAGCCAGATTTTTTGATCTGACAGCACACTCACAATCCTTGCTAAACCAGGGCTTGCCGTTGGAAGGGCGTTTTTGGGAGGAAGGGATAAATGCTTCCATGCTCGTTAGAATGACGTCGGAGACCTCCCCAGTACAGACGGATGGATCATCAGAAGAGAAGCATACGCTCATCCAAGGAAAAGTGCGAAAATGGTCTTTCAGGTCTTGCCACTTGGCCGATCTGTAATGGCATATCTTGCTAGGTTTAGGAGATTGGTCAGAATTAATTGGTAGTTCGCTTAGAGTTCAAATAAGTTTGTGACCGGAAAATCCTAACGGAGGCTGTACGGTGACTGTATATAAGTAGAGCTGGGTTTGACGTTAAGGAAAGATCCTATAGACAAGCAAAATCTCCAGCTCGGTCTGGAATCCGCGTTGGTTCTTCTACGAGTTGAGTTAAACCAGAACTGATCGCGAAGGATTCGGCTTCGCGGCCTTGCTCAACGTCTGTATTTGAGTATTTAAGCCAGTTGACATTGTGGACGTTAATGTCGCCAAAGATAGCAATCTCGGCATTTGGATAGTTGGTTTGCAAGAAGTCGATTGTATTGGCTAGTGATGAGAATAGGTCTCTGTAATGGGTGTCACTTGGAGGACGGTAAAGGCAGCAGATAAACTTGGTGATTTTCGGCGTTGATATTTTAAACCACATTACATTAAAGTCTTTCGGTTCAAGTGTAGGTTCTCGTTGGCAGCAGAGATAATCCTGAATAAAAAGACATACGCCGAAGTTACGTCGGAATCGGAAATGAAAATCGTATCCAGGCTGACGGTGTTTGTTGACGATCTGACCTTTGTCTCGGTCAGTGCGAGCACATGAGGCTTGGAAGATTGTTAGTGCTGATGGACTGAATTGATGTTCGTGTTAAGCCCTCTAATATTGCAGAAATCAATTTTGAAGTTGCTAATTCTGGGTTGGTTAGCAACTGCAATTTAAAAATAACACACACGATGAACAAACTGAAGCAAACATTCAAACTACTGCAAGCAGCGTTGTTCCAAGCTTTTTGTACCCAATTTTATAGAAATGTGCCAGCAAGGCGCCAAAACTTAGAGTTCTAAGGAAAAAAAGATCGCTACCTTCACCAAAAAAGTGAACTTAAAAAAGTCAAGTCGTTACTTTCAACAGCCCTACATAACAAAACAAATTCTTGGATGGAAACTATACCAAAAACTCGAAAGAGGTACCAACGTGTCATTGGGCGCATTCAGCAGAACCCATCGATTTGTAAGCGATTAGTAATCATCTGCTGAATGCACTAAAAAAATTTGATTTCGCAAATCAATGGGAGATCGGACGCCATATTTTCCATCGAATTTAAAAAGCAATTTGTGATTTGACAGCGATTTATGTCAGTTTTGTTTGTCAGGTTGAGGAGTAAAATTTATAAAAAATTACGAAAGAAGTGAATTAAAATTATAAAACATTTATACACGATCTCCGTTAGTGAAGAGGAGCATTAAATATAAAATTATCCATTTCGCACAGAATAAAATATAAAATATGATGAAAACATTTAGACTAACCATACAAAAAAACTGACAAAAATGTATTCAGCAGTACAAATCAATGCGCATCGTGACGTCACCCGCTTATAAATGGACAGCCTAAGTCTGACGTCACGAGAGGCGTGGTTTCAAAAACCTTTCCAAACAAACTAAAATTACATTGAAAATCCCATAAGAAATTTTTTAAAGCATCAGTACAAGTTTATAAGGGATAAATAAGTAATTTCCTGATATTATTTGTATATTAGATGATATTATTGATTCATTTTCAGAAACAGATTAACGTAAGTGTTCTTTGAAGATTTTTAATCACCATCTTAACAAGTTTGAGGTTATGTTATTATTGTTTACATTATCGTTTAGGGAGATTTAAATTGTTATTTTTCTGTTAAACAGCTTATTGCATTGTATTTATCAACATAGAGTACCCACCTTATAGGTTGGAATATTTTTTTTATTATAGATTGAAAACATGCAAAAATGATTGTGTTTCATACCAGATTGTAAACCTTATAATGAAAAGAAAATTTGAGAGTTTTTTACACTGCCTACAAAGTAGGAAGAAAAGGAAGTCTGGATATCACCATAAATATATTGAAACAATTATTGGGTAACCCAATTATTTATGTTAATGTGTGCTTTACAAATTAGTTTCTTTTTTTTTAGACAAGATAGGGAACCCTCCCAATATTTTGATTTGTGGGTGCCGTTTTGTGAACCAAGACAGCATGGAAAATTAGAGTCTGACCTATTAGCTCATGTAAACACTATAACGCTATATAGTTTTGTTCTCGAGGACGAAAATGTTCATACCTATAAAGAAATAAAACACTACTTGGCAATAAAGTATAACGTTTAAATATTAACCACTGAAAATTTAAAAAATAAATACAATATTTATGAATATATTATTCTATTTCTTTAATTAGTGGATAATGAAAGTTAGTAAGTGCTACACATAACTGAAATTTGGAACATATAATGTTGTGGTATTTGTTGGAAAATAATGGTCGGTTTTGCTCGCTCGACATGGATTCTTGCCTTCATAATTGTCTGGATTTCATAAACCCGAGCTTCTGTAAATTGATGAGTGCTCAAAAATGATGGTATATTTAAATGGACTCATTCAGGTAGCAACTCTTCTATTAAAAAACCCTCGTCAGCTAGTATAAGCTTTCATGCTACCTGGCTAGCTGTCTTCGTCACAAACCGTAAAGGTTTCCTATCTTTTCTAAAAAAAAGGAACTATTTTAAATAGCAAACATTAACATAATAATTGATTTACCCAATCATTGTGTTCATATATGTAGTAGAAGGTATCTTATAAGTGATATCCAGGCTTTCTTTTCTTCCTTTGCAAATGTAGGTACTTCTCATTATAAAACACAACCATTTTTGCAGATTTCGAATCTATAATAAAACATATTTCAAGCTATATGGTGGTGGCATACCTTAAGTTGATAAATACAGTACAATAAGCTTTTTTTTACAGAAAAATAACATTTTAAATCTCTCTAAACAATAAAGTAAACAACAATAACATAACCTCAAACTTGTTCAGATGGTGATTAAAAATCTAGCTAAAACACTTACCTCAATGTGTGGTTGAAAATAGATCAATAATAACATCTAAAATATAAATAATATCAAGAAGTTGCTTATTTATCACTAATAAACGTACACCGATGCTATAAAAAATCTCTTATGGGAAATTCAATGCAATCTTTTTTTGTTTGGAAAGGTTTTCAAAAATTTGACGTTTCTGACATCATCACTTAGGCTGTCCATTGATGGGTTCTGCTGAATGCAGCCAATACTTTGTACCGAATTGGGTACAAAAGTCCGCTCTGGAACAACCTTGCGTTCAAATCTCAAAATGACGTAAAACACATATTCGGCTTACAACGGCTGAGCCGAAGTAGTTCGTATATGTCGCCGTACGCTTGCGGGATTGTCAGTTTAAGGCCGACCGTGTCGGAATACGCTTGATCTTGTTGATAAACCAATACAAACGCTGCAATCCGCCGAGTTTTGCAGGCGGTACTAGTAATTTAATAATTTTTCGGTTTACGCGTATATCTTGCCAGTCCATAAATAAACTATGAATATTGTTTTTATTGACGAAATTAAATTGCTCAGTTTAAAACCGGTAGTTTCTTCTGGACGCAACGCCATTTGACAGAGAATATGGAATGGCGCTGACGTCACAACATCAACAAGTATGTGCCTGGATGTCTCGCTCTTTAGTTATAAGAATATACAAGTAAGTAATTAATTTTTATAATGTATATGCAATTTCAGTTTTACATTAAGTTTGGCAACATTGCCATTGGGCCTGGGTAAAATGTTGTACAGTAGCGCAGACTGACCTGTGAGTAAGAGTATTTGTTACCCCACTATTAAAGTTACGTTTAAGTGGGAGATACTTTTTATACAACAAAAATACTTTTGTTGTATAAAAATGGATATTGCTAAGAATTCAAGGTTGAGAAATTATTCGTTATTTTATTAAGATTTAGAATTTCTGTGCGGACTAATTTTCTCGCAATCAATATCATCCAATTTCAATAGGTTACCATTTAGGTATCCGTGCGCAGGTAGCAAAAGTTAGAGGATTCAATTCAAACAGTTTCAAAATTTTATTCTCTTATCTAATAATTTTAGTAACAGTATTCTCTTTAAGATTAAAAAAATCTAGTTTAATTACTGGTTACTATTATCTTTAATTATTAATTAAAAATTTAACTCTTCACAATTTTACAGTGAGATTTGTTTAACCTAAAATGACTTATTTATCTAATTAAATGTTTTCGATTATTATTAACTTTTGCAGATATGCAAGGTTCCGGTTAAAAGTTAAACCTTTATAGAACCAATTTCGGATGGTCCTGGTATATGCATGGTCAAGGAAGATCAACAAAATTATTTGTTAATCCATTAAGAATCAATCCATTTTTAGTGGATTTGAACCCGAACCAACCCATATTTACATATGACATCTAATCATACTGAGTAATGAGCTCTTGAAATTTACTTTATATCATTAAAGTCATAATTATTAATCTAAGGTTCACATGTAAGAGCATTATTTACATTTGTCCATAATTTTATCTCGTAGACTACGTGTTTATCGTAGCTTTGATATTGTTATCTAAACTAGCTCAAACTCGTTTGAGTCTACACACTAGTCAGGTAAGTCCTACCCACGAGATAGATTTTTTTAATTAAGTGATTTCCTATCATTCTGCTAAATATATCTGAAAGATTATATTACTTTTTGTAGTATTGACCAGATTTACACGAAGATTGATTATAAGCTTGATTTACCAAAATGAAAATATGTTGATAATTTGGTGACACAATAATTGCTTGTACCGTGTAACAGAATAAGAATCTGAAAACTTGATCATTGATAAAGTTTCATTACAAAATTTATTTTAGAGAGGAAGCAGAATAAGTCTATAAAGTTATCCATAAAAATAATACATTTAAGATACCCTATACTTATTAGAGGAAACAACTTTAATATTCTAACAATTTCAATTAAACAATAGCGCTATTACAATCGATACAACTTAATTATTAATTTGGACATAATCATTGTACCTATTATAAAGGGTATAATAAAAAATTATTTAAGAAGGCATAATAATTTTAACAAATTTAGTAATACGTTATTTAATGAAGTGATTATACTCACAACGTGTCGAGTGAAGATATTGTGGCATGCTATTATTATTTTCATAATACTGGAAGGTAATCGTGTTCAGCTAAATATATTTTACGAATTTAATTAAGTATTGTTTTCTAAGATCAGTTAGTTACATATTTGAATAAATTAAAATGTATTGAATAATCAAATGTCAATAACTAAATCTAAATTCATGCCTAATTGTAGAAACTCCAATATCCTAAAGAAATTGTAAAAATCTCATGTTAAAGTGACAAAATGATTATTATAAAGTTGTTATGCCTAACTACTTTCTTCCAGATTGACCAGTGATATAAGGAAATGAGGTTTTTAGGAATAAATTTCTATACAAAAATTATTGAAAAAATGTGATTTTTTTAAATTTAAAGTTCTTATTAAGCAATTCTAAACTCACCGTGAAGGGGGGGGGGGGGGGGGGGGGGCTACGTCTAGACTAGTTTACGAGTTATTATTGCTTTGAATTAAATTGAAGCTCAAATACTTTGTACACTAGCACTATAGGAAAAATCCTTTAGGGCACTCTGGGAGTGGTGCGTGTGCGAATAAGGCGATTCACGTTGGTTTTGAATCATTGGAGGTTATATTCGTTGGGAAAAGCGACCTCGGGAAGGCCGTTCCTTAAGGATGAAGTCCTCCAAATGAAAGAATTCTTAAATAATGAAGTTCGAGGATTACTAAGCTTAACCATATATGGATGGGCGGCAGTGGTTCGTCGTGTATTTCTGCTATTCGCAGCTTTGGGCGGAATTAAGAGGGCAAGCTCAGCCGAGCACTTTCCATGAAAATATCTGTAAAAGAGAGTCAAATCTCCAACCTGTCTTCGATGTTCTAGGCTGTCGAGGTTCTTCGTCAGCTCGTGGTCTCCGATCAGACGAATGCCCTCCTCTCGATAGAATCCAGTAGCCGAAGAGTATGTTTGGGTGCAGAGCTCCAGACCTGTGAGCAGTACTCTAGTGATGGTCGAATCTGGGCTTGTGTCAAAAGTTGTTGAGGTGTGTACAACTTTTTGGTTCGAAAGAGTACACCAAGTTTCTGAGAAGCTATCTTGATGATTCCTACAACGTGGTTATGCCAAGATATATTTCTTCCCAGACTGACGCCCAGCAAATTAATAGGTGAAGCCAGTGGGATTGCGTGTCCTGCCATGACTATATCCGCCTCTGTAATATTTACCTTCTTAGAGGAAACTGCTACCTGGATTTTTTAGCGTTAAATTCGATTTGGTTACTGTCACCCAAGCCAAAATTTCTTCCAGGTCTTTGTTAAGGCGAGATACTTCATGCTGTCTGCGAAGACGTGCGTCTGCTGCCGATGTTCGTGCATTCAAAGAGAAAGATGAGATAAGTGTGCTATCGTCAGCAAAGCTAAATATCGGATGTTTAGTTTTCACTAGTAGGTCGTTAATGTAGAGTAAGAAGAGAGTGGGAGATAATATGGACCCTTGAGGAACACCGACATTGATGGTGAAGGAGTCTGAGAGAAATCCGTCAATCGCCACTTGCAGAGAGCGGTCCTTAAGAAAGCTAGACCCATGCACAGAATCTACTTTGCATACTATAGGATCGCAGTTTACGTACAAGCTCCTCATGCCAAACACGATCAGAAACTTTAGAAATATCCAGAATAGGCTAGAAGATCTCCAGTTGATCTGGACTTCCGAAAACTATGTTGATGCTCGCTGATAATGTTGAAGCCTTCCAGGTACTTTAGAAGTTGTTGGTCAATAGCTTTCTCCATTATTTTGGATATAACTGAAAGCAATGCACTTGTCGTTAGTTGTTGGGCAGGGTTCTCTTACCTATCTTTGGAATTTTCTGGACTCGCGCCGTCTTCGAGCTGGATGGAAATATTCCTTTTTTGTAGGATACGTTGAAAAGTCTACAAAATACAGGTGCTAGTTCATCGGCGCATCTCTTGAGAACTATAACATTAATTTCATCTGGAACAGAAGCTTCGTTGACGTCGAGCTCTTTCAGGATTCGTTTGACGGGACGCTAACGGAAGTTTAGCAAGTAAGTTTGCTTTGTCTCCGGATATGGATGCTATTATACAATCGGAACGTGTTAGAGGTGGAATTGTTGATCTGGTAAAAGTTTGGCTTCCGGCCTTAGCGACTCACCAAAAGGACCTTGATCCATTTGGACTGCCAAGAACTTTGTTTTTAATACTTATGTTATGGGCTTCTTTACTTTGGTCTATTGTTAGTTTACATTGGTTTCAAGCGGTAACAAAGATGGAACGATTCTCAGTGGTAGGGGTTTTACGCCACTGTCTGTAAGCCAGATTTTTTGATCTAACAGCAAGCTCACAATCCTTGCTAAACCAGGACTTGCCGTTTAAAGGGCGTTTTTTGGAAGAGGGGATAAATGTTCCATGCTAGTTAGAATGACGTCGGAGACCTCCCCAGCACAGACGGATGGATCAGATCAGAAGAGAAGCATACGCTCATCCAAGGAAAAGTGTGAAAATGGTCTTTCAGGTCTTCCCACTTGGCCGATGTGTAATGCCATATCTTGCGAGGTTTAGGAGGTTGTTCCGAATTAATTGGTAGTTCGCTTAAAGTTAAAATCAGTTTGTGATCGGAAGATCCTAACAGAAGCTGTAAGGTGACTGAATATAGATCAGGGTTTGACGTCAAGAAAAGATCCAAAAGACTTGCAAAATCTCCAGCTCGGTCTGGAATCCGCCTTTGTTCTTCTACGAGTTGAGTTAGACCAGAATTGATCGCAAGGGATTCGGCATCGCGGCCTTACTCATTGATATTGTGCTCAAAACGACACAAGAATTAACAAGAAACCTCGAAATAAAAATGTTGTTACACATATAATTTGAAAGTGCGATAAGCCTTGATCTAAACTTTCTCATAAAATACTAATAACGTTAGTTTGGCTTCTTTTGTAGCAACTAATAAAAAAAGTATTTTAGAAGCTAAATAAGTTTACTTAGACTCAAATAAAGGAAAAAAGGAATATTTTTAATATATTAAACTTTTTTTACAGAATTGGGTACTAATAAAATAAGGTAGAAGATAATACGATACCAATAAATCGATATAATGGATTTCAATGAAGTTATCAGCTTCTTTACAAGAAACAATTTTCACCTAAAATATTTAGGACTCTTCTTGGAAGATTATTCTGAATTATCAATTTGGTATAAAATATATTGGTTTTTTCTTCACGTAGTTTTTATGGGACTCTTTAATTCTGTGCTACTTATTGAATGGATATTCAGTACTACTAGCTTAATAAATTTTGCTAGCACTGGCTACGTTATTTTGACATGTATATTGGGTCAAATGAAATTACTTATTCTTTTGAAAAATAGGAAAGATATAAAAGAAATAATAGAACAGTTTCGCGAGGAACATTTTTATCCACGTACCGATGAAGAATGGAATATAGTGAATAAAGAGATAATATTTTTAAAGAGAGCAAATAAGTTGCTAATATTTTCTAGCTATTTAAGTATGAGTTCACTTATTTGTAGCCCATATTTTGGAAACAAAGTTGATGGTTTACCGGTTCCGGCTTGGTATCCTATGAATGTTACCATTTCTCCAATTTATGAAATTGTCGTACTTCATCAAGATATCTCAGTAATTTTAGTAGGAAGTGGTTATATTTTTGTGGAAATAATGTTTTGTGGCTCCTTAACATTTATTGGATTACAATGCAATATATTAAGCTTAAGAATACAAAAAATTGTTGACACTAATTCATCAAGTCTGGAAATGGAGAGAATGTTAGTTGAATGTGTTAGTCATCATAGGAAGATTTTCAAGTGAGATATTTATTTTCAATATGTTATTTCGCTAACGACTTTAAAATAGAATAAATAGTTCGACGACTTAATATTTTGAAAATGGACTGGCAACTCTGGTGTTTAGATAGCCCTATTTGCTTAGTTTGTGAAGTGGCCTTACCTTCAACCAAACAATATTTTACGCCACTGATATTTTTCAAACAATTACACGTATAATCTCCCCCCCCCCCCTTAACTTTTTTTTCAAAATTGAGAAACAAAAAATTGCTATACAGGGGTTTTCAAGGGGATCAAAATATCATTTTAGTTGTGTTGATTTACATGCGGATCAAAAACAAACGGGACATCCTGTATATTGACTAATTTTCCAATTTTATAAACAAATTCAATCGTTTTCGATATATTGAAAATTGAAAATTAGCAAGATAGAATATTAAAAACATATAAAATTGCAGGAATGGAAGAAATTGCTTTTAGAACAAAACTGAGACGGGTTATCGGTTCTTTATTTTCCATAGCAATCTCGGTTATCTTTCATTCCTGCATTTTTAGATATTTTTAAGACCTATTGGATCTTTTTGCCATTTTTCAATAATCCATACATCGAAAACGGTTGAATTGGTGATATGGTATATTAAATAAATTACATTACAGGATGTCCCATTAAAGAACCCTTTTTGATCGACGGACCTAAAATGATCCCCTTGCAAATAGTACGTTAAAACCATGTTTAGCAATCATTTTAATTTCTCTCAAGTACCTATGAAAAATAAAAAAGTTATGAAGGCGGGGCATTATAAGTAATCACCATGTACCGCCACTGACTTGAGAAAAAAGTTTTAGGGTAAAAAGTCTATGTTCGGGTTGTCACGTTGTCGGTGTGCCACTTTGGTATAATTTTCCAAATATTGCTCGGGCACTTAAACTATTATTTTTCCTTGTGCATTTTATGAACTCAAATACGTGTACTAGACAAATACTTATGAAGGCAAACTTTTTTTTTCTTAAGGGGAGACCCCCGTCATATTTTAAAAGAATGCATACAATTGTATATTGATGCTGACTTTAACTTTTCCATCTTTAACCGTTACTGATACAGAGCGAGTCAAAGTTTGAAGCCGGCGTTGAAAGTGTTCTCTGTTCACTTGCTGTCAGCAACCTAGTTTTAAATAAAATTAGTTTTGTTGCATTTTGAAAAGCCTCTTCTGGTGTCATGCCTTGTTCATCCTTTTTGACTCGTTGTGTATAAGTCTACCTCTGTATAAGATGGTACCTTTAAATTCGGCATCAACCAACTTTCGGAGTACTTTAAAAATATGACAAAAAATACGGGATTTCCATTTTTAAAAAACTGACCATTGTTTGGCTCACCCTGATCCAAGCAATTTTTTTAAAAATATACCAAATTGACAATACTGAATTTATTTCATATTATTATTAGATATTGACATTGTAATTTACAAAAACACCAATGCCAATACTGTCTGTATTTTTATTATAAATGTAGGGTTTGTTTCACTAACAGTTTAGTTAAAAATGGATATTTATTTCTCGGGACTATGGTCAGAAAGTTATAGGCAACCATATATGTTTAAATTGTGTATTGCTGATAAAATATTTTTCAGATTTTTAAAAAAAACTGAGAAAATATGTGGGAACATTTATTTTTGGCAACTGTTTGCTTGCACGATGAGTTTATGTATGGATCTATTTCTTCTAAGTCTGGTTAGTTTTATAACTATTGTTTGGATTTTTAAATTAGTTCTGTTATAAATTTGTTATTATGAATATTAACTTATTTTATGTTTGTTGGCTGAAATATTAATTTTTAGACCGATCCCACAAGCTTCGAATTTTTTTACCTTTGTGTTTATTATATGGATATGTCTTTCCTTCTACTTGTACCCTGTTGGTTTGCCTCCGAAATGACTAGGAAGGTATGTAAAAATTACAGATTTAATGGTAAACAAGAGTCGAGATTTTCTTATGTTATTAAATTATACATATCGAATTAAATTGACCCAGGCTCTTCAGCCTGGAGTTTTATCTTATGATATATATAGGGTGCCCCACTTAAAATGGAGACAAGCTTATATTTTTGATATTTCTGAATTCATTGTTTTGAATTTTGGTGTGGTTACGTACGACACTAAGGCACACTTTTCTATTGCCTAAAATTTTAGTTGGCGTACGGATTATAGGGGTTTTAAAATAATAATTATAAGAGTAAAGTACCTTCAGGGATTATTTTATTTCAAAACTAATATCAGAAGCCGATCTGGCATCCGGCAATACGAACAAATAAAAAAATTGGAATAAATTAGCATAACGATTTGCATGCGTACGATCAATTTTATTCTTATTTCATTAAAAATATTAACATCTAGAATACGCCCGATAAGGAATAAGCAAACTGTTTCGTCCTCACATTATGTTAGATATCAAGGAATAATTGCATTTTTTACATTTTCTTTATTTATGTTACAATTTAGTTGCATTCAAAATTACGCGGTTTTAATTACCTTTACTTTCCTTTAAGTCCTCGTACCATACCTTTTCCCATCCCTTTTCCTCTAAGTGCGCGGTGCGACGTCACTCCGATGTGATGTACGGGCTAGACGGAGAAAGCATACACACACTCGTTAGTCGACCTTTCGACAGTACAGATACAATCTTTCACCGACCATTTTGGGGAAGATATTTTCGTGGACCATTTTCCACCCAAGTGATCAAGTCATCCTTTACTTTCCTTTAAGGTAAGTTGTAAGCATAATTTCATTCACTTAACATTTGCGCTTTACCAAAGTTGCCAGGTTGAGACGGGCGGATTTGGGAGCGAGGAAGATCGAGGTTATTAGGGATCAGCGGAACCCTAAAAAAAATTACAGTCCACTATCTCAGGGCGACTAAGAACGCCCCACAAACTATAAAAAATGTTGAGTGTTTAATTATTATTTCGCCTAAAAAATATTATATGTTATAAACAGTGGCATATTGTAGCTTATACTATAAAACCTAATTTGAAATTAGAAAATAATTGAATACATATAACTTCATTAAATCGCCAGTGATAAAAAAATATAACACTGATAATATTTTCCATTCTGATTCAAATTTTCTTATTTACGCCTGTGATTTCTTCCTAATTCACATTGCCAGAATAAATTATTAGATGTCCTATGTACACGGTGATCATTTATAATGTGCTCCCCTCCTAACTTTTTTGTTTTTAGCATTAGATAAAATTGTTAAATACAAAAGTTGTACAGAACAATGTAAGCTATTTGCAGAATAATATATTTATATACAGGGTATTGCAGAAATTAGTCACAGGTTAATTTTTTTTTTTTTTAAATGGCACACCCTATATATTATTATTTTTTTAGAATCTCCTAAAACTTCGAAACATTATAACATGTCATATACCTAAATATAATAGTTTTCGAAATAATCGAATTTTAACTTAGCGCGGCTACATGCATTCAAAAATATATAATATTCTAGATTTCAGTTCTTAAGCCACCTAATTAATTAGCCAGCTACTACAATAATACGAGACCACTATTTATGAACTTTTCGATGAAATAAATATATATGCTCTTATTTTAAAGTGAAATGCAAAATCGTAAATAAGTTTTATATTTTACATGTAGAAAAATAGGTAAACTTGTGGTAATTACAAATTAAATTGTTCAACTGGGCCACCGTTTTGTTGAATACATTTCCTATACGTTCTTCGTAACCTTTGTAATGCGGCAGTGATAGATTGGGAGTAATCTTCATTCAGAATTAGAATTTCTGTTCTAATAAGTTCTTTTAAACGTTCAGTGTTTTCAATGGTATTTGCATTCACTCGATCTTTTAGCGTTCCCCATAAAAATGCATCCATCGGCGTCAAATCAGGACTGTTAGGTGGCCATTTTATTGGTGCATTCCTTCCAATCCATTCATTGAACCTTTGATTAAGGTAGTTTGTAACAGCTACTACACTGTGGGGTGGAGCGCCATCTTGTTGGAAGACGATGTTTCTCTCTTGTTCCAACGGAAGCTCATCAAAATAGTCCTCTAGTTCTTGCTGAAGAAAATTCCGATAACGTTCTCCATTTAAAGTAACGTTAAAGAAATGGGGGCCTATTATTTTGTTGTTTAAAATAGCACACCATACATTGACAGATTGACGACCTTGAAATTTAAATTCCCTGTAGCAGTGGGGATTTACTGTCTGGTATTTTTTCTGTTTATCATGCCACTAGTTGAAAATGATGACTCGTCGGTCCAAAATATATTTTTGAAATAACTAGGATTTAAATTAATTTTTTCCAACATAGTTTGGCAAAATTCAACTCTTTTTTCTCGTTGTCTCTGCGTTAATTTTGTAACAGGCCTAATTTTGAAAGGTTTATATCCAGATCTTTTAAGAGTGTTTTGAACTCTCCCATAAGAGCTATTTTTTGAATTATCAAGCTCTTCCTTTAAACTTGTCGAAATGTTTGGATTTTCTTCAACTTTTAGTAGTATATTTAAATCACTATTTTCGTCTCTTTCCATTGTTCTCTTCTTTCTCGCCAAGCTGGACGATTCTTGAAACTTTTCATAGATTCGATGAAATGTGTTTTTGTGTGGAACGTGCATCCGGGGATTAATTCTGAGCAGCCCTTTTAGCTAATTTCACGCTATTGTTTGCTTTAATAAATGTTTGCAAAATTAATTGTTTTTCCCTTTCTGAATAAGGCATTTTTATCGCAAAAATGTTATATTTACTAAATATGTCAGTAACTGTCAGTAACAAACAACGTTTTTGTTTCTCCGTCACCGCCATTAGGCAATTAGCACGGCCACCTAAGAACTGAAATCTAGAATATTATATATTTTTGAATGCATGTAGCCGCGCTAAGTTAAAATTCGATTATTTCGAAAACTATTATATTTAGGTATATGACATGTTATAAGATAAATGTTTCGAAGTTTTAGCAGATTCTAAAAAAATAATAATATATAGGGTGTGCCATTTAAATTAAAAAAAAATTAACCTGTGACTAATTTATGCAATACCCTGTATATAAATATATTATTCTGCAAATAGCTTACATTGTTCTGTACAACTTTTGTATTTAACAATTTTATCTAATGCTAAAAACAAAAAAGTTAGGAGGGGAGCACATTATAAATGATCACCATGTACAAGTTATGAAAGTTTAGATTTAGTCATTTTGTGAGATGCCAAATCGAATTCTGAAATTAGTTTTGAAATAAAATAATCGTTGAAGGTACACCAAATTTCAAAACAAGCAATTCAGAAATACCGAAAATATAAGTTTCTTTCCATTATAACTGGGACACCCTGTATATATTTTACTTTTTTAGAGTGAAAATATTCCCATTGCAATCTATAGCTGTAACTGGATGGACGCCAGTACCGGCTTTAAAAAGGAATTAATATTTCTCATTCAAAGATCTCAAAGGCCTTTCAAATTGTACGCCGCAAACTTTTTTGAAATATCTGTGGAGATCTATGTAAAGGTAGGTAGACACCAGACGCCGCAACGCTTTGGTTTATGCCGTGATCTGCGTAAGTGAGCTATGAGAGGCGAGTCATAACCTTCTCTATTAACAAGCCGTGAAGAGACCAGCGATGCGCTGTTGCCAAATGTTCTTTTAATGTATTTGGAAATGGAATGGAATATAAAATGTAAAAGAATAGTCGCATATATTGTCTGCTAAGTAAACTCTTTGCCTGTCGAGATTGTTGGGAGGGAATATTTTATGATTAAGTTTGTAGGCTTTCTTTATTACCAGATTTATTTCTTTAATAAAAATACTTTTAATGTCCTGGAATTTTGCATGTTTAATCTCATTAAAATTTTCAAAATCAGGATATACGAATGTGTTGTCTAAATTTTTTAGATTGCGCCAATTATTTATTATATTTTTAAATATATGTACAAAATCATAACTGACAAATATTTTACTACCAGGACTATTAGGATTTGGGAAAAAAGTTAAATTATTTGTTAAATTTGAAAACATTGACCGATTAATTCTATGGTTATCTATTATTATATCTAAAACAGTAAAGCCACAATTTTGTACCAAAGAAATAACATTTTTTGTGACTGGTACCATTTCAATATCTTTAATATTGTGTACTGGCAATAACTTAACAATTTCAGAAAAATTTCCAAAAGCCGAACATATCATAAAAGCTAAAATGGTTGTAGCTAGTGAATTGTCATTGGAAGCTACACCAATAAAATTTTTCCCTCTATAGTCTAATCTTTTATTAACATACACTTCATCGATTAAAAGTACAACGATTTTTTGATGAGGTTCTAAGGAATCAGAGACATAGTTTAGGTAATTATTGGTGTTTGGGTCATTATCAGTGGTATTTCGGTACGTATTGGGGACAACATTGAGACTAGAAGAAATATATTGTATATATCTTTTAGTGGGCAAGTTTAAATAATCCCGTATTAAATCATATGCACACGGGGAAAGTGTTTACAACATAAAAGCCAAAATTATAGTTTCCGATGAATAGCGTTTTTTTTTCAAAATGAGTAATTGTACTTTATTAATTTTTAATTGGTAATATATAATTTAAATTATTATTGTCTTTTGAATCATTCTCCTCCTGCAATATATCTGATTCTGAAATTAGCTTGTTATGAGCTTCGTTCAAAAAATGTAAACTCCTTTCTATTAAAAACGTGAATGATTGGTCGATAGATATTTTATCTTTGTATCTTACTAATAAATTTTCTAGTTGGGACCATCTAGTTAGTTTCAGATTAAAAGGTAAAATCCAATTTAAATGTTTGAAAGTTAATTCTGTATTATCTATAAATACCTTAACAATCATATTTGTATCGATTGAAATTTGACTTACAATGCTAATAAGGTCCTCTGTTAACTTTAGAATATAAAAATACATTTTTCTATCTTCTTCTACTTTTACTGTCCAAGACTCACAAATACAAATTTTTTTAAGATAGTTTAAAAGTAAGTCTTGAAAATTATTAATTATATCTGAGTTTTCAAATGATTCATTTAATTCATTATGACGAGCTAGATTTTCATTATGTCTTTCATCGGGAGATTTTCTGGGCAGAGGTACTTTTTTAGATAAATATACAGGTAAATTTGGAAAAATAGAAGGAAATGAACCACATTTAAGCCTTTGTTGGAATCTTTTTACAGTTCCGTCTGGTAAACTAAAAATATCTTCCCTAATGATATCGGTTTCTTCAAAATGATTACTACAAACGAAAAAATATTTGGTCGGTGACCAACTATCTCGGGGAATAGCTTTTATCCAAATATTTTTTAAAACTTCATCTTGTGAGAAACCAAAAGTCGATAGCATAGATCCTCCAGCTTTTATAGTACTAGGATAATTCGATTTGCACCCAGGGACACAACACGTGTTTGTCATTATGTAAAATGTTCAAAAACTTACCTCGTTACTAGTTTACGAGGATAGAGCACACACTATTTTAAAAAATACCTGCCTTCCGGTATTCAATTCAAATTGTAACGCAAATAATACTTTAACGAACTCTGAATAATATTCACACGCCAGGACGTTCTTATGAGAAAGCCGGTCGGCGGGTTAACACGCGATTACTGATGAAATATGTGAGGTATAGTATCGCAAACACTCAACAATCTTCTACACAAACCCAGGAAACACCCTATTAACGTTTTAATAAATATCTGTACTTAATATCATTAAAATTAACTGCAAAATATATTTCGCGACCGGCGACATCGACTTGACAGATCAACTAAAATGGCGGCTGACGTACATTAACGGCAGTGTTGCCAGATTTCAATGTCACGGCTTGTTAATACAGAAGGTTATGGGCGAGTTATAATGGGCTAGGGATAAGTCCTATCCTCCTAGTTTTTCATTTGCTGGTACGTCTTTACTTTATCACACAAATGGGCCACCCTATATGCTTATAGGACATTGCCGTATCGTTCGTCTTATGTGGGCCACGCGATGTGAAACATCAACTCCCCTCATAATTGGAGTCAGAACTGATCAGGGAAGTGGTTGTGTCCTTATATGAATTAAACCCAAAGAGGTTTAATTTAGTTAATCAAAATATTTATATCTTATTGCCCTCAAGGTGTCTTTTAAGCGTATCATTATTTTTATATGGCATATTATGATGTTCTCGATTTAGTAGTTAATATTTTTAAAGGACTTCGTTTTTCAATGTTTAAATTTAAAAACAAAAACTAATACTAATAAGAAACTTGCAGCTAACTTATTCTTACAATTTTGTAATGCTAAATTCTCAACTTTTAAGTTAAGACAGTAAAATCATTTTGTAGTGAATACGGCTGTTGATGATTATGATTAATGTTATGTTTTAATTTTTTACAGATTGTACGTACATCTTTATCATATTTTGCAGTTCTGAACAATTTACAGGAAAGTTAAGATAACAAGAAGCAAGAAAATTAACTTTAAAAATTTTGTAAACACTTTAAATATTTAGGGGTAAAAAACACATTTTTGTTGCGGATTAGTCAATTAGAACTATTCTTTGTAAATAGGTAAAAAAAAATTGAAATTCTCTAATTTTAAGAAAATGTAGAAATTTCACATTTTTCTGTATAGTAGAATGCACCATTACGAAAATACATCCTAAAAGATTTTTAGCACTTTATGGGTAAAATATAAGACCCATTTTATACCATTCTAATGTCTTAAGGAAGCAAAATTGACTGGTCGTCCAAGAATCGTGCTGAGCGTTTTTGCAACTAAACGACTTGTCATCAAATTGCCATAATCTTATTTTAAGATCATAACTAGAAATAGTTGTCTCGTAATTTTAAAAATATCGCGACATGGTGTATATGGAGCAGTTTAATGAACTCGCTTTCAAATAGTTATACCTCTAGAATCCCTCGGCTAATCAAGAAGCATTCGCTCAGGTAATAAATATTTAATGGAGTAATGGTGAAAATAATATTGTATAATTTTAATTAAAACTGTTGAACTTTGTTTAAGCGCTTGACATGTTTCCTTGGTTTAATATCCGTTACTTTTTTCATATTGATTTTCTCTTATGCGAAAAATTCCTGTATATCATTAATATTGTGAAAAGATTTAGGCCAATAATTTTGTTTAAGGGTGCCTCTTAAATAATTTCTATTATTAACTATGTCCCACTTCTATGAAATCAGCAGTATCATCCCATCATTCGATGGTCCTTAAACCTGATATTGTTGACTGATGAAATACAATATAGGCTAGGTGGATTTCTTTTCTTAATGACCCTGGAAACGATATCCACCTCAAGCCCTTTAAATACATTTCAGCCTCTTTCGCCCTTGCCCACTTCAGGATATTTTATATAAAACTCTAACAAAAAAATGGGTCTCTTCACCCCATTTACTAAAGATTTTTAAAATTTTTTTTCTGAGGTACCTATATTCTTCTTCTCATATTATCGTACCCTCTAAGTTGTGTATGTAAAAACTGACCGGCATAGATAGTATGAAAATTAACTACAATCAACATCTAAATAATTATTTATTTTTATACTGTGTTTTACGAAGCTGTCACCAACTGTTACGCTTCGCGGATGGTTCCGAATATATCGATTTTCGTGATTCGCGTGGTTTGCGGGCAATTCGTGACACGCAACACGTGCGTTAAAAATCGATTCGTAAACAGTGTGGTTCGCTAGTTCGCAGTAACACTACGAACTATTGACGAACAGCGCATCGCGAATCACGAATGGCGAATCGATGCAGAGTCTATAGCCACCGTTACTAGAAAATAAACGTCGAAACGATCAAGAATCGCCACGCTGCAAGACTGTACAAGGATTTTGTATTCGGAAAGCGCGGTAAAATAAACATGGTCAGTCATTTTACTTCGTATTTAAAAAAATTGTTTCTGTTGCTTGCTCCAAAAAGGCATGCATGTATTAAACATATATACAAAAATGCGGCTGTTTGGGTTTATTCGGGTTGGTTTGGATCTGTTTCATTGTAAAATTATAAAAAATAATAAATAAACTAAAAAGAAACAAGAAAATCATGATAATTAACACATCGATCTAGACTTAGCAACTTAAAGCAGCAGTAAGTGGTTCATCTTTTTTTTCAAATTTATACATGGTGTCAAATTGAAAATTTTCACCCTTAATGTCCCGCTTCCAAAATATTATTAAGAATCAGAAAGACACATTAATTTTATTGTGAAGGGGAACGCGCTTAATGGATATTTGCAGCCATCATAGCTTAATACTCTGGGAGGGGTACGTAACACCCTTAAAATCTTAAATAGGAAGGGGATCAAGTAGTAGATCATTTTAAAGGTCGTTTAAATCGACAATAATAATCTACCAGGATTTATTATTTCTTGAGTAGTAGTTTCCAAGAAATCACTTTCAAAAATGCTATACCAAGAAGCCCCATAAAATCTCATAAAACAATGTCGACAATAATAATCTACCAGGATTTATTATTTCTTGAGTAGTAGTTTCCAAGAATTCACTTTCAAAAATGCTATACCAAAAAGCCCCATAAAATCTCATAAAACAATGTTTATGATGTTTTATGACTTTGAATATAGGAAAGTGAAAAGACAATTCCATATAAGATCTTATAAAACTTTTTATAAGATTTTGAAAGTATGAATCATCAATCAATGTATGAGATTTTATGATATTGTATATAGAAAAAGACTAGACAGACTTATAAAACTTTTTGTAAGATTTTAAAAGTATGAATTGATTTAAAGAGATTTTTTAATTTTTTTGGTCGGCGGTCTATGATTTTATATCAGTTGTTGACTTTTTCGATTTTTATTTTTCCTAAGGTGTACGAAACTGTAATAAAAAATACAGGTCAATAATTATCTTGTTTATTATACATGACCATTACATTTAAGATTGAATGTATTTTCTTTTATTTTTATTGTGAATTTACGGAATCCTAAAAAAAAATACTGTTAGATTTTAGGCAATAATTGGCTGATGACTTTCAACATTTACTAATCATCCATTTCATGAAAAAAAAAAACCTCCCATATGAAAGTATGAAATGCAATAATCACACACTAAATAAATAATAGAACGCTTGTGTATCCATTTCAACAGTACATTTTTACACCGCCTACTGTTATTATTATACAAATAAATGGTTGTAGAATTACCTTATTTGTTATTTCTTTATTTTTATGGGTTTCTTTTTCATTACCTTCAGGATCATGTTCAGATTCATTGGAAGCAAATTTTTGACCTCCCATCAGTGACGTCCATTAAGGTAAAAAGGGGCGACAAACTACAAGAAAACTATTGGATAGAATTATTTGAATTTAGTTTTGAACTGTGGTACGTATTAGATGACTATATACAGGGTGTCCGGAAATGATGAGCAAAAAATTTAATGGATAATTGCAGACCGACAATAATAATGCTCCCTCTTTCTATGAATTTTTTTTCGAAAATTGACTATTACAGGGTGTTAAAGTTATTTTTTGCAATAACTTTTGCCACGCTCATAATATTTTGACGAAATCTCGTATATAGGACCTTTTCGGGATAAAGAATACAAATTTGCCCACCGATTTTTCGCATTTTGTAGAGGGCACCATATACGAGCCTATACGTTAATTTTAATGGTCCCAACATTTTTGTGCCACACTGTATGCGCATTTTGACTGTATATTTTATTCTCCTAACCTTTTGACATAAAAAGGGAATAATACTTTTGTTTCGATAAATCTAACCGTTTTCAAGAGAAACGCTAAAATAACATTTCTTGCATGTAATGAATACATAAATTTTAACCTTATGATTTTGTTAGTAAACCAAAAATAAATAAATTAAAATGATTTCGTATATTCATCACATGCAAGCAATGTTATTTTAACGTTTTTCTCGAAAACGGTTAGATTTATCGAAACAAAAGTAGTATTTTTTATGTCAGAAGGTTAGGAGAATAAAAATATACAGTTAAACAAACTTGAAATTGTAAATTTATTATAAAAAAGAATATTACATGTTTCGCTATATAGCTTTGTCAGATGACAATGATATTATATCATATCATTTTCATAGCTATATAGTATAGCGAAACATGTTATGTTCTTTTTTAATAATAAATTTAGAAGTGCAAGTTCGTTTTACTGTATCCCATAATAATATAGTTATGAATTTCCACCTGTTATTGGCCGGTTCAATTAATTTGACTATATTGTTTACCTATTGTTTCGTTGGGTTTTCCTCTATTTTGCATCCTTACAAGATTGCTAATTTTATTTGCAATATGTTCTCAGCGATTGGACTTCCTTGCTTATGTCCACATTAATTTTTTTCTTCTCGATAAAATATTTGTAAATATCTAAAATAAAAATCATCTTATTGATATTCTGGATGGCTTTTTAATACCTATACAGGGTGTCCCACTAAGGTCGGCGAGGTACGATATTATGGAAGCCATAAACCTTACGTCTTTGGAAAACCCTGTACTGGGTGGGTGGTAGAATCCTAAAATTTCTATATGTTTGTACTGTTTTGTTATCATAGGTATTCAGCTTAATAAAAAAAATTATCGGGTATCTAAGTATATGTATATATTATTGTACCGGGTGGTCAAATAAGAATTACGCCGACCATATATCTCAGGAACCGTTTGACACAAAGTTTTGAAATAAAAAAAATTATTACAAAATCAACCAAGATAAATTGCACACCCGGTACAATATACATACTTAGATACCCGAGAATTTTTGTTATTAAATCTATGATAACAAAACAGTACAAACATAATAATATACAAATTTTAGGATTCTATATCAAAATATTTATTTTATACCTAATACTAAATTTATTATTTAATAAAAACTTTTAAAGTATGTTCGGGTTTGCTATTTTTTATACCTTCTATTGCAGCGAATTTTGTTCCATCAAGTGGGGGCTTTTTTTCGGTTTTTAGTCTGTTACACTGCTTTCCTGTCACAAATGATTTTAATAGGCAATCAACTCCAAATACTGATAATGTCATATTTTTACAAATTGTGGCCCTGAGGTGGCCCTAGACCAATGGTCCACAAATATAGTTTTCAGAATGAAAACACCTCTTCATAAATGAACCTAGAAGGTGTATAAATTACTATAAACTATATTGGCTGTTAAGGAAGTGTATAAATTTTAATTAGCAGCTTCTAATGCTAAGACAAAAAGTATATATATCTATAATGCAAGCACTAAATAGCTGTTTCTATAATATAAGATGTTAGGTGTAAAAAAATTATGTTACAATACTATATCTTAGCAAGTAACAATTTAAAAAATATATAATAAAATAATGAGTAACCGATAAAAACTTGTAGGAATAATATCTTAATTTGCAATTAATCAATATCATAAAACATTATAAAAAAACTGGCAGATACCGAATTATAGGATCTTATAAAAATCGTACTTTTAGCCATGTACCCTCATGAAGTCATACAGAATCTTATAAAAGTACTTCAGTGGGTTTGTTGGCTGATAGAAACTTATATAAATACAACCTTAATTTGCAATGAATCAATATTATAAAACATAATAAAAAAGTAGCAAACGACGAATTAAAGGATTTTTATTATGAAGTATAATAAAATCTCTTCCTTCTACATTTTAAAACTTTTGTATTATAAAAACTCATTTGATTAGGTAGGGTGGGAATAAATAATATTTTGTTATACTATATGAAATGTTAATCTAACTGCCATCTTTCGGCAAGTATCATCTGTAGATTAAATTAATAATATGAAAGAAGAAAATCGATGCGTAAGCCTCCTGTATCAAAATGAATCAAATGCGCATAAGAAAAACCAGAAAGTTTCAAGAGAGAGCTACAGATGGCATTATACGGCGTGTGTTGTAAAAAGTGTAACAAATTGGAGACTTTTTTATCCTTCAAATTATCGAAAAAAGTCACTCTTGCTAACGAGGTTTGCATGATTCAGAACCTCGAGAGCAATAGCCGAATATCCCATATATTGTATAGAGTGGCCAAAAAATGTGAAATCGATCTAAAGCTAAAATACCCTTATTTCTAGAATTATTTTCTATCTCTAAACGTGCTGACGAGATACAGATACATAATTAGGTCATTTTCTGTAGAATTTCAGCACTTGCGCGTCTATCTAGGTAGACAACTTGTTTTAATTTACCCCATAAATAATAGTCTGAAAATGTTTTTTTAGATGTTAAATTTGCAATGCAACTCGAAGATGTTGGCGCACCAGGCATCGCCCGGTGAGATACCATTGCATCGGTTTAGGCGGCGTTAAGTTTGCTCCTTGAGTTAACGTTTGCTCATTGAGTCGACGTTTCGTCGCTGTGCCGATGTTTCCGATTACCAGAGTGGGACCCCAAAAATAGCATGATGGAAGCTCCAGGCCCAAAATACTCCGGAGGTAAACTCGCCCCCCATTCGGATCCCCGGGCGGGGGCTGGTATTGGGGCCCCATTAAGCGAAGTTCATCAAACAACAACCATTTCCGACAATAGACTGGGTTCCTCTAACAACACTCAACGAAGAAATGGTGTTGCACCTGCAGTTGCTAACCAACCCAGAATTAGCAACTTCAAAATTGATTTCTGCAATATTAGAGGGCTTAACACGAACATCAATTCAGTCCACCAGCACTTACAATCTTTCAAGCCTCACGTGCTCGCACTGACCGAGACAAAGGTTAGATCTTCAACAAATACCGTCAGCTATTTATACCCTGGATGCGATTTTCATTTCCGATTTCGACGCAACTTCGGGGTATGTCTTTTTATTTGAGATGACCTCTGCTGCAAACGAGAACCTACACTTGAACCGAAAGACTTTGATGTAATGTGGTTTAAAATATCAACGCAGAAAATCATCAAGTTTATCTGCTGCCTTTCCCGTCCTCCAAGCAATACTCATTACATAGCACATCCAAATGCCGAGATTGCTATCTTTTGCGACTTTAAAGTCCACAATGTCAACTGGCTTAAATATTCAAATACAGACGATGAGCAAGGCCGCGAGGCCGAATCCGTTGCGATCAATTCTGGTCTAACTCAACTCGTAGAAGAACCAACGGGGATTCCAGACCGAGCTGGAGATTTTGCAAGTCTTTTGGATCTTTTCTTGACATCAAATCCAGATCTATATACAGTCACGGTACATCCTCCGTTAGGATCTTACGATCATAAACCTATTTCAATTCTAAGCGAACTACCAATTAATTCTCGACAACCTCCTAAACCTCGCAAGATATATCGGCCAAGTGGGAAAACCTGAAAGACCATTTTCGCACTTTTCCTTGGATGAGCGTATGCTTCTCTTCTGATGATCCATTCATCTGTGTTGGGGAGGTCTTCTAGCATGGAAGCATTTATACCCTCCTCCAAAAAAAACGCCCTTCCAACGGAAAGCAATGGTTTAGCAAGGATTGTGAGCGTGCTGTCAGATCAAAAAGTCTGGCTTACCGACAGTGGCGTAAAACCCTACCACTGAGAATCGTATCATCTTTATTACCGCTCGAAACCAAGGTAAGCTAACAATAGATCAAAGCAAAGAAGCCCATAATATGAGGATCAAAACAAACTTATTGACAGGTCAAACGGATCAAGGTCCTTTTGGTCAGTCGCTAAGGTCGTCAGCCAAAATTTTACCAAATCAACTATTCCATCTCTAACACGTTCCGATGGTACAATAGCATCCACAGCCGGAGATAAAGCAAACTTACTTGCTGAACTATTTTCTTCGCATTCCACTGTAGATTTCCAGGGAAGAACATCACCCAATATTCCTGCAGTTCAATCCGAAATGACCGAAATCATGTCCCGTCAGCGTCCCGTAAAACGAATCCTGAAAGAGCTCGATGTCAAGAAAGCTTCTGGTCCAGACTAAATTCCTGTTATAGTTCTCAAGAGATGCTCCGATGTACTAACACCAGTATTTTGTAGCCTTTTTAACTTATCCTACAAACAAGGAATATCAATACGGTTTTCGGAAGTCCAGATCTTCTAGCCTATGTCACCCATATTTCGAACGCAATCGAACATCATTGGGAGTCTCGGGCTATTGCGCTGGATATTTCTAAAGCCTTTGATCGTGTTTGGCATGAGGGACTTCTAAGTAAACTGCGATCCTATGGTATGCCCAACCATTCTGTGCATGGTTGTCTAGCTTTCTTAAGGACCGCTCTCTGCAAGTAGCGATTGACGGATTTCTCTCAGATACCTTCACCATCAATGCCAGTGTTCCTCAACGGTCCATATTATCTCCCACTCTCTTCTTACTCTACATTAACGACCTTCTAGTGAAAACGAAAAATCCGATATTTAGTTTTGCTAGCACACTAATATCATCTTTCTCTTTGAATGCACAAACATGGGCTGCGACGCACATCTTCGCAGACAGCATCACGCCTCAACAAAGACCTGGAAGCGATTTTGGCTTGGGGTGACAGTAACCAAGTCGAATTTAACGCTAAAAAAACCCAGGCGGCACTTTTCTCTAAAAAGGTTATCATTACAGAACCGGATATTGTCATAGACGGTCACCCAATCCCACTGGCTTCATCTATTAATTTGCTGGGCGTCAATCTGGGAGGAAATATGTCTTGGCATAACCAGGTTGTGACAATCGCCAAGATAGCTTCTTAAAAACTTGGTGTACTCTTCCGAACCAGAAAGTTGTACAAACCTCAACAACTTTTGACACTATACAAAGCCCAGATTCGACCATCACTAGAGTACTGCTCTCATGTCTGGAATTCTGCACCCACGCATACTCTTCGGCTGCTGGATTCCATCGAGAGGAGGGCCATTCGTCTGATTGGATACCATGAGCTGACGAAGAACCTCGACAGCCTGGAACGTCGAAGACAGGTTGGGGATTTGACTCTCTTTTACAGATGGAAAGTGCTCGGCTGACCTTGCCCTCTTAATTCCGCCGAGAGCGGCGAATAGCAGAAATACACGAGGAACCACTGCCGCCCATTCATATGTAGTTAAGCTTAGTACTCCTCGAACTTCATTATTTAAGAATTATTTCATCTGGAGAACGTCATCCTTATGGAACGACCATCCCGAGGTCGTTTTTCCCAAAGAATATAACCTCCAACGATTCAAAACCAACGTCATTCGCTTTTTGCGTACAAGCACCATTCCCAGAGTGCTCTAAAGGATTGTTCCTATAGTGGTTGTGTTGTCTAGAGTCTAGAGGCATCAAATCAGGTGGTCTCGCAGGTCAATTTGTAAACTGTCTGTCTCGTACCACGTCCTATTCATCTAGTCGGGAAATTAGCATTCTTCCAATGAAAAAAAAAACGAAGGGATTAAATAATAATAATAATTAAAATAAAATTACCTAATTATTTACCAAAGGTGACTGTTTCTCATCATCATATTTAGAGAGAGAACGTAATTATAGACAGAACTTGAAACAGTTATTTTTCGTGATAATAATATACTAACAAGAGAGAGAAAAAAATGATGAATTGCGAGATTGAAATATATCTTTCAGTTCAGTCACTCTCCTATGGCACCCATACATGACTAACCCCAGTCTGTAGAGTTGGAGCGTCAAACTGTACTATAAAAAGGGGCGCCACCCGCTTTGCGAATGCCCTATGAGTCTGAGAGTGACTGACGGTTGATAACCTCCTACCAAAACGGGAAAATCCTAATATCTGAACTAGATAAAAACAACTACAACTACAAACAAACATATTTAGCAAATTTTATTATCCATATTAAATTTTACTACAAAAGAAAAGGAGTCAATTAAAGAGAGGGCAAAATAAAGATATCACCGAGCAGACTCAAGCATTCATTTGACCAAATAAGTGCATGAACGTGTCTGAATGTCTGAATCTACTGTGTGACGATCGCTGACTTCAACCACTAAAGCTGGACGGACCCTTAATAATATTCTTGAAATGGCCAAAACGTCAAATTATTGACAATTCCCATGCCATGTGGTCCCATGCCATGTGGACCTATATAATTTAGATTTCAAAGATGTAATAATATGCAGAAAAATGGTGAGAATTAGCTACCTGTATGGTTAAGAATAGTACAATCGATGCAATATATAAAAGTCTACCTTTCCCTTCATACGTATGTCGGTTCACAATGGTAGGTTCCAATTACAATTATTGAACCCAGCAAAAGTGATGTTAAAATATACCTGAATTATGCCCCATAGTCATGATACGTGGGTGATAAAATCATATAGTTATTATGAACACTAGATAAAATGAATATTATGAATACTATTTAAAATAAATAAAAATAGTGAGGTGATCTTGCCGTGTCCAAGTGCATATCGTCAGGTCATTAGCTGGACTGGGACATGGAACCCCACGAGTTAGACCGATCCCAGGAAGGTGGTCCCTTCTAGGATGACGTAATACCTTATGCAGACCACAGCTAGCAAATATTGCTGCGAGGCAGGTATCTGGATACCCGTGTCCGGAACAGACCATGTGTTGGCCCAGATAAGTAAGTCAGATAGTTTTCCACTAACGGAAACCCAACAGGAAAGAAATGAATTAGAAGGAAAGAAAAAAGCCTGCAAGAACAAATATTTTACCAACAGAACGGCAAAAATATGCATATATCTTTCATAACTATTGTATGAATGACTTTAGATTATTAAAATAGAAAAGAAAATAGGTTTTAATACAGTTAAGTTAAATCAAAATCAATAAAATAATTAGATGATAAAGAATATCCGTTACCTTGGGTGTTGTGTGGCTCTTGCTGAGAAACTCGTAGAACTGCTCAGGTTTTAGTTCACTAAAACAACTTAACGTGATTGGGATTAGTTTTACTCCGAATGATAGGACAGAAAAACGAGCAGTCAATTACATCCGCGAAAGCAACGTACACAGCGTATGCTGCTTCTTGAAAAGTTAAAACCCATGTGCTAAGAAAATTCCACGACATTCTAGATGAAAAGGAAGGAACATAAAAAATCGAAAGTGGCCATATTTAAATTTAGTGGAATTTAGGTACTATTTTGTTGTGGTACTTTGGTACTTTAAAATCGCACATCTGATAACCATTGATATCATGGTACTAATTATTAATTAACTCCATTAAAACATGTTATTCCAAATATGCATTATTTTGCTTCAACACAGCTAAATCAGGTTGGTAAAGCATTCTAATAACTGCAATCTAGCTCACTGATACCTTGATCAAGTTTTACTTGTAATACTAACCGTAATGGTTTGTTTTGATTTTCAGACCCGAAGAACTAAACATAGACATGATGATTTTCTTGAGCACCAAGTATAGAACCATTCTAAATTATGCCCACTATACACTATACAGTACAGCACATGAGATAGAGAGACCTGAATAGTTGGTAGCTTGCTATAGAGGATTCCTAAACACAAAGGTAAGTTCGATTCCGAATAGTGCTATCATATTATAAATATAATTTTATTATTTTAGGTGTTTTATACTGGACAGACAAAATTAAATTGAAGTGGTATTTTGCACAATAAATGAGTCGAAGAGAATTTATTATTAAGCGTTTCATTAGTTTAACCTGTGAATGAAGTTATTAAATTATATGAAAAAAATAAGCAAAGACTTTAATTTCAACTTCAAATTTCAAGTTAGGTGAGTTTTTAGCTTACTAATTATTCTTAAATGCCGTGGATAAATAAAATCGTAACAAACTTCAATACGGCACTTTGATATATTTTTAGGGATAAGGTTATTTTATTCTTAGCTCATTTTCTCATTTTTTGGCCACTTTGTACACTATTTCGAATGTTTGACTAAGTAAAACTTTTTAGCAAGAGTTACTTTTTTCAATAAAATGAAGGATCAAGGACTTTCCCATTTATTACACTTTCTACCAAACACGCTGTATATTGGATAATATTCTTATTTCTTATCATATCCGACTTAGCTGGATTATTTTATTTTTCTATTGTCGACCGTAATGAAATACCTGTATTTACCATTATTAATATTATTTATTTTATCTTAAAAAATTGCTTGACCATATAATACACTGTGTTATGGAATGACTTAATATATTATATACAGTATGTCCATGGATGGGGTTTACAAGAGGACAAATGGACTAAAAATTGAAAGATACGAAAAAAAGTCACTTTTAATAAACGTTTTTACTTGAATGAATAATGAATAGGTGATACTTGTTGTCAATGTCTTTATTTAATGAAGTAATAATAATAATAATAATAATAATAATAATACGAACATTTTTATTAACACGAAAACAATACGATAACGATTTCATAATTCACAAGCTCCACCCCCATACTCGACACATTTTTCTAATTGCTTTCTCAAATAAGTGAGAGATTTCTTCCTGAAATATCGATTAGACAGCCTGGAAATTCTGCCCTTCAGCACTTCAATATCATTTGGTATTACGGTTGCAAAACAATTTGTTTTAAACGGCCCCATAAAAACATATCGGCCAAGGTTAAGTCAGGACTTCTTGGGGGCCACAAAACTGGGCCATTCCTGCCAATCCACCTTGGACCAAATCTGCGGTCAAGCCATTCTCTAACCTCACGAGCGAAATGCTCTGGACAACTATCTTGTTGAAAATACATATTTTGTCAAAAATGTAATGGTAGATTTTCGAGTTCATCATTGAAAAATGTATCCAGCATTTCTAAATATGAAAATCTATTGCACGTGTTATCAAAAAAATATGGCCCTATAATGTCATGGATGCCACACGTTCACTTTTGTGAAATATCGTCTTCTCGTCATAATTCTGAATTCGAGATTTTCTAAAGACCAGTACCTAACGTGCTGGGTTGCATCGTCTCCCTCTTCCAATGTTTGATTTAAGTGCGGTTTATATAGCTACAATTTATTTGCTTTAAGGATCTTCTGAATTTGACTTTTTTTCACAACTTCCAACTGAGTAACACGATTTCTAAGGGACGTCATAGGATTTTCTTCAACGAATGAAGATCTATGACTGTAGCAGCACCATCATGGTCGTATTTCTTCTTTCTTTTTTTTGAGGTCCAAAACCGAACCAGTTCTCTTGTACTTTTTTATTAACTTACAGATTGCCATCCTAGTTATTGGGATTCCTACAAATTTCTCGGTAAATTGTTCCATGACGTAGCGGTATGAAACTTGACCATCCCCATAACATTGTATTATAAAAACTCTTTGTTCAGTAGATAGCATTTCTACTTAAATAATAATTTCATTAAATAAAGACATTGACAACAAGTACCTATCACCTTAAGTGTCATTATTATTTTAACTAGGTTCACCAGTCAGAGGTGTCCCAGAGAATACTTTTTGGGAAATAATTTTTACATAGGTAAACCTTTTAATGAATTGTTCTACTTCGGTTTGTTGTGTAGAAAACACATTTATTAAGAGTGACTTTTTTTCGTATCTTTCAGAATAAAGCATGTTTACTCTTAAGCAAAATAACATTTTTGCAGTTTTTACCCACCCTGTACATACTGTATATACATTACATTAATTTTTACCAGAACTGATTAAAATTTCAAACTTTATTAGAAGCTTCTTAAGTTGGTTATACAGGACGACGGTGGAAGGTAAATTATACGTTTCTTGAGTACGTGTCAACGGATGGATCTAAATATTTGGTCTCTTAAGATTTTGGCTGGTTAGAGCATACCCGTTCGTTGACTTGTATCACCAGAATATAACTTCAACCGTGAATTAGCTTGCAGAGGTAGATCAAATTTGTCATTCCATAGCTGTTATCAACTAGCGACAGTGGTTCGATAGAACATTATATTAATGGAGCACTTCTTTAAGTCCTAAAATTTTATTTAATTTTATTTTTTTATTTACCAATTGTCTGCTTTTTAAGGGGGGTTTGGAATTCAACATAATTTATCATATTTCTTATAATTTTGATTGATCACAACTATTTAAATTTTGACACATGTTGATTATGCTAACCCACAGAACTTCATTAAAAATAGATTAATTAAAATCCATTTTGTCCTCCATCAAAGCAAGATGGTCAGTTATTTTTCAACAAATAACTGCAAAGTTATTTGCACTACAACAGCAATAATGAAAATAAAATTTATTCAATTACACAATTTTACAACGCTCAGATCTCTAACGCAACTGTTAATGACGAATTGTCTGCCACTGTATTTATATATGTTACCTTAAAAGTTTGATTTCAGTTAAATCCCGATTTTCCTAGCGAAAATTTGATTAAAAACTCCTTTCTAGTCAATTCTGGATTTACTAAGAAACTAGAATTAAAAAACATTCTCGGTTAATTCTTGTTTTAACTAAACTTCTATCAGTCAAAATTAGTGTTTACTAGCCTGGTACAATGCGAACAAACCCGCGCCAGCCGGTCTCTTTTTCTCGAACAATTGAAACCGAAATCATATATCTTCTCTGTAGTGAGAGAAGATTTTTACCATCGTTATAAAAATTTTAACTACGGCAGCAAAAAAATACTTACATAGGGGAAAATAAAAAAATAGCTGTAAGTTTGCTATCGTGAAAGTAGTTTAATAGTTATTATCTTGCAGTTACAAATTAGGCAATATAAACGAAAATTATATGTACGAAGTTTAAATTAAGTGGTAAAAACAATCAATATTAATAGGTTGGTTATAGTTCTATTCGTTCATATACTACATCTAAACCGATTTTTTGGCTAGAGCTTTTTTCAGTGTTGGACACTTTTACCTGATTGATACTAGACTAGCTTTAAATAGTAAAACCCGTTTTCAGTTAATCAAGTATGAAATTTTTAGATTTAATTAAAATTATAAGATATTTCTAGTTTTAACTAGTTAAATCTTGAATTGACTAAGGATAGTTATAACTATTTTTCCCAGAAAGGTCGGGTTTTAACTGAATAGTAGTAGATAGTTGTTTGGTCGGCCACAGAGACGCCATCCGTCGGCAGCAGTTAGAAATGTAGCATACATTTCTGTTACAGTTGCTTCTCTCTATGCATGATGTTCACTTAAGATTATTAACATCTGAAAGTTTATTTTTACTTTTTTTACTATTAACTTGCTAGAATCGGCTGAATACGTTTGTGTTAAAATTTTATAATCCATATAGTATCAAAAATTTACTTTGAAGAAAATGCAGAATAGCATATTTATTTAAACCCATAAATGAACAAGCAAATTAAGCTATTTATAAAAATTTAAATAAAATTGATACCATTAACCCTTTAGGTACGGGAAACGACCGAAGCCGCGAAAATTTTTCGTGACCGCTGTACGGATGTCAACTAGAGCCGCAAAAGGAGAGGCGCGGTTTTGGACGGTAAGCGTTCGCAGTCGTCTCACGGCAGAAGCATCTGCAGCGCCGACAAGCCGCGCTGATTGGTCTATTCCATTTTAAACGTGTTTCTTTTTCGCTGGGCTGACGACGACCGGGGTCGCGGCATTTGCTAATTAGATGCAGAAGAGTGTGTTACACTTAGTTTTATGCGGTTCTTGTGAGCGTAAAAATGACGTCCAAGAAAAAATATTTATCGGATAAAGAACTTCATGACATTTTAATGAACAGTGACAGTGAGGAAGACGATATACTGGACAGACAAGAAGACGAGGATGACCTATGGGAAAATGTTTCAGATTCAGAGGTTCTTATTCCGGAAGACAACTTATAACTTAAATGAAAATATGATAAGTGAAAGTGATACGTCAGATGATGAAAATGAAGACAGTGGACAGAGTAGGAAAAAAAGAAAGACAACCGCGACTGTGAATAAGCCAAATTTCAAATGGGAAAAACCAGATCCCGGATTATTTGTCCCGAAATTACACAATTTTAATAACGAAATGTCAGGCTGTACGATTGAAAATATTACGGCCGATTCTTCAATTTTGAACATTTTTCATTCATTTCTAACTTTACATATCGTTCAAGAAATGGTCACCGAAACAAACAATTATTATCAATTGTTTTTACATAATAATCCGGATGCAGCAGAGAAAAATTATGAACCTGTGAATATAGATGAAATGTATGTGTTTTTGGCAGTGTCGCTACTAATGCCTCTAGTAAAAAAGAACAAACTTAAAGATTATTGGTCTAAAGACATGATAATTGAGACGCCCTTTTTCGCACAAGTAATGCCTCGCGACAGGTTCATTTTTATACTAAGGTTTCTGCATTTCGCCGATAATTCAAATGTAAATGCAGCTGATAAACTGTTCAAAATTAGGTGTGTAGTGGATCACTTCAAGACAATTTTTAAAAACTCGTTATATCCGTTTCAAAACATTGTTATAGACGAAAGTTTGTTACTTTTCAAAGGAAGATTGTCAATTAGACAATATATACCATCCAAAAGACATCGCTTTGGCATTAAGTTTTTTGTGATGGTGGACTGCAAAACTGGATACGTATTAGATTTCCTGATATATACAGGCGCAAGCACGGAAATCACTGAATTTTACAGTTCACTGGGAAAATCTGGCAATATTGTGCTTACACTGACTGAACCTTATTGGAACAAAGGGCACCGCTTATATACTGACAACTGGTATACAAGCCCACTTTTGTACGAAGCACTTTTTAGTAGAAAATTTAACTGCTGTGGAACTGTTAGAGCTAATAGGCAGTGCATGCCATCATTTCAAAAAACCAAAGAAAAAGGTGCGATACAATATTTTTCCACTCAGAGGTTGTTAGCTATAAAATGGACGGACAAACGAGATGTTCACATGCTAACGTCAATACAAACCAATGTAATGGGAAAGACAGCAACAAGTAGAAGCGATAAGGAAGTTGAAAAACCGATTTGCGTCATAGATTACAATGAACATATGGGAGGTGTAGACAAGACTGATATGCTTTTGAGTACTACCGAGTCCGTAGGAAAGAGCATAAAGTGGTATAAGAAGGTGTTTTATCATTTTGTAAACCTTGCAGTTCTCAATTCCCATGTAATATACAAAATGACTACGGGAAAAAATATTCCTCTCCTGGACTTTCAGAAAGAGCTGATAAAGTCCCTGATTCAAAGCCATAAAAAAGTACAAATAAGGAGTGCACGGACCAATAGACCAGGGGGTGGCCACTCTCCGCTTAGGTTAATAGAACGGCATTTTCCATCAACTTACCCAGTTCATCCGATTAAAAAAAAGAAAATTCATAAAAGATGCATGTTTGCGCTAAAAACAAAAAACGAAAAGAAACTACTTTCACATGCCGACCATGTGATGCATTGTAGAATTTGATCTTTTTTTCCTAAATAAACTTGTTTAATGTCATAAAAGGGATGTTTTTTTTTGTCAAAGAAAATAAGCCAGAAGAAAACAAATTATAACGCTCTCTATTACGCGATATTTTTTAAGGTTAAGGACGGGAAACGATCGGAGCCGCGAGCGCTTTCCGCGGCCGTCCAGGGGGCACGGTGTGTCAAAACCGCTGCCGTCCTTAAAGGGTTAAGGTACCCCATAATTATTACATGCCAAAAATATATTAATATAATAATTTCATTTAAAATACATCGCTATTAGAATCGATTCAACTGAATTATTTATTTTAACATACTTATTATACATATTATTAAGGATATAACAAAATTATATATAGAAAGTTATTATATTTTGTAACTAGACACATATTTAGTGATAGCACTCCACGTTTCAAGAGAATATGGCATATTATTATAATAGATTATTATAATTTGGACACTGGAAGGTAATGGCGTAAAGTTAATTATTTTTCACTTCTGTTCAAAACTAGTCTATTATGTAACAAATAGGTAAAGTAACTAAATAATAATTGTCAAGTCTAAATGCATATTTGTAAAAACCCGTAAAACATTTTATGAAGTAACTTTCTGGTGACCCGAACAAACTCAATAGTTATTTTAAATTAAGATCAGTATACCCCAATTGCAGATTTTTTAGAAAAAGAAACCCCTTTAAACCTAAGAAAAGCCAACCGAAAAAATCCAAAATCAACTTATCCTATAAAATATCTATAATAATACTACAATTTTCTGAGAAGGAGAAAAATATTTAAAAAATGTATATGATCTAGTAAGACTTCACAAAGAAGGTTAACATATAAGGCTAGTAGACTCTTGAACATTCCCCTCAAAGAAACTGCAATAAAGATTAATCAAATTATTCAAACCAAAATTTTCGGTAAAGAACTCTCGAAATCTGGTGGAAAACTTAAAAGATGTCATTCTTCCCGAAAACACGAAGTTAGCTTCCTTTGATATCAATAGCATATTCTCCAATATTCCTAAGAACTGCCTAGAGATAACTACACGAAATCTTAAAAAATAACAATATGTATCCCGTAATTGAACAAGAACTTTAAAAACTACTACTTATATGCATAAATGAAAATTACAGGGTGAATATTATAAACAAATAGACGGATTGCTATGGGCTCTCCACTAAGCCTACGGCAAGCAGGCGCCGTAATATTAATGTCGGTTTTAAAATGAACCTTTGTAAACTGAAAACATTTTTTTCTGGCATATTATGTAAGTATGCTGACGACATATTAGTCAGGAACTGAGGAGTGAGGAAGAACTTAAACATATTTTAAACCACCTCAACTCTATACATCCTAAAATTAAAATCACGCTAGAAATAGGAACCGACTTGATCAATGTTCTGGATCTCAGAATCTTAAGAACCGCTGATAAAAAAAACTACAATTTGAAATTTACAGGAAACATATATTTACAGATATCACAATACCAAATGACTCGTACGTCGAGCTCGGCACTATCAGAGCTATTGCCGTCAATAATGGTTACACATTAAAAGAAATAAACTCTCTTATCCTTAAACAACAATATACATTAGCTTTAACGCAAATGTTCAAGATAAAGAAAAAAAAAGCTTTGAAAACTGGACATTTTCTCTAATTTAACCAACTTAGTAGATAACACTGTTCGAAAGATACCGATACTAATCAATTAAATAGTTGCCACCCTGTATTTTATATTCAAATAGAAATTTTGTGGCTTTACGGACTGGTATGATCACTTGTTCGTGCATTAAAATACAGAGAATTCCAAAAAAATTTACAACTTTGGGTATGGAAGATTATGAATAATTATGACAGCTGATTCTCTTTTTATAGAGCTCATCCAACAGTCGCATCCTGTCTTGTCTAACACAGTTAGATATTAAAATACTAATTCAGATTAAATTGTATTAAAAGAAAAGGAACCGCTTTCTATTGGTAGGATGTCACTATCTGGCGACAGTATTTTGTTCTCGTCAGTACAGGGTATGTGTACGTACATACCATCAGAGAGGACTGTGCTACTTAAAGATGTATTTCCAACCTTGGTCGCCAGAACATAACCCCTGATAATCAAACAGAATAGGTGTTGTAAATGATTTTATTTCAATAACTAGTAAGCTCTCGGATAAGAATGTGAGATCATAATTATTAGTCTTGACAATCACCACGATAATATTAATTCTCCATCTGGCATTTTACGATGTAATAAATGTTATAACAGCAGAATAATATCTTTATAATGCCATTGAAATGACAGGAGAGTTAACAATAATTTTCAAACAAAAATTGTACATTGTGATACATATGATTTAAAAACCTGCGATAAGCTGTCGATCTGCGAGGAAATATAAAACTTTCTAGTAAAATACTAAATTATTTCCAAAAAATATTATGGACGTATTTTAGATTATAAATACTTTTATTTATACGTAACAAAGGAAGATTTTTTATATTTTATTTATATATATGTATTTTATTCTAGGAGTGGACACTAATAAATATTTAGAATATAATAGAGAAGAAGTAGTCTAAATTATGGATTTCAATAAAGTTATCAGCTTCTTTACCAAAAATAATTTTCACCTAAAGTATTTAGGACTATTCGTGGAAGATTATTCAGAATTATCTATTTTATATAAAATTTATTGTTTTTTTCTTCACGTAGTTTTTATGGGACTCTTTAATTCTGTGCTACTTATTGAATGGATAATGAGCACTACCAGCTTAATAAGTTTTGCTAATACTGGCTACGTAGTTTTGACATGTATAATAGGTCAAGTGAAATTACTGATTCTTTTAAAGAATAGAAAATATGTCAAAGAAATAATAGAACAGTTTGGGGACAAACTTTTTTGGCCACGCACCGAAGAAGAATGGAATATAGTGAATAAAGAGATAATATTTTTAAGAAGGACAAACATCTTGCTAATATTTTCTAGCTATTTAAGTATGATTTCACTCATTTGCAGTCCATATTTTGGAAACAAAACTAATGGTTTACCCGTTCCGGCCTGGTATCCTATGAATGTCACCATTTCTCCAATTTATGAAATTGTTGAATTTCATCAAGATATCTCAATAATGTTTGTAGGAAGTGCCAACATTTTTGTAGAATTAATGTTTTGTGGTTCTTTAACATACATTGGATTACAATGCAATTTAATAAGTTTTAGAATACAAAAAATTGTCGATAAAAAGACATCTAACCTGGAAATGAAGAGAGCGTTAGTCGAATATGTTAATCATCATAGGAAAATTATCAAGTGAGATATTTATTTTCTATGTTATTTCATTTGCGATTTTAAAATGGTCTAAACTCTTCAAACCAATGCGAAGAATTTGAAAATTTACTGAAACACTTGTGTTATTTGTCTTACGATTAGTCTGTGATGAAACATTTGCAACTTTCATAATTTATTTTAATTTGCACATATGTCACACACTGGAACAAATGCGAGCAAATTTACAAAGCAAATTCGTATGGACATAGTTGGTGCTTATACAGTGTGTTTATATAGTCTGGAAACGACTTAATAAGTTTTGATCCGTTACTTTTTTTACAAAATTTGGGTGTGACTTATAGTAGTTCATAAACTAATGTCGGATGGTGCCATTTTCGTAAAGAAAATTAAATAAGAAGAGGGGGTCTTGCGATACATTGTTTTGAAGGTACTATAGAGTACTTTACGATACCAGATTATTACTTCTGTATTCGCAACGAAAATAAAATGTCGGCATTTTAAAAATGACATAGTTATTATTTCTTATTCTCCTTTATTTAATTTACCGTTTTAGAAAAATAAATACAACTTATAGTGTAGAATCAGAGAGATACACTTTCTTGGTGCTCAAATTCAAAATGGTTGATGGGCCACATTTTGATAAAAAGAATTGAATAGGAATTGGAGTAAATTGACAATTCTACAAAGTTGTAAAATCTAAACTAAAGTAAGAAAAGAAAACAATAATAAATATTATTTTAAAAAAAATCGACATTTTGTTTAGGGTACTAATAGGGACACAATAATTTGTAATAGTAAAGACCCCAGATCCTACCCAGTTTCTTTTATCATCCGCCATTTTGAATTTGAGCATTATGAAATATGCTAGAAAGTATAGCTCCTTGATTCCTAGCATAGTGTGTCAAGTTGGATTTATTTTTCTAAGACTATAAATGAAATAAAGGATAATAAAAAATAGTAATTATGCAATTTTTAAAAAGTCGCCATTTTGTTTTTGTTGCGAATGGAGAATTAATATTTTGGCATCGTAAAGTATTCGATAGTACCTTCAAAATTATGTGTTATTTTATATAAACTGATTAGTTAACTGATCCAGATATCAATAGTAAATTGACTGAGATTTCTTTTAAACGCCAGATTTCTCAAACTTACTTTATAGGTATGTACGTCCTCTGTAGTATGTTTTGTGGCAGAGCCGCATGTATCTGGTGCACCGCGGTTTGCCGACCACAGATATAAGAAAATTGATTTGAAATATTGGAAATCTTATTGGTTATATTAAAAAAATGTTAATTATTTGGATTATCTGCTTTTACTGAGCAGCACACGTTTTGAAACTAGATAATCAGTATTTGTTATTGTAACACGATTTCCGCCACATGGAGAGAAGTAGTCCCTATTTAGTTATTGATATTGTTATTTTACTTCACTCGGCAGTTAAGTAATTATATATTAATAATAATTATAGCTGCAAAATTATCCTAAACTAATGATAAAAACTTGCTAAAAGTCGATAAACTTTTGGATCCCTTAGAACAACATATTTCTGAATAAATTTCGCTGATTTTAAAAAAGTTACGTAGAGGAAACCTAAAATAAAAATCTGAATAATTATAGCTTAATATCAGATAATAGCTTGTAATATCAGATTAATATCGAATTAATATCTATAGACATTACATATGCATGGGATGGCATTCCGGATTTAAACATAATATATAACTTTAATAGATTTATAGGTGGAAATTATAAAAAAAAAATGAAAAATTGTTAAATCTATTATGTAATTTTACTTCTCATTAGGATTTCGGCGGAAAAATGCATTGTATATCTTCTTACGACTTTAATAAGTTACTCTTTATATGGTAGAAAAATTGAAATTATTATGTAGATAAAACGATGAAACGATTTTTTGTAAATCAAATTTTATTAAAATGAAAGCCGTGGTTTTCGCCCATATTAGATTACAATTATGCACTATGTGATTGATGGTAGCCCCTTCTTGTCTCTACTACATAGAATATTTTTCAACTCTCAAATCTATTTTAGATTTTTGCAAACAACTGAAAAGATATGTGGAAACATTTATTTTTGGCAATTATTTACTTGTACGATGAGTTTATGCATGGATCTGTTTCTACTAAGTGTGGTAAGTTTCATAATAATGCACCATTATATTGGTGGTTGTAGCAAAATTATGGTTTCGTATAATTGTTCATAACTAATTCGAATTAGTTATATTATGTTATGGAAATAACTTATTATATTTAAACTCACAAATCCTGAGGTAAAAATATTTGAAGAAAAATAAAGATAAATGGCGCTTTGAATTAATTAGCGAGATAAGCCACCTTACGTAACACCAGAAAAACCACGTTATGGAGATGTACACAAGTAATAGTGGTATGTCAAGTCTTAAAAGATGTCAGTGAATATTGTCCGGTGTTGTCATATTTACAAGTCAAACACTTTAGGAAATAATACTGTAATTTTAATATTTTTTCATTCTGTCATACCTACTTGAACAATTATTGTGCAGCACAAAGAATTGTAATATCATAGAAATTTGAAATCACATTACACAAAGTATTGGCTTTTAGGTCAGTTTTGGCAACATAAGTTATTGACTTCCTGACATTATTTAATTATATCTAAAAACAATTCATTTCATTCCATACAAAAATTTAGCAAAAACTTTATGTTATGGTAGAGAACAAACCGGCATATAACCTCACATATCGCAGAAATTTACATGGAAAGAATACAGGGGGATATTGTTTGGCTTCTCCCTTTTTTTCTAGCATAAACTCGTAGGCATGTACTTTTGTCTTTAACTGATTAAAAAACATATTTATATTAAATACTATTTAAACTTTTATGCTTGTAAAGACGTGATCATGGCTATCGACAGGCTGATTCGACATTTTGGGGATATTACATGAGCCGAGCGAGAAATCGAAATACGTTAGCCGCAGAAGAAAAAGACCCCGATCTGTAGTTTTCGGGGCATAACAAGCCAAGTAGGATTAACATTCAATTATATTATATGGTTAACGATAAAGGACTTCATGCGTACCATATCATAATAGTTCAATATTGGAGCCTCTAGAGCTACTATAAGATATTTACTCAGCATAATATCATACATATCGAGAGACCAACAGCCAGAGAATGTTTTTCTAGGATATATGGGCAGGTATTATTGACCACCTAATAGGACTACATATCCTTCCTGCAAGGCCAAATTTAGAAGGATATTTAGCCTTGATGCAAAATGATCTTCCGGAACTAAATGTTCTTTTAGCAAGCGAAGAGACATGTGATTTTTACACCATGGTGCTCCTTGTCACAGTTCTCGGATTGTCACTGAATATTAGATAAAAATTTCTCTAAACGATGAATTGGACGACCGCCGCCAGAACGGAGAAGATATTGGACATGTTGCTTGATCACCAAATCTTACACTGTGTGATTTTTTCTATGGGTATTATGGAAGAAATAGTTTATAATCGAATCGAAGATATCCCATTTTCCTTCCTCTGACTGGCCATTTTCTGATATTTTTCTACATCACAATTGCTTTGTAAATTGCCACTGGTAGTCGTCTCCGATTGATGTGCATCTAAACTACTAACGCTGCTTTTGACTTTCGAAGAAAAAGAGCTTTGTAGTTGCCCACCAATATTTCTCTTTTCAACAATTTGTTTTTGGTTTCTGTTTTGTTGAAGGTTTCTGTATTTCTTGGTTTACCACACTCTCAAACATAATTATTTCTTGCCATTTGAAGTTTATTTGAAGTTGCCGGACCATGAGTTTATTGGTCAGTACACCCCCCCCCCTCTTTTAAAATGCTCAATTAAGAAAATATATATGTTACCATAAAAACTCGATTTTCCTAGCTAAAACAGTTTTAACTATCCTTTTTAGCCAATTATATTAGATTTAACTATATCTGTTAAAACTATCATGAACTGAGAAAAGCTCTAGCAAAAATATCGGTTTGATATTTAGTGTATGAACTGATAGAACTATAACCAATCTATGATTTATATTGGTTATATTTACTACTACTTACTTTGTTTACTTTTTACTTTGTTCATATAATTTTCGTTTATATTGCTTCATTCGTACAAACTCAATTTTAAAGTTTATATGTAAAAATATGAAGTTACCCTAAGCAGAGAAAAAGTATATTATGCTGAATTTTGTATATATAGTAGAACACATTTTGAATAAATCACTTAAGAAGGTTACCAAATATAACCTGTCGTTTTTCTGGGAGTAAGAAAATATCCTTATGATACCAGCTAAGTATCGCTTCAGTCGATGGTAAGTAGCTTTGCCAGCATAAGAACTATCCCTTTCTGTTCGTAATAAATATCTGCCGTAGTCAAAATTTTTATAACGGTAGTAAAAATCTTCTCTCAGTGTAGACAAGATTCAGTGTTTCAGTTGTTCGAGAAGAAGAGACGGACTAACGCGGGTTTGTCCTTGTTTTTACCGGGCTAGTAAAAACTAATTTAGACTAAAATGATAATGTGTGTTAATTCTAGTTTTAACTAGTTAAATAGATAATTATCTAAAATTTGTTCAATCTAAACTAGAATTAACTGAAACTCTTTGTAAATTCTAGTTTTAACTAGTTAAATATAGAATTGACTAGGAAGGATAGTTAAAACTAGCTTTCCCTAGGTATATTGGGTTTTAGCTGAAATCTGATTTTTACGGTAACCTATACAGTGTGTCCTGGGATAAGGGAACATATAGGTGTAAATGACTAAAAATTTTCGAATTGAAAAATACCATGAACATTTTTTTTCTGTTTGAAGGTTTTAAAAAAAATACAAAAAAAAATTGTGTCTGATGGTTATTAAATTGGGTGCGCTTGCATGATTTTGAATTCAGAGCAACTTTTCTTAATAAAATTATTCGATATTTTCTGAAGAAGAGGCATTTTACCTCGACAGAAAGTTAAAATAAGGGGCAGACTTGCTTGATTAATTAAAAATCAAAATATTTTAAATCTTATTATCTAATCCAGCAGGCCTAGAATCAAATGGTCAAATTTAAACTCGAAATTTTTTTGTACTTTCCATCTATAAATTAGATTATCCAGGGACACAGTGTTTCTTTAGAACACCCAAGGAGTCACCCATTTAAATATAATAAGTTATTTACATTTGTTATTATATCTGTTAACTTTTTTTATGTTTACTATTTGAAAAATAAATTTTAGACCGATACCAGAAGCTTTGAATTTTATTATCTTTGTATGTATTATATTGATGTGTCCTGCCTTCTACTTCTACCTTGTTGGTTTGCCTCGGAAATGACTAGGAAGGTATTTACAAAATTTCAGATTTAATAGTAAACGCCAGCGTAGAATTGCTTGGTTTCCTTATTTTATTAATTTGTACATATTTCCAATTCAAATGACCAAGGTCTTTCCACTGGAGTTTTAACTTTTTAGATTTTTATTATATTATATTTATATTTTTACCTTTTTAGAGTGAAAATATTCCCATTGCGATATATAGCTCTAACTGGATGGACGCTAGCAATGATTTTAAAAAGGAATTAATATTTCTCATTCAAGGATCTCAAAGGCCTTTAAAATTCTACGCTGCAAACTTTTTTGAAATATCTGTGGAGATATATGTTAAGGTAGGTGGATACGAGTAGCCGCTTCGCTTATGCCGTGCCCTGAACATAATGGGCCAAGGGAACCTCGAATTTTCCTTATATCATACACAAAAATGAGAAAAACAAAAAATATTTTAAATTCATATAACCATTAAAAAAATCGTAGTTTAATTTTCCTCTAAGTTGTTTAAAATGTCACGGAACAATATATACATTTAAAAAAAAAAGAATGATTCATATGTTGATAATGCTTCAAACAACAATAATATTAGCCCGGAAGGGCTAAAAGGACCGGGGAAATAAAATATCCAGGGTGGACAAAACCAGCATCGATGGATGTGTTGCCACCTCATCTCTACGCTATATACTATACAGAAGCGTTACTCAGGTGTGGAAAAATATCCAGGGCCGACTCTGTTCAAATACTCCAGGTTCTGCTTGCTGCGGGTAGTGATGGGATGAGTGGTATCGCTCCGCAGCCCGGACACTCTACTCAAAGGGCAATGGAGATGGAACAAACAGATCTACACTCTGCAGGTCTAGTCGAGCAAACTTCCCCGCCCATTCAAGAAGAAGCTGAAATTAAGAAACAGTTTAAATAGACAGGTGAAAAGAACGAATACCCGTATTTACCTCAGAATCACCAGAATGGAAACTATAGTCAAACATTATAGTGTCGAATTTCATCAAACTATAATAACAAGATTCCCTGAAATAAGAAAAGACCGGTCAAAACATTTTCGACAAAAGAAGACAACTGCTTACCAACAACAGAAGTAATGTCAACGGAATTAATGAAATTAATGAGGTGGAAATTGAAAATGGATTAAGAAAATCTATAATCGGCGACGATATACAGTATGTCCACGGATGGGGTTTACAAGAGAACAAATGGACTAAAAATTGAAAGATACGAAAAAAAGTCATTCTTAATAAACGTTTTTGCTTGTCTAGAAAATACGATTCATCATAAGAAACTTCAATTTTTTTATACAGGGTGGGTAAAAACTTCAAAAATGTTATTTTGCTTAAGAGTAAACATACTTTATTTTGAAAGATACGAAAAAAAGTCACTCTTAATGAATGTCTTTTCTACAGAACAAACCGAAGTAGAACAATTTATTAAAATGTTTACTTACCTATGTAAAAATTATTTCCCAAAAAGTATTCTCTGGCACACCTCTGACTGGTGAACCTAGTTAAAATAATAATGACACTGCAATACTTAACAAGGTGATAGGTACTTGTTGTCAATGTCTTTATTTAATGAAGTTATTATTTAAGTAGAAATGCTATCTACTGAACAAAGAGTTTTTATAATACAATGTTATGGGAATGGTCAAGTTTCATACCGCTACGTCATGGAACAATTTACCGAGAAATTTGTAGGAATTCCAACAACTACGATGGCAATCTGCAAGTTAATAAAAAAGTTCAAGAGAACTGGTTCGGTTTCGGACCTCAACAAAAAAGAAGAAATACGACCATGATGATGCTGCTACAGTCTTAGGTCTTCATTCTTTTGAAGAAAATCCTATGACGTCCCTTATAAATCGTGTTACTCAGTTGGAAGTTGTGAAAAAAGTCAAATTCAGAAGATCCTTAAAGCAAATAAATTGTATCCGTATAACCCGCACTTTAATCAAATATTGGAAGAGGGAGACGACGCGAAACGACTTGCTTTTTGCCTGTGGATAGGAGACAAAATTTTAATTGGAAATGTTGATTTTTATAAATGTATCATGTTTCTAATGAAAGTACATTTTCAACAAATGGAACGGTTGCAACCCAGCACATTAGGTACTGGTCTTTAGAAAATCCCGAATTCAGAATTATGACGAGAAGACAATATTTCACAAAAGTGAACGTGTGGGGTGCGATATCCATCCATTGCATTATAGGGCCATATCTTTTTGATAACACGTGCAATAGATTATCATATTTAGAAATGCTGGATAAATTTTTCAATAACAAACCCGAACTCAAAAATCTACCATTAAATTTTCGACAAAATATGTATCTTCAGCAAGATGGTTGTCCAGCCCATTTCACTCGTGAGGTTAAAGAATGGCTTGACCGCAGATTTGGTCCAAGGTGGATTGGCAGGAATGGCCCAGTTTTGTGGCCCCCAAGAAGAAGGACAAACCCGACTTAACCTTAGCCAATATGTTTTTATGTGGCCGTTTAAAACAAATTGTTTCTGCAACCGCAATACCAAATGATATTGAAGTGCTGAAGGGCAGAATTATCCAGGCTGTCCAATCGATATCTCAGGAAGAAATCAGAAATTCTTTAACTTATTTGAGAAAGCAATTAGAAAAATGTGTCGAGTATGGGAGTGGAGGTTTTGAATTATGAATTCGTTATCGTATTCTTTTCCTGTTAATAAAAATGTTCGTATTATTATTATTATTATAATTACTTCATAAAGTAAAGACATTGACAACAAGTATCACCCATTCATTATTCAAGTAAAAACGTTTATTAAGAGTGACTTTTTTTCTTATCTTTCAAAATAAAGTATGTTTACTCTTAAGCAAAATAATATTTTTGCAGTTTTTAGCCAAACTGTATAAAAAAATTGAAGTTTCTTATGATGAATCGTATTTTATAGACAAGCAATAACGTTTATTAAGAGTGACTTTTTTTCGTATCTTTCAATTAACCACTAATCAATACCGTGAATGTTTTGAGAAATGCATAACCATTTATAAGGGCTTGAATCCTTTATCTAGACCCAAGTTTCCACGTTTGAAGGCTAACAAAATCACGAATGCTATTCTTAAGCGGATAAACGGAATAATGGCTGACAAGATAGAAGATACTAATATCATGAGCGATTACCACTACCTTATCTACAAAAGGTGAAAAAATCCACGCGATAGACACATAGACCGAGAGAAACCTAAATGGGAAGTTAGAATTGAGAAGATGAATTAGGATCCATAGAGCAACTTCTTCAATTCATCAAAACCGATAAACCCATGAACGAACTAAGAATCAAAACTGACAAAATAACAAATAAACATAGTGACCCAGATAATCAGTCCTCACAGCAAATACTGGATAAACTTAAATAAAAACTATCAGTATATTGCAATCGGTTAAAAAGATATAAGGAGTTATACCTTAGAATGCAACAAAATAACCAATAAACAGCAGCGAAAGAAAGTTCTACCGCTCTCACTCAAGCGAACAAAGATGACGGTGAACAACCTAAACCGTACGAAGCTCTTAAGTATTGGGTATTTTTCCAGAATCCACTCCCTCGGCAAAATACAGACCGATACATGCCTCCCAATAATATACAAGAGACTACTTAACTCCACCCTCTGTAACCAACAAGGAAGCCAAACAACAAGAAAAGAATTATAAGAAAGCATTCGACAGTGTACCATACTCTTTTCTAGTCGAACTGTTTAATAACCACGTACAGAGATAATTAATTAACACACTCAACAAAGGATATGACAATGGAATGCTACAGAGAGATACGGAGATACCCAGCGAACAAACACCGAAAACGTAGATATGGAAGCTTCAAATACATGGCTAGAAAATGGTAATATATTTGTTGAAACAGAGGGATTTATGATCACCATTCGGGACCATCGACCCTGAATTACCGCAAATTTATCATCAAAAATACATTCATTAATACAGATAAATATCGAATATGTCATGCTAAATCAGAAATCATAAACCATATAGTAGCATGATGCACCACATTAACCTCAATAGAATATCAGCAGAGACATGACAATGTATCGAGAATAGTACACCAAGAATACGAACGGGCCAGATGAGACCCTTCCGAATTGTTGGTATCGACCAAGAGTAAGTGATATGGAACTACAAAAAACTGTAATAGATCAATCCAAATAGATCATACTATCGAGAACAACAAACCAGATATCGTATGGTAAGACAAAACAAAGAAAATTAATTACCTTATTGATATTCTTATAAAATTAGCACATATCTCGCTGACAAGCAAGCACCTGAGAAAATATGCAAATATATTACATTAGCTGTCGAGATAAAGACCCTATGGAAACACGAGAAAGTTGTGTTTATACCGATAGCCATTGGTACAAGAGGAGAGATACCTGTTAAATTCCATAAATATCTAGAGCAGTTATACTTACCACCCAAACTCTGCCTCAATCTATAGAAACTGCCAATCTTGGGAATATGTGATATCACATGTAAGGCTCTGAATATAGCAACCTGACAACAAAAATAGAACTACATTAGACACGTGCTTTAAATAGTATATACTGCTTTAAATAGTATATACTTACCTGCAAAGGGGAGATTACCTATGATGATAATAATATTAATAAATATTAATAATATAAATAAATACCTATAATAAAAATATAAGTAAATACCTATAATATAAATATAAATAATTAATCTGAATGTAAAGCAAAGCTTAACTGTGTTTTTTTTAAAAACCCAAAAATATTAAATCGCATTTTTGAAGCGTGTCATTATTTCTATGATAATATGATGTTTCCGTTTGATTTAATATTAGCTACATACAAACACCACAAACTCTGACCTAACTTCAAGAAAAGTAACTTAATTGCACGTACGATTTGCCACAACTAAGTCAGAATCTGACTTCCCCCCTTGTCTCTGCTTAGACACCCGCATTTTCGACTGAAATATCTTAAGTTGAGCAACATTTGACATTTCATCATTTCAAGCAGATTGTGTCTCACAAATTACTTTATTTACTTCTTCGATTTGTTAAAATTTCATAGGTATTAATTATGTAAAATAGGATTTAGTTAATTTCAAAAAAATGCTCATGACGCTTGCTGACAAACAACTTACACCAGGTCAGAAACTAACATGAACTTAGGCAAGACAGATGGTTGTTCGTAATCAGCTAAAATTGAAAGCCATCGTTTTCCCTTGAATAGATTTGAAGAAAAAAACACTAAATAATAAAATTTGTCATCAGCATATTCTTACCATTTTGTCATTTTAAATCCACCCACTTTCAAATTTAGGGCGGTACCTATCAAAATCCATTCAGTGAATATTATTAATATAATGTTTTAATTTTTTTCCAGATTATACGTGCATCTTTATCATATTTTACAGTTATGAATAATCTACAGAAAAGTTAAGATAGCAAGAAAAAAACTTAAATTTGAAGAGCTAGTAGATTAGTATCCGGATCCGGACTTAATAAACTTTCTAAAAATCCAATCTATTAAAAAAAAATTGTAAACACATACATTAAATATCTAGAGGTAGAACACATAATATCTTTGTCACGCATTATCCAATTACAACCACTGACGTTTTAAAATTTCTTTAGCGAGTTTGCAAATAATACGTCCTTAAAGATCTAGTACTTTATTTATTAAGAAAAATCTCTAAATCGACTTCACGTTTCCATCTCAACGAAAGCCCTAATGCAGAATTTGTTACTCCCCCTAATTTTTGTGTTGGTGCAAATAAAAGAATAATAATTCAAGATTAAGATTTAATTTCAGATTACCTAAATCTGTATTAAATCGAAAATGGTGTAAATGAGCATGATTGAATCGGCGTCTTTAGATAAGGCAATTTTATTTAAGCCACATGCTCTCTTACCTTTGGTCTTATTTAAAAACAACTAATTTCATAATTTCTACATACAAATTAGGAACAAAATAGGTTCCAGTCGAAAACGGCCGTAACCTCACAAAATGGCACAAACTCACACGGGTCACACGGGGAAGTCGTTTTTATTCATTTTGACATGTCCCTTTTTTTCCTTTGATAGATTTATATGCACTTTATCTTTACTGATTAAAAATACATATATTGTCTATAAATATCTAAACTAGACTAACGTTCAACATAGATTGGAAAGAAGATGTCGAAAGGATTTTTTAGTGGGTATAGGCTTAGGCAGTCTCAGGGCATTTGATGAGCATAAAGCTTTCCTCATAGAAAAAAAAACTGAAGGTGTCTGTACCCAGGATTTTCTTGCTAGTGTCGGTGCCCATAATATCATTACTAGTGTTTACCTGCCCTGCATTTACTTTCTATTTAGATATTAACTATAGGTAAACTAAAGATTTATTTTTATCATTTTTATGTGAAGTTTACATTACGCTTGGCAAAGTTGCGTGTTTTGATACATATCCCTACAGGGTGATTGAGCTTTGAGTTTATGGGTTCATTACTCACTTTTAAAACTGTCGATTAAAAAATATATGTATCATTACTCTAATACACCCAAGGAGTAATCCCTTTAAATATAACAAATCATTGCCATAATACCCTACTTAAAATATACCGGGTGTTATGGAAATGACGTATTATTTTTAAATGGGTGACTCCTGGGGTGTCATAGAGAAGAGCTACATATTTTTTTTTTAATCGAGTTTAAAAAGTGGGGTAATTCACCCCTAAACCAAGCCGGTTACTCCTCGGCACATTCATATATGATCATTTTACATTGCCAAGCTATGTAATCAACAGATGTTCAGGCCCAATGTTGCCAACGGTGTAAAAAATGTTAAACTTTAGATTCTTATAAAAATAATATTTAGTTTACCTAGTATCCAAATAGAAGTGAATCCAGGTGCCAATACACTAGCAAGAAATCCAGAGCACAGACATTTTCAGGTTTTTGTTCTTTTTTTTATGGGAAAAGCTTCATGCTCATCACATACCCTGATGATAGTGTGGAACTGCATAATAAGCTTATACCCATTAAACCCCATTCGGCCTCTTATTTCCAATCTCTCGGAACATTTGCACTAAATCACTTAAAGAAACACACAGACACCCACGAGTTTCCAATTTTTTTTTTGAAGATATGCACTTATTATTAGATTACACAAAAGCAATAAATACTAACGCATAATTACACTTTACAATAACCTACCGTACACATAAAACGACAGCACTATAGGATACAAATTATTTCGCAATAGAAATTCAGAAATAATAAAAACGCTGTCTAATGGGCTAATCGAATTTATTAATCCTTTACTGAAGAAGAATGATGAAATAATTACTATCATTATACAGAAAAGTATTAAAGAAGGAAATTTTGCATTTTATGAACACAACCTTTTGAAAACATCGAAAGTGGCAACGCTGAATTTTTAAGTATTAACAGCCGCTGCAGTCGCGTAAAGAATAGGCAACCAAATTATCCAAGATCAGCTGTTTAAAGAAGCAGGCCGGTTTAATACTGTTTTTTCAAGCAGATTTGTGTGTTAATTGTGTGTTAATACTTAAACCCGAGTTTAAATTATTAAGTTATTTGTTCTTTTCGCGACGGCAGTGTCCCAGTCCAGCAATTCAATATCGATCGACGGAACCAACGTGTTATTTATTTTTAAAATTTTTAGATGTTAAATACATTATTTCCCATACCACTGAGACAATAAGGGCGTATTTTTGTCTACACAGTAGCACTTTAAAATGCTAATTCAGATTGAATGGTACTTAGATGTGTTCATGAGACGCGATTTTGTGAGATTATTGTGCCGGTTTGTTTTTGTTCGGGTTACCTAGGTACTTTTAGGTGGCATTTATAAACTTTTAAGTTGTCAAGATCTGACGGGTGTCATTCGAATTGAACAAATGAGAACATACTTGACCATTTATAAACTCCGCGGCGGTTCGTTCGAGTCAGTTCAAGTTTATAAAGAGATTGTTTCCAAGCGAACTGAACTGAACGTAAAAGTTTATAATAATGTACCCTGAAAAATAAACAACTTGCAATCTGTCAAACGGTTATTGACTTTCTAAAGAGTTTACCCTGAAGATATGACAACACTGTTGATATATGTTGGTTTGTTTACCTTCCTGACAGGGCCACCACGTGGTCTTTTTTGGTTTGACATAAGATTATGTACACGGCATATTAAATTAAAGCGCCATTTTTGGATATTTTTCTTCAATTTGTTTTCATCTCAGGAATTGCCGATTTAAATATAATACGTCATTTCCATAACACCCTGTATAGTATTCAACTAGCAATTATGATTATTATACAGTATGTGCACGGATTTAGTTAACAAGAGGAAAAACTTAATTTTTTTTGCATTTTTGGAGAAAATGTTATTCTTCATAAAAATTCCTGCTTATAATAAAAACATGAATGGCGTCGTCTAGTTCAAGTTTCAACATACAGGATAGGGTGTCTAAAAGAAGCACACATCCAAAAATGATAATATTAGAGAACAGTGTAAGTTTGGTGTACCGTTTAATTAAGGTCCGGTATAATAATGTGATGACAAAGTGTCTGGCACTTACCCACCAAATAAATTTAGCCTGTATGGTAAACTTGCTGGTAATGAAGATTGTGTTTATAAATTATTTTTTATCCTGCTTGTACCGTCGCCGTGGAAATGAGTTTTTAACCATTCTAGCACAATCGTTGCGCTGTATACCCTTTTCTTTTTTTTTTTTTGTTGAAAACACCTCCATTGGCATTTACTGAAATTACAATCTGATCACAACTTAGATCAACGAGCAATATTTTTCAAACCTAACTTACTACAGCTACGAAACTTATATCTAAGGACTTACTCACTAGAGTTCCTTATTTTTTCTAATATCCTATCAAATAAATTTATAATATTAAATTTTACTTTACACTAATGTTAATGTGTACCCAAGCACTGATATCTGCTTTCGTACCAACACAATTACACAAGCTCGAAAGGTTTGATCCTCTTGAGTCCCCTGGTCTGGTTCGTATTGTCAAGGAGCTGGATAGCCTCGACATTGACGTGATGAAGAAGTCGCTGTTCATGACTCCTGGCGAATTCGCTAATGGCCTGGCTAACGGTATCCATTTCCATGTCTCTATGGAGGTCACTATTTCTGCAGTACCAAGGGGCATTGACTATGCTCCTTAGTACTTTGTTTTGGAATCGCTGGATTACTGCTAAATTGCTCTTACTGGCACAACCCCACAGCTGGATGCCATATGTCCATACTGGCTTGAGAATTTGTTTGTACAGAAGTACCTTGTTATATATTGACAGAGTAGAATTTCGTCCAAGCAGCCAATAAATTTTCTTGAATTTGATATCTAATTCTTCTTTTTTCTTTTTGATATGAGCTCTCCAGCGTAGCTTAGCGTCTAGTGTTATACCCAAATATTTTGCTGTATCAGCATATGGTACTTGAATATTGTTTATGCTAACAGGAATATATTGGTCTCTTTTGTTAGTGAAATTCACATGGGCAGATTTAGTCTCATTTAATTTGATTCGCCATTGCTTAGTCCATTTGTTAATTTTGTTAAGTGATGTTTGCAGTTTCAATGCCGCTTCTTCGTGATCTTTGCCTACGGTCATTATAGCAGTGTCATCAGCAAAGGTGGCTATCGTATCATGCTGTAGTTCAGGAATATCGCTGGTATATAGTAAATAAAGGACTGGCCCTAATACACTGCCTTGTGGTACCCCTGCTTTAATTTCCTTAAGTTCAGAGTAAGCGTCTTCCTGTTTAATTCTAAAGGCTCGATCAGAAATATATGACTTCAGTAATTTTGCAAACTGGTTAGGCAAGAGCTTACATAATTTAAAATGCAGTCCCTCGTGCCACACCTTATCAAAAGCTTGAGCTACATCAAGGAAGACAGTAGAGCAAACTTTTCTTTCTTCCAACGACTTTTCAATTATGTCTGTAATCCTGTGGACCTGATCTATAGTTGAGTGCCTCTCTCTGAAGCCAAATTGATGGTCAGGGATTATGTTTCTGTCTTCAATAATTAGTTTTAATCTTTTAAGAAGTATTTTTTCAAACACTTTTGAAATTACAGGGAGCAAGGAAATTGGCCTATAAGATGAAACTTCATTTGGTGGTTCTCCGGGTTTAGGAATCATTATCATTTCTGCTAATTTCCATACCTTGGGTACATATTTCAATCTAAAAGATGCGTTAATAAGGTGGGTAAGTTTTACAATTGCTTTGCGTGGGAGTTGTTTTAGAATTTCTCCCGTAATTAGGTCAAACCCAGGAGCTTTTTTTGGACTAATATTTTCGTTAATTTCTGTTGCTATTTCTTTTGGAGTAGCAGGTCTAATGGCACCTTCTTCCTGGATAAGATTTTCCCAGTCGAGAATGTCTTCACCTTGATTCGGTTGGAAGGTCTGTTCCAGATATTCGGCGTATCTGTTAGCTTTTTGCGTATTACTTTTTGCCCACGTACCATCTGCATTTTTAATTGGTGGGTTCTGCAGAATGGGTCTTTTTAGCCTCTTGGTAGCTCTCCATAGCGAATAGTCAGTTTTGCGCTGTATACCCTGACTAAAACTAAAACATTTCCATAATATGAAGGGAATTTTGGCAATTGATTGTTACAAAAAAAAACCGTAAGCATATCTAAGTAGGTAAACTAGTTTCAAGTATTTTCAAAAAAATATGACCCTATTAATTAATTAAATGAAACGGCACCCAAACTTACAGCTTTCCTCTAACACTATCATTTTTTCAATTGTGCTTCTTTTAAATTGAAATTAAAATTAGTCGACGACATTCATATTTTTATTACATCCAAAAAATGTTAAGAAGAATAGCATTTTGTCGAAAAACGCAAAATAAAAAAGTTTTCCTCGTGTTAACTCAATCCGTGGACATACTGTATACTCGGATAATTGACACCACTTACTTTGAGTTCGTATTGCAAACTTCATTCTTATAAATTATAACTGTCATTACTCGGTAAATAATACATTATGTGCAGTGTTAAGTAACTACTTAAGTTGGAATCATATGAAAATCTTTTTTGTTAATAATTTTAGGGGCCTTACTTTGTTATGGTTATACAGGGGCCTTACTTTGTTAATTCCTCATATAGTTATATTTGTCTCAAAAAACATTATTTCCATTGAAAATGTATGGTTGTAAATAAAACAGCATACAAACCTCGGTGAAAAGTTTCATTCATTTCTCGAGAAATGTAATATCTTCCTCGACAAAAATGAAACACTTTCCACCTCGGTATGTAATGTACTAGTGCATAAAACTTTTGCATGATCTAAAATCTAAAATGAAATTATTATACACCAATCTTTTGTAGTATACGAAGTTTGTTAAAAAATCGAAAATTGTTTAAATCTGATATTATAACTAACCTAATTAAATAATATACCTGTAATATTACTATTTTCTCAAATATGTAATATACATAATGCCATAATGTATAGAGATTTTCACTAAATTATTGTCATTATCGTATGTCAATTTTTTCGATATATAGTGTCTTTTGCAGGTGGACGTAATAAATTAATATTTTTGCACTGAATAAAATCGTTTCATTGTTGTAAGCTACTTATAGTTTCTTCTAGGCGATGATTGCAAATTTTTACCTTCTGCTCCCATTGCAATTGAAAATTGCACTCATTATCGCAATTAAATTTGCAATGTGTTCTTGTTCAGTTACAACAGAATGATTTCATATACTTCATATGTTTATCCTTCCATACTTTAATGTTAGTTCTTCCTGGTTCCTTTTAATGTGACGTAATAAAACATTTTTCGAGGCTGCACAAATATACTTGCACAATCGGTCGTTTTTATATATTTGCCCTCACTGGTTCCATGGTATGCGAACTTCATATGATGGGTTTCACCCATATATTTGCTTATAGTTTGACCGTCTGCGTAAAAGGGGCTCCGATCAGTCTTTTGTCTTTTTACAGCAGGAATCTATTACCATCATCTCATCGCCTGTCTACGCTTACTACTTTGTCGATAGATGGAGCATGATTTTTTTCATTGTTGATCCACCAAACGTCCGGATATTTTAATTTTACTGCTATCGCTAATTATGTCAGTTTTGAATCGCGCATTGAATTTATATTTTTTGCAAAAAGATTCTACGGCTTACACTGTCACAAAGTAAATTTAACTTGTGCTTGTTTATATCAGTGTAGTTGAGATTTGTGTCGTGTTTGTGATCGTTGATTGTAATACTGTATTTGACTAGACTGACCCAGGAGACTTGACTCACTTCAGAATGAACAAAATCTTCTGTGGAAAGACTAATTTTCGTATGAATAGTTGTAGCTTCAGTAATTCAGAATTATGTGGTTTTAGTACGTAAACTAGTTTTCTCACGCAGTATGCTTGACGCTATATGGCGTTCTATTATCAGATACAGTCTGATGCTAAAAGCAACATTCCATACTTATTTTTAAACGTATTTGCCTTCTCTGGTGTGTTTTAAGTTACTAAAATATTCTCTTCCTACAAAAAATACCAAAAAATTATTAACTCAAGTATAGTCATTATCTAACAAAGTTCACGAAGTAAGACACCTTCAAAAAATCAATTTGTTTTATGAACCACTGTCCAAACTGAAGAAGAAATTCTTAATGCTACATATACTTTGTTGAATTTCTTAGATCAGTTATTGGACACCTTGAACCTGGAAAAGAGTTGAGAGTTGCCATGAAGAACGGTTCACTAAATTTACATTACTGGAAGGAAGCAATTAAAAAGTTAAAAAACATTTAATTTTATTAAAAAAGATCCAATATTTTTTGGTCCCCAAACCTCAAGAATCTAATAAAAACGATAAAAACTTTATACGTTTACCCACACTTTATTGTAATTCCAGTGCAAATAAAATTCAACTCGTCCTTACATATATCAATTTTAGCAAATTTATGGATTATTAAGTTCAATCACAGCATATTTTTATCCATACTTTGAAAGCAAGACATATAATATATTTGTAATTAACAAGTGAAATAAGAAAAACATTTCTATTTTGTTTCCGGATTTCTCCTATTCTCTTTCCATTAAAATATGGGTTCATAAATTTCGGGTCGGCAAGCTAAAGCACATAAGTCCAAAATGGCAACTTTACAGGAGAATAAAAAATGTATGATGTGTAATGACAATTCCTGCGAGGTTTAGGAGGTTGTTCGGAATTAATTCGTAGTTCACTTAGAGTTGAAATAAGTTTGTCATCGGAAGGTCCTAACGGAGGCTGTGCTGCATATACTCATACTCATGTACTGCATATAGATCTGGGTTTGACGGCAAGAAAAAATTCAAACGGCTAGCAAAATCTCCATCTCGGTCTGGAATCCGCGTTGGTTCTTCTACGAGTTGAGTTAGACCAGAGCTGATGGCAAAGGATTCGGCCTCACGGCCTTGTTCATCGTTCGTATTTGAGTATTTAAGCCAACTTGTTGATTTTCTGCGTTGATATTTTAAACCACATTACATCAAAGTTTTTCGGTTCAAGTGTGAGTTCTCAGCTCGAACAAAAATACAAACCCCAAAGTTGCGTTGAAATCGGAAAAGAAAATCGTATCCAGGGTATAAATAGCTGACGGTGTTTGTTGACGATCTGATCTTTGTCTCGGTCAGTGCGAGTACGGGAAACTTGGAAGATTGCAAGTGCTGGTGCACTGAATTAATATTCGTGTTAATCCCTCTAATATTGAACAAATCAATTTTGAAGCTACTAATTCTGGGTTATTGGAGGAACCCAATAAATTGTCGGTAATAGTGGTTGTTTGATGAAATTCGCTTGATGGGGCTCCAAGACCAGCCCCCGTCCGGAAATCCGATAGGGGATCGGGTTTAACTCCAGAGTATTTTTTGCCTGGAGCTTCCATCAGTTTTGGGGTCCCACTCTGGTAACCGGAAGCATCGGCACAGCGTCAACAGAGCCAACTTCACGCCACCTAAACCGATGCAATGGTATCTCACCGGGCGATACCGAGTGGGTCGACATCTTCCATCTTAGTTGGCTATTTATATACCTTGGTGACACTAGTGTTTGTTTCGCCTAATATAATAGGGTTTTCGTGACTTTATGGTCCATTATGTTACACTTCAAAATTAATTTTTAATAGAAGGCAGAACATATTCAGCTATTTATAAAGATATGAATGAAATCGATACACGTACGGTATAATATAATTATTACAGGCTAGAAGTTTATTATTATAATTAATATTTTTAATTTTCATAATATTAAATAAATTAATTTAAACTACATCACTATTGAATCGATTCAACTTAATTATTTATTTAAACATAATTATTATATATTATAAAGTATATAACAAAATTAGATATAAAAGGAGGTGGAATTTAGTAAGTTGACACACATTAGTAATAATACACAACGTTGCGAGATAAGATTTTTGGGATATTATAATAATTTTAATAGTACTAAAAGGTAATGCCGTTAATAATTTTTTAAATTTAATTAAATGATATTGATCTCAAAACAAGTCAGTTATGTAAAAAATAAGAGAATATATTAAAATAAAACGTATTGATTATTAAATGTTAAATCTAAATGCATACCTAGATATTTGTAAAAACTCTGATATAATAAAATATTATGAAGTGTTAAGAGGTCATTATACAGTTACCGGCAAAAAGTTCAGTTGCATGTTTGGTAACCTACAAACTTATTTTGACATTTGTCACATGGCTACTCATTTTGCTTGAAAATACATATGCCGCGTGCAATGCCGTACTATCGTACCTAGGTATCGAGACCCTTATCCTAAGTCCTGTGCTCCAGCAAACCGCAATAATAATCATCGATCTCAAACGTGGTCTGATACATTACACTCTCCGTCGCTAAAATTTAGGTTATATTTAATAGAAACGCTCAGGAGGGGACCTAATTCACCTAAGGCTTTCGGAAAGTGAAGCGTCCATCGAGAGGCTTCTTCAGCGTTCCCCTGTATAGTGGTGTTCATTGCTTGGAACATCGTTTGCGTCCACTGATCTCTCGTTACGAGTTTTAGTGAAATCAACCACTCCCAACCCCCGTGTTCGTTTGTTATTACAAAGAGGAATATTTCCTTCTTGCTGGAAGAAGGACTATACCAAATAAAGGTAGAGAACCCTGCCAAACAACTAATGACCAGTCATACTGCTGTCAATTATTTCTAAAGTAATGGAGGAAGCTATTAATCAATAGCTTCAAAGTACCTGGAAAGTCTTAATATTATCAGTGAGAATAAATATGGTTTCCGTCAAGGAGACTGTCTCGGCTATGACTCCCATCTTTGGAGCAACGGAATCGAACATCATGAAAAGTCCAGGGCTATTGCAATTGACATTTCTAAAGCTATTGAGCATGTTTGGCGTGAAAGACTAAGTAAACTGCAATTTTATGATATTCCCAGTCGAATATATGCATGGTTATCTAGCTTTCTTAAGGGCGATTCTCTGCAAGTGATGATTGGCGATTGATTAACGACCTCCTAGTGAGAACCAAAAATCAAATGTGAATTCTAAGACATAGATTGCCTACGTACAGGAAGTATCATGCTTCAACAAGGAGCTGGAAGAAATTTTGTCTTGTGGTGACGGTAACCAAGTCTAATTTAATCCTAAGGAAACCCAGGCAGCAGTTTCCTTTAAGAAAGTTAACATTGCAGAGCCGGATATAGTTATGACAAGACACGAAATTCAACTGGTTTAGTCCATTAATTTGGTGGGCGTAAGTCTGGGAGTAAATATATTCTGGGATAACCACGTTGCGTACAGTTTCGCAACAACTTGGTGTACCTTTCCAGACCATAAAATTGTATACACCTAAACAACTTTTGATGGTCTATGAAGCCAGATCCGTCTATCACTAGAATTCTACACTCATGTCTGGAGCTCTGCACCCAAGCTACTCTTCGACTACCGGATTCCATCGGAAGGAGAGCCATTCATCTGATCAGAGACCACGAGCGGACCGAGAAGAACATCGAAGACAGGTTGGTGATTTGACTATGTTTCAAAGATATTTCCAGTATTCGACTGATATTGCCCGCTTCATTCCACCTAGAGTGGCGAATACCAGAAATATACAATGCAACACTACCGCCCATCCTCGAACTTCATTGCTTAAGGGTTTTACCATCTGGAAGACGTCATCCTTGTGGATCGACTTTCCTGAGGTGGTATTTCCCAACGAATATAACCTGCAACGGCTCAAAATCAACGTGACTCACTTTATTCGCACTTGCTACACTCCTAGAGTACCTTAATGGATTTTTCTCTGGTGCTTGTGTTTAACGTAAAGAAAACTGCCCATGTGTTTTCCGAAACGGAAATTATAGCGCCCGAATTAACTTGAACAGTAACTTCTTTTCCGTTTAGTTGTCAGAACTTAATTGGAATTTTCTATTATTATTCCTACAATTTAATTGATCTAGTTTATGCATCGGCGTCATGGTTTTGTAACTGGCGATGAGTGCCACCATTGTTAGTGCACTCTACGCATTTCAAAAAATTTACGCTAATATATTATTTTTTTTAGTATTATAATTTGGATAAAAGCGAGGAAACACTGCGGTAACTAAACTTAACAAATAAACAATAACTTTTGCACCAGATACTAATAATAACTTATTAAAAAGAGTTTATAATATGTGGCGGAATGCTAATTTGACAAACTTAAAATAAAATAAATAACATTTACGAGTCCACAATACGGCAAAAATACCTATATAGGTCTATACCGTAATTGACCGAGTTGGTGGCGCGGACATTTTGATCTAGATGACTTCATTTAAATACCCATTATGCTCTGGCCGTAGAATGGTCAAATGATAATTTAATCTCTACAATTATCACGGTAATATTTATTTATCGCCTAGCTTTTACGATATCACAATGGTCGTACCTGCAGAATAATATCTTGACAATGCAATGAAAAAAGGAGCAAAGGTAGATTAATAGTTGCAGTAACGTTAGCTTTAAGGTTAGCGCATATACGCCGGGACGGCATGCAGCGGACGCACGGCACGGCATGAAATTTATTTCACATCAACGCACATACGTCGGCACTGTCAGCATTTAACTTGTCAGTGTCAGTCATGAGCTCCACGGAGGAAGAAGAAGAACAGTATAATAAACAAAAAAGAGCACAACGAATTTGGATCGACGAAAAAAAAATTAGCTAAAATAACACGAATATCTGAAATAGGATAAAAAATTTATAATTTTTGAAAAATCAAGAAATTAGCTCACAAAACATTGACAAATTCATGAAGCAAACAATTCAGAATTTACATTATTTGATTGTTTCTCTATAATAAATAGAACTCGAAAATAAATTGACGAATTGAATGATAGTTGAAATTACACTAACTTAAAGAAACAAAGAGTTTAGCGTCGATATTCTCGTAAGCATTTGATCAAGATGTTAATCCAGCTTCGATCATATTTCTGCTATGCACCGTGAACATTTGACGTCGCTAATCGAGTTTGAAGTAATCCGTCAAAGTTGATGGTTTAACGCCCATATTCTCAATAGTGCATTTGATGATTCAGATTAGATGCTTAATCCAGCATAGATCATATTTTTGCTATGCACCGTGAACATTTGTCGTCCCTAATTAAGTTTAAAGTAATCCGGAAAAGTTGATGGTTTCAGCGTGTTTTTATTAAATTATATTATTTTATATTGATAATTTAAGATCGAGTGGAGAGCCACCGTGTTAAGAATACATGTTTGCTATTTTCAGGAAATTTTTTTCTCAGAGAGCCGGATTGCTGAACAATCATTTTTGAACCGCAAAGTAACGTTATTTTAGAAATTTGGTACTCCGATTGCTTTTCCCACCGTTTTCGTCCTTATGAAATGGGACTTGTAACGAACATTTTCGAAACGCTTTCGGTTCAGTATTAAGGTCCATTTATAAACGTTCAGTACAGTTGAGTAAAACTGAGTCGCAGTTCGATGGGCAATAATGTTGATGATTTATAATCTTGAACTGACTCGAATAAACCGCAGTGGATTTTATAAATTGTCGGGTATGTTTTAATTTGTTCAAGTCGAATGACAGTCGGCGAAACTAAACTAAACTGCGCCAAACTGAATAGAACTGCAGCGACAAAGTTTATAAATGCCACTTTAAGCTTTTGTGTCCATTCTTGGCTCTTTTCCTCTATGTTTACTTGGTTACTTTCTTTTGAAATTACACATTTTTAACAAATAGTAAAAAACTAAGAACGTTTGATTTTGACCGTAGAGTTATCTCCTCCTTGGCCTACTTTTTTTATGATCAAATACAAGCACTATTATAGGAAAAATCCTTTAGGGCACTTTGGGAGTTGTGCGTATACGAAAAAAAGCGATTCACGTTGGTTTTGAATCGTTGGAGGTTATATTCGTTGAGAGAAACGACCTCGGGACTTTTGCGGGGCTCGGGCTTCTTTGCTTTGATCTATTGTTAGCTTACATTGGTTTCGAGCGGTAATAAAGATGGTACGCCACTGTCGGTAAGCCAGATTTCTTGATCTGACAGCACGCTCACAGTCCTTACTAAACCAGGGCTGGCCATTGGAAATGTGTTTTTTGGAGGAGGAGATAAATGCTTCCATGCTAGTTAGAATGATGTCGGAGACCTCCCCAGCACAGATGGATGGATCATGCGGAAGCATACAATCATCCAAGGAAAAGTGCGAAAATGGTCTTTCAGGTCTTACTTGGCCGATGTGTAATGCCATATCTTTCTAGGTTTAGGAGGTTGTTCAGAATTTATTGGTAGTTCGCTTAGAGTTGAAATAAGTTTGTGATCCGAAGATCCTAAAGGAGGATGTACGGTGACTGTATATAGAACTTTATTTGAGGTCAAGAAAAGATTCAAAAGACTAGCAAAATCTCCAGCTCGGTCTGGAATCCTCGTTGGTTCTTCTACGAATTGAGTTAGACCAGAACTGATGGCAAAGGATTCGGACTCGCGGCCTTGCTCATCGTCTGTATTTGAATATTTAAGCCAGTTGACATTGTGGACGTTAAAGTCGCCAAAGATAGTAATCTCGCCATTTGGATGGTTGGTTTGCAAGAAGTCGATTGTATTGGCTAGTGATGAGAAAAGGGCTCTGCAATGGGTATCACTTGAAGGACGGTAAACGCAGCAGATAAACTTGATGATTTTCTTCGTTGATATTTTAAAGCACATCACATTTCGGTTCAAGTGTAAGTTCTCATTGGCAGCAAAGATCATCTAGAATAAAAAGTGCTTCATGACTTTTACATTTATTTTATGAAAATCCACTGCTGCCAATTTGTTTCCTTGGATTCCCAAAACGGATTACGGTGCATACCAAATAAACCCAATGAAACTAAACCGGCTTCACCAATCTGGATTATATCTTAAAACACGTGTTTCCGAATTTGAGTTTGCCATCACTTTCATTTGTGTCATGTTTGGAAATTAATGGTTAATATGGAAATTGAAGATGAAATTTTCATGGAAGATGGTCAGGAGATGATAGACATTAATTTTGATATTAAATATAGTTTTTAGTGTAATACGAGATGCGTTTTGGTAAGGTAACCGTTTTAATACTTTACACAATTTTTTTTTTTAATTTTAACATTGCTTGCAATTTAAAACTTTTTTCAAACAACAAATAACTTTTAAAATTGAATCTAATATTACAAGCCAAATTATTATTTATGTTGCCATTTTTGTCAAATGAAGAATGAAAGCTAAAACAGCTATATACAATTCATAGAATAATCAACTAATATATTTCAAATATAATATGTGGAAAAATTATTTCCTAACCACTTAAAAAACCTATACTATAAGGGAGTATTTTTGTATAAACATTGTAGCACTTAAAATACTAATTCAGATTGAATGGTACTACCAAGAAAGGGAAGCCATCTCCATTGATGCGATATCACCACCTGCAGACTCGTTCCGAACTCTTTTGGTCTCGTCAGTACAGGATAGGTGTCTATACCGATCATTAGAGAAGACGCTACTACTGTTCTGTATTATCATCCTTAGTCGAGAACAAAAGAGTTCGAAACCGGTCTGCAGGTTTGTTCGGGTTTGTTCGGTGACATCTTATCAATGGAGATTGCTTTCCTATCTTGCCTTTCAGTGATACAGTGTTAGAAGAAAATACGCCCTTATAGTGTTAGGTTCCTAGGGTGGTTCGGAAATATTTTTCCCATACATTAGTATTTGATATTATTACCGCCTCAAAAAATAAACAGACTTTTCTTTTGATTAATATATTTCAATTATAAAAACATTCTTTAATTTAACCATAATTTACTATTGGTATTGGAATATACACAAGTACCTAAAACCAGCTCGAGAAATAATTTTTAACAGTAAAGATCAACCGATCTTTACCACGAAAGTATATATCCAGCTATACATGGCAATGCACTGTTGATATGCTTCCATCTTTGTAGGCCATCTTTTGTGGGCCTTTATTTTCTTTTAGCTTCTAGCATTAAAACAGAAAAAATATCAATCCTTTGTAATAGGTGGAACTCCATGAATTAAATTATGGATATTGAATGTTCAGTGTTAAGGGGTCCACATCATTTATTAACTTTAGCTTCGTTTGTTATCTGTAAACCATTATTTTACTTCATAACAATGAGAAACGGGCGTAAAAGAATTGGGAACAGAGAAAAACATAAAATTTCACTATTTATAAAAATAAAATCTCGATATGGTTATTCCATTCGTATGAAGGGCCCGGCAGCGAACGAATTTTTTATTCTAATTCCCGTAGTGTCAGTGGATTTTTAAAATGGCGACACTGCCGACAGGATCCCGTAACGATAAGTTCAACGGATCACTTAACTATCCTTATCCAATCAGCGCAGTCTCAGATTGATAAGTATACGTATATTTGATAACTGGCCTTGCTTATCGACTACGGCAAACGTTACGGAAGCTCTGAGAGCACCTTTAACAAGAACTCCCGAAACAAAAATTGTAACATTGTGACTCGTTGTAACAATTTAAATTTTAAATTGGGAAAAACAGAACTTTACATTGTAGGAACTTGAAAATCACTTTACTTACTTTATATCTCAGTAATTCCGGGAATACTTATAAAAAAAAAATGATTCATCTATTACCATATTTTTACAGAATCCCAGATGACCATTGCTAATTAATTAACAAAAATTATAACTAATTCAGTATATAAAACCAAGTCGTTTATTATGATTGAAAATAGAACGAGGTTATTGGCTTAAATCGTTTTCAAATTTTGGCATTAGCTGAACATCTGTTAGGAGCAACCAGGATTAGTGATGCCAAGCCAAAATAAGAAGCCATGCCACGCTTTTGTTTCTCAGTGACGCAGGGAAGGCGCAACATCATTCGAGTACATATTGTTCCGTTGTCGAATTCCGAATGAAAAGGTACTAAACTTCCGCTGCTGAAATTCCCTAGATGTTATTTTTTCGTCTAGTAATCATATTTCTCGACTGTGTGTATTATTTTCAGGTTGGATTTTGGAAAATAAAGTAAGGTTCGATGCAAGTTTGTGTTCCAGCAGGAATTTTTTTAGTCTCGCCTGTCTAACCTCAATTTCCTAAACAAAGTTCCAGCTCGCGCACGCCTTGACAGAGCCGTGACAGCTGACTATATAAGCAGGTGATTCGAGATTTTTATCTCCCTTTTTGCTGTTAAGTTTTATAGAGTTAATACCATATAAAAAATACCAGTATTATCGTACCGATATCAGCAACTAAGAAACCATGAGGCCACACAAAAACCAAGGTAATAGAAAATTGATATTTTCTTTCAATACTTCCTGTTGTGAAGCTTTCTGCCCCAAGTTTTGTGAACGTTAAAGAGTACAGGCACTCAGAATCGTTTTTTTCTCCATTGCAGGCCTCACCTCTTCAACTCACCTCTTCAACTCGACTTTTCAATCTCGCCCTTCAGCTTAACCTCTCCAACTTCGCCTTTTAAGTTAAACATGTGCTCCGTCCCATCGGCCCCAAGCACCAAGGCGTCCATTTAGAGTAGCTGTGTAAATGTCCTAGTGTGATGTCCGTCTCCTACGATGCTAATTTTAATTCTCCATAGAAGCCCAGGACTGTAACCTGCCAGTTTGGATGCAGCTAGATGCGTTTTAAGCACCATATTTGGCTTGAGACAAGGAAGTCTCAGCGGTAACTAAAAAGAATTCTTTTTTTCATTGATCTATTTTTCTCATTCATTATAGTAAACGTATAAAATCCATAATATTGATTAGTATTGCATAAATTTTTCTTTTTAATTTAAACTTTGATATATATAACCATGTTAAGGCACATCATGGCTCGTGTAACAACTTTCCTTTTCAGAAATAGGTAAACCCCGAATAAATGCATTTATCCCAAGGTACCCCTATAGTCTGTTATATTTCTTTTGCATATACAGTGCGAAATTTAAGGCTATTTATGTGACCCCCAACATATTGTAATTTTTTCATAACATTTTTTAAACAATTTCAAATAATTTAATCAAACCGTAAACCAATGAAACCCATGATCAAAGGAGATTTTTTGTTAATTAAGTAATATGTGTTTATAATATATAATATAAATTCCTTTTTTTGAGTTTTGAATAAAAAAAAAAGGTCTAGCTCAAAGTATTGTGTTACATTTTATTCCGTTCAGTTTATCAAGTCTGCTGAAGACGACCGTACAACTTTTCAATAAATAAACAGGAAGACTTGATTGGCGCCCAAACCTCTATATAGGTAAGAGAAAGTTAAACTCACGACCCAAAGTCACCCTTTGTCTAGCCTGGCATAACAACACGTATAACCTACACGAATTTAAGTTATACAAAAGTAGCACTCAACGTGAGGGCTAACTGGTTCGTTTAGTTTGGGTTATACGTAAGTAACGCCCAACGTTAGTGGCGAACCAGTTTTCTTTTCAGTTTTCTTTTCATTTTTCTCTTACCTATATAATAAATTTTTTTAAGTAACACAAATTGAGTTGAGACAGTTTTCTTTGAAGAATAGACACTTTTATAGTGACTAATATTTTTTAAATTTCTTTTAATATTCAATTTTGAAAGTAGAAAGAGGGAGGACAAACATTTTTACATTTTGAGATGATGAGGAGAGTAATATTTTAGATTTATCGTATATTTACCCATTTAGGTAAACTATTATCGTATCGTATTATAGTGTTTTGAAAGTAAATTATATTTTCGAAACATATTATAAATTTTAGTACAGAACTAGTACTTTATTTTACAAATCACTACCAATTACCGATATCATTTTTTGTGTTTGCAGAACATTTTTTATTCTTATCTTTATCGCATTCCTACATTTTTTTTTGACTCGTTTGCTTTGGGCTTTCATTTAAATGAAGATATTTAAATTTATTTGCAAAAATATTTCGCCTTAACTTAAAATATTTTATTAAAATATTATAGCAACAAATTTTTTATTGTTGTAGAAACATAACCCTTTTCGTAATTCATATAAACAATTAAGATTAAATTAAAGTGCTTTCACCATTCAGTCAAGATACAAATTTTTTTGAATAAAAATTTTTTTTTGAAAAACCTTTGATAAATTTTCCGCGAATCATGGATATTTCCGACATGAAACCAATTCACCTTAGATCAGAAGAACTAACATATGAACTACGTTTAAGAGGTATAGTTACTTCAAAAAAAGATGCACCCCTTAGGCGAAAGATGTTATCTCGCAGAATTGAGACCGATAGAGGCCGCGATCTGGATTATATTGACCCGTTATATAATATAGATACGGAAAAACCGATTATAGAAAATACTTTAACGGAAATAAAAAATTTAATAGACGATTTTGAAGGTCCTGATACTGACTCGACTTTTTTACGAATAAAAACTAGAATCATTCATATTACAAAAAGAATTTTAAGAATTACTATCCCAATACCGGACAACGACCAAGAAATACAAACTTTTCGAGACGAAAGCCACGCTACCGCGGTGGAATTAGAAACTTTACTTTTTGAAAAAGCATCAATCTTTAGTAATGCAATAACAATAAATTCTCCAGTTAATAATACCCCAATCAATAACCATAATTTAAATACTAGTGCGAGAGGATCTCAAATGTTTAATTTCAATACCGGCTATAATTCATATAAGTCAGTGCCTGTGTATAAGTGGAATTTAAAATTTTCCGGGGAGAGTAACTGCAGTTTGCTAACATTTTTAGATAAAGTTGAGGAACTTTGTAAGGCAAGGCATGTCTCAAAAAATGACCTTTTTGATTCAGCCGTAGATTTATTTTCAGATAGAGCCTATATTTGGTTTAAATCAATACAAAATAAAGTAACCGACTGGGAATCATTAGTTAACTTATTGAAGAAAACTTTCCTTCCGCCTGATCTGGAAGATCATATTTGGGAAGAGATTAGGTCTCGTACCCAAGGAAAGAATGAATCAATTCACATTTATATAGCTATTATGGAATCATTATTCAATAGATTAGAAAGACCTGTCGCAGAAGTCACTAAAATAAAATATTTAAGAAAAAATATATTACCTAATTATACTATGCAATTAGCACTTTTAGATATCAACTCAATAGAAGAACTTATAAATTTTTGTAAGAAAATTGATAGAGCACAAGTAAATAAAAATAGTCATAAACCGCCCCCTAAAATATCAATTTTAGATCCCGAGCTAGTATATCAGACAGATGATTCAAACACCTATCCTATTAACGTGCACTCAGTACAGGCAATAGACTTAGATAATACTACTGATGTAGTGCAACCTAAAAATAATAATAATGATCGGTTTAGAACGAGCACGAAGGGCAAATTTAACAAAAACACGTTCGATGTGGAAAAGCTAATGAAACCACAAAAACTTGTCTATGTGCAAAAAACGAATAAGGAGGACGCCTCTAGATGCCCGACATGCGTCCATCCGTAATAATAGGGGCAAATTTATTTCAAAAAATATTTCTGTGCATTCTGTAGAATGGAAAACATGGCTTAATAACGTCAAAAACTTTTATAAAAATTATCGAGAATTATCTTTAGCTCCTTTATTTACTTCTAAGCCATTAGATAATAGACCTTATGTAGAAGTTTTTATTTTTGATTCACCAATTACTGCACTAGTAGATAGTGGTGCAACACAATCAGTATTAGGAGCAAAGGCTGTTGACATTCTAAACAAATTTAATTTAAAAATTAACAAGTGTTCTGAAAACTTTATTATGACTGCCGATGGTAAGCCTCAAAAGGTTACTGGTTCCGTAGACTTACCTATTAGGGCAGATAATATTTGCCGTGTTATGAAAGTTTTAATAGTACCTTCACTTACACATACTTTCATTCTCGGTAGTGATTTCTGTAAAAATTTTAAAGTCAAGTTAGATTTTTTAAATGACTCATGGCATATTCGTAGTGAAGAAAGTGATTTTGAATTTTTAGTGAAAAGTTCAGAAGTGAGTGATCAAGTACCTATGGTTGTTTATAGTATTAGTGATTTGAGTAGTGAACAAATTCAAAGAGTTGAACAAGTGAAAAGTGATTATGAAAAAATAAGTTGTGAAGATCGTCTAGGACGAACTGATAAAATGAAGTTTCATATCGATACAGGAGATGCCAAACCGTTCAGAGAACGTCAATATCCGCTATCACCATATATTATGAAGTTATTAAATAAAGAGCTGGATGAGATGCTAAAATTAAATGTAGTCGAACCTTCACATAGTGCATGGAATTCCCCAGTGCTATTAGTGAAAAAGAGCTCGGGAGAACAAAGATTTTGTTACGATGGCAGGGCATTAAATAAAGTAACTAAGCCTGATGCATATCCATTACCTAGGGTAGACAGAATATTATCATTGCTGAAAAATGCAAAATTTATATCTTCAATAGATTTACGAAAAGCTTTCTGGCAAATTCCCTTAGAAGAAGACAGCAAAGAAAAAACTGCATTTTCTATTCCGGGTCGAGGACTATTTCATTTCAATGTAGTACCTTTTGGACTAAGAAACTTAGCCCAATGTCAACAGAGACTTATGGATCTTGTTTTAACCCCAAAGCTCGAAAATAATGTTTTTTGCTATCTTGACGACATTATCATCATTTCAGAAACCTTTGAAGAGCGTATATCTATTTTGGAAGAAGTGTTAGCAAGGCTAAAAGATGCTAAACTTACCATTAACCTGAGTAAGTGCCAGTTTTTTAAAGATTCTTTAAAATACTTAGGATTTGTTGTCGACTCACAAGGACTGCGCACTGATGGTGATAAGGTTGCTTCGTTGGTAAATTTTGCACGACCGACTACTACTACTGAAATAAAAAGATTTATAGGCACAGCTTCCTGGTATAGACGATTCATTCAGCATTTTTCAACTCTAGTTTCCCCTATCAATGACTTACTAAAAGGCAAGAAAAAAGGACAAGCCATAAAGTGGAACTCTGCAGCAGAAGATTCCTTTCTGAAGCTTAAACAAGCACTTGTGTCAGCACCTATCTTGAGAAGTCCTGACTTCACCAAAGATTTTATCGTACAGTGCGATGCTTCAAATACAGGTTTAGGCAGCGTTTTGCTACAACAAGGCGAGTCAGGAGAAGTAGTCATTGCTTTCGCCAGCAGATCATTATCGAAAGCTGAAAGAAACTATACGGTAACAGAGAGAGAATGTCTTGCCGTGATTTTCAGCATTGAAAAATTTAGACCATATATAGAAGGCACTCATTTTACTATTATTACCGATCATTACTCATTACTGTGGCTAAATAATATGAAGGAACCAACCGGTAAACTAGCACGTTGGAGTGTGAAACTTCAACAGTTTGATTTTACTTTAGTTCACAGAAAAGGAACCCTTAATGTTGTTCCTGATTTTTTATCGAGGATACCATCCCAGGAAAATCCTAATGAGCAAGTGGAAATAGCTGTAATGGACAATGAAACTAGTCAAACTCTGGATATAGTATTGGAAAATTTAGACCCATTTTATATAAAGATGCAAAACAATATCTTAAAAAATCCAGACAAATACCCTCAGTGGACTGTTAGAGACCAGTTTGTCTACAAGAATTTCCCAATTAAAGTTTCAGTAAAGACAAATCTGACTCCATGGAAACTATTAGTGCCGAAAGGACAAGTACAAAAAATAATAAGGAAGTTTCGCGAACCCTGTACAGCAGGCCATTTTGGTTTTTTTAAAACTTTAGCTCGAATCCGTGAATATTACTTCTGGAATAATATGAGGAAAGATATCTCCAAGTATATCCAAAAGTGTGAAGTCTGTGGCGCACAGAAACTCTCTGGAACTTCACGTCTAGGACTCATGGGAGCCGAAAAAACAGTAAACTTCCCTTTCCAGATTTTAGCAGTTGACTTGATGGGACCATTTCCCAGAAGCCGTTCTGGAAATACACATTTATTAGTGGTCGCGGATTGGTTTTCCAAATATTCATTTTTACATCCCTTAAGAAAAGCTGAAGCCAATAAAATCTGCAGTTATATGGAAAAAGAAATTTTCCTCAAGTTTGGTGTTCCTGAGATTATTATTTGTGACAATGGTTCACAATTTGCCGGAAAGATATTCCAAAGACTCATGAAGAAGTATGAAGTTCCAAAAATATGGTTTAATGCTAGATACCATCCCCAAACAAACTTTGTAGAAAGGACCAATAAGACAATAGGTACCTTAATCAGGAGCTATATTGGTGAAAGTCACCAAGATTGGGATAAAAAACTAGCAGAAATCAACTTTGCCTTAAACTCTGCTTGTCACGAAGTCACAGGATTTCCCCCTTCATTTTTAGTTTATGGACGCCATGTTCCCGTTACAGGAAAATATTATGGAGATATAAAGAATACAGAAAATATCGAATTATTGCCAAGGAATCGAATAGAATTTAGCGACAACCAAAAAGGATTGTCCGAAGTATTTGAGAATGTCCAAAGTAAGCTACACAAAGCTTACGAAAGAAATTCCCGTACCTACAATTTAAGAAGACGCGACATTTCGTTTGACGTCGGAGACAAAGTATGGAAAAGGAATAAGGTGCTCTCGAATGCTGCGAATTTCTTTACAGCTAAATTATCGAAAAAATATATTCTCTGCAAGATTACGAGAAAAGTATCCCGTTTAGTTTACCGACTAGAGAATATAGATGGCACTGATGCAGGTCAGTGGCATGTTAAGGATTTGAAGCCATATCTAGGATCAAATTCAGATGTTTCCGTGGGCTAGAAAAACCCTTAAGAAGCAATTTACCGTGTAGCCATACAGTATCGTGTGGTTATTATATATTTTCCATTAGTTGCAGTTTCGCAGTGAAAATATTACCGAATATATATTGTACCGAAAAGCCATACCGTGCCGTGTGGTTTTGTTTATTTTCCATTGTGCAGTGTTGCCGGAAAATATTACCGAATATGTATTGTACCGAAAGGCCATGCCAAATTGTGTGGTTTTGTTATTTCTCATAGTGCAGTGTTGCCGAGAAATATTACCGAATAGATATCATACCGAAAGTGCATGCCAGTGTAAATATAATTAAGTGAATTTAGTTTAAAAATTTTCGTAAATAAGGAAACTTAATTTTTTTTGAAATTCTAATTATTAGAGTATATACATATATTAATCCCGAAGCTGATCAGCTTCCCAAAAATTAAACAGTCCCCCAAAAACATAAAGTTTTTTTTCCGTTTAGTTTCACCAAAAACAAAAGGTTTTTCCGAAACATTTTTTTGAAAATAGTATTTTTTAAAAAAAAGATTTCCGTGATTCAATTCATAGAATTGATATTCCCTTGTTCTTATAAATGCCGGTGTTAAAATTATTGTTTGTAATTAGACTTCCCTATTATGACTTACCAATTTGCGACCTTACCGAATAGTGTCTCCAAATAAAATTTTGGCGTGTGATACGCGAAGATATCCTCATGCAAACAATAATATATATAGTTGCCGGATACCATTATAATAATAATAAAGTAGTATATTTCATTTAAGTTAAATATCTGTTAATTAGAAATAGATAGTAATTGCTATCATTTTTTTTCTTTTAGGAGAGGGGTAGTGTAACAATTTAAATTTTAAATTGGGAAAAACAGAACTTTACATTGTAGGAACTTGAAAATCACTTTACTTACTTTATATCTCAGTAATTCCGGGAATACTTATAAAAAAAAATGATTCATCGATTACCATATTTTTACAGAATCCCAGATGACCATTGCTAATTAATTAACAAAAATTATAACTAATTCAGTATATAAAACCAAGTCGTTTATTATGATTGAAAATAGAACGAGGTTATTGGCTTAAATCGTTTTCAAATTTTGGCATTAGCTGAACATCTGTTAGGAGCAACCAGGATTAGTGATGCCAAGCCAAAATAAGAAGCCATGCCACGCTTTTGTTTCTCAGTGACGCAGGGAAGGCGCAACATCATTCGAGTACATATTGTTCCGTTGTCGAATTCCGAATGAAAAGGTACTAAACTTCCGCTGCTGAAATTCCCTAGATGTTATTTTTTCGTCTAGTAATCATATTTCTCGACTGTGTGTATTATTTTCAGGTTGGATTTTGGAAAATAAAGTAAGGTTCGATGCAAGTTTGTGTTCCAGCAGGAATTTTTTTAGTCTAGCCTGTCTAACCTCAACTTCCTAAACAAAGTTCCAGCTCGCGCACGCCTTGACAGAGCCGTGACAGCTGACTATATAAGCAGGTGATTCGAGATTTTTATCTCCCTTTTTGCTGTTAAGTTTTATAGAGTTAATACCATATAAAAAATACCAGTATTATCGTACCGATATCAGCAACTAAGAAACCATGAGGCCACACAAAAACCAAGGTAATAGAAAATTGATATTTTCTTTCAATACTTCCTGTTGTGAAGCTTTCTGCCCCAAGTTTTGTGAACGTTAAAGAGTACAGGCACTCAGAATCGTTTTTTTCTCCATTGCAGGCCTCACCTCTTCAACTCACCTCTTCAACTCGACTTTTCAATCTCGCCCTTCAGCTTAACCTCTCCAACTTCGCCTTTTAAGTTAAACATGTGCTACGTCCCATCGGCCCCAAGCACCAAGGCGTCCATTTAGAGTAGCTGTGTAAATGTCCTAGTGTGATGTCCGTCTCCTACGATGCTAATTTTAATTCTCCATAGAAGCCCAGGACTGTAACCTGCCAGTTTGGATGCAGCTAGATGCGTTTTAAGCACCATATTTGGCTTGAGACAAGGAAGTCTCAGCGGTAACTAAAAAGAATTCTTTTTTTCATTGATCTATTTTTCTCATTCATTATAGTAAACGTATAAAATCCATAATATTGATTAGTATTGCATAAATTTTTCTTTTTAATTTAAACTTTGATATATATAACCATGTTAAGGCACATCATGGCTCGTGTAACAACTTTCCTTTTCAGAAATAGGTAAACCCCGAATAAATGCATTTATCCCAAGGTACCCCTATAGTCTGTTATATTTCTTTTGCATATACAGTGCGAAATTTAAGGCTATTTATGTGACCCCCAACATATTGTAATTTTTTCATAACATTTTTTAAACAATTTCAAATAATTTAATCAAACCGTAAACCAATGAAACCCATGATCAAAGGAGATTTTTTGTTAATTAAGTAATATGTGTTTATAATATATAATATAAATTCCTTTTTTTGAGTTTTGAATAAAAAAAAAAAGGTCTAGCTCAAAGTATTGTGTTACATTTTATTCCGTTCAGTTTATCAAGTCTGCTGAAGACGACCGTACAACTTTTCAATAAATAAACAGGAAGACTTGATTGGCGCCCAAACCTCTATATAGGTAAGAGAAAGTTAAACTCACGACCCAAAGTCACCCTTTGTCTAGCCTGGCATAACAACACGTATAACCTACACGAATTTAAGTTATATCGTTTATTTTAAAACACTGCTATATGATTAATATTATATTAAAATAGAAGTTGCTTAAGGCTACTAATTGTCATACAAGTTCAAGCTTGTCAGTGTTTGGTCGGTGCTTCCTCGAATTTCAATGAACGAGTGTGATAATTGACCTTATGAAATGCAGATTTTTTAGTTTTTGTCTATTTCGGCCCAATTTTCATTTTAATTGCACAATAAAAACTAATGAAAATTTAAAATTGAGTACGGGTATTTTTAATGTAGTAATACTTCCGGGCCAATCGATGAGTAAGCGTTTAGTAATCGTCTGCTGAAAACACTCGACTAATTGATGACAGACGACATTTTTGCTATCGAATTTAAAAACGATTTGTGCTTTGTCAGCGATTTGTTTCATCGGCTTGTTTTGTTAAGAAACAATTTTCTCTGGAGTATCCAGTCCTAAAATTTTTGTGCAAAATTTGTTAAAAATGTATTTTCTGTTTATTCCGTATAGAACCAAATTATCTTAACGAATTCATTAAATATGCATTCAGCATATATGCATTACATTATTGATTAAAAATCGCCTACTAATAGATGAACTCTGCTGAATGCAGCCATCGACATCTTTCGAAATTTGAATCAGTAATACCAATACAAAAATCTCTCGAGAAACAAATATTGAAGATAAACTATTAACCCACCAATTTCGAAAAACGTTTCTACTGATATTCATCCATTTTGCGACGAAACACCATTGAAATAGAATTACTTATACTCAAATAAAGAAAATATAGGAACATTCTTTATATTTTAAATTTTTTTTACAGAACTGGACAATACCGAAATAATATAGAAGATAATACCAACAAATTGATAGAATGGATTTCAATGAAGTTATCAGCTTCTTTACAAAAAACAATTTCCACCTAAAATATTTAGGACTATTCCTGGAAGATTATTCTGAATTAACCATTTGGTATAAAATTTATTGGTTTCTACTTCATGTAGTTCTTATGGGTGTCTTTAATTCTGTGCTACTGATTGAATGGATGCGCAGTATTACTAGTTTAATAAGCTTTGCTAGCACCGGCTACATAATTTTGTCATGTATAATGGGGCAAGTGAAATTATTGAGTCTTTTAAAGCATAGAGAAGACATAAAAGAAATTATAAAACAGTTTGGGGAGAAAGATTTTTGGCCACGTACCGCAGAAGAATGGAATATAGTAAATAAAGAGATAGAATTTTTAAAAATGGCAAATAAATTAATGATTATTTCTACTTATTTAAGCCTAAGTTCACTCATTTGTAGTCCATTTTTTGGATACAAACTTAATGGTTTGCCGGTTCCGGCCTGGTATCCTATGAATGTTACCGTTTCTCCAATTTATGAGATTGTTATTATTCATCAAGATATCTCACTACTGTTCGTAGGAAGTGGTTACATTTTTGTAGAAGTAATGTTTTGTGGTACTTTAACATACATTGGATTACAATGCAATTTGCTAAGCTTCAGAATACAAAAAATTGTTGACACAAATTCATCTAGTCTGGAAATGAAGGAAACGTTAGTGGAATGTGTTACTCATCATAGGAAGATTATCAAGTGAGATATTTATTTTCTAAATATTATTTCATTCTCTACTTTAAAATGATCTAAACAATGCGAACCTTTAATAATTTGAAAATGGACTGGCAACTCTGATGTCGAGCCAACCGCTTTCTTATGCTTAGTTATGTTACCTTTGCAACTTTCATAAGTCATTTTACATAAAGTTCTACTTATGCGAGCAGTTTTTCTCAGCGAGATAGTTGCTGGTTCCATAGCTCTATCATTGCATTAGTTTATTCTTTTATGCAATTTTAAACCGATTCTTTATAATATTTTATAAGCAGATAAGTATCAATGATAGTACCACAAATAGAGCTAACAAGAGAATTTGTATCTTGTATGTTATAAAAAGGTAATCCTGTTGGAATACTGGGAGCTGAAGAAAAATACGTAGTTAGTGCATTATACCTAGATAGGAGTAAATCAGATTATCATTTATAATCATATTATGCTTCACATCATTTCATTCCATTAAAACCCAGCTCCAATTTTTGTTAACATTTTCTGAAGTATACTGTGTTACAAAATGTATTTTTTAGTCTAAAATTTCTAAAATCAATTCATCACGTCAAAACAAGCTTCAAATTATTAGGACTTTTCTTTTACTCAACAGAATAAAAAAATCGAAACACAAAGTTGGCGTCTTATGAAATTGCTTTTGTTTAAAATTGGTAACATATATTTCGTCATTATATTATCATACCTGAATGATTTTGCTTTATACTTTTAAAGAATGAAGCTTAACACTTTTTCCTTACCTAACGTAGAAATAAAGAATCACAATAAAAAAACTAAGAACAAGTAATATACATTATAGTTAAAAACAAATGCCCTTGCCTAACGTATAAACAAATAATCATAATTCAGAAGTTAAGTTACACTTGTTTTTAAATGTAATGTGTATTACCTCTTTTTAATTTTTTAATTATGATTCTTTATTTCTATGTTAAGTAAGGGAGAAGTATTAATGATTCTTCTTTAAAATTATAAAACATAATCTTTTAGCTCTGATGATGCCCATATGAAGGCGAACCACAGACTTTATATTTTTTGACTTTTTGGTAATCTTCTCTCTCTTCGAGAAATGGCCTACTTCCTTGAATTCAACAGAATAAGTTGTGAAATATATTGAATTAGGAACTATTTCAATAAGTAGGTTATAATTGTTATTGGAAAAGGACTGCTATCATATAAAGTATTCTCTATTTAGTTATTGTCCTTGTTATCCTACTTTACTAAGTAGTTCATTAATTAATTATCAGTAATGATTGCTGCGAAATTATCATAAACTAATAACAGAAAGTTTCTTAATAAGTTATTATATTTTTGTATCCTATATTATTAATGTATACCTAATTAACAAAATAATAAAACTTTTATAACTACCTTGCTGGTCCCGCCGAATAACATACTTCTGAATACATATCGATAAGAAATTATTATTAATTATTAAGTTAATATTTTTCAAACAAAAACATTTCTTAAAGTCGACTTTTATTTTTAAATAGATTACGTTATTTCTTTTCTCTTTAACTTTTCGACAGAAAATTTTATTTTTATCCCTTGCGAATTTGCGAGGTAGATACTAAATGTATATTAATTTTTTTCTAAATACGTAATGACTGCGACCAATTTTATTAAAGAGTAATGTTTCTCGCTAATAATATAAGTAATGCGGATGTAGTCGGTCCATTTTGTCTTTACGCCATAGAACATTTTTCGAATTTATTCGGGTTTGGTTTGGGGTTGGTATTTGGGGCTTGGGATTAAAAAATATATCTTGAGCTAGGCATGATATGCTCTCAAATTTAGGGTTTGACTAGAGTTTAACTAAAAATTGATTTTAATTCTTCGGACTATGAAATTACCTAAGTGAAGTCCGATCTTAATGAAGGTCTTGTTGAAGTAAATAAATATTTGTGTATCCGACCGATCGATCAAAAGATGTTAAACCCAGAATAATTACCTACTCCCCTCAGCGCCAATTGTTGCAACCCAATAATGATGGGGAATAAAACAAAGAAAATATGGAATGAGTTCGGATATATTTTCTTCAACAAACCTTCTTATAATCAAGAAAGAACCTTATTGAGTTAAGTTCGCTCGTTCTTAAGATTCTTCTCTCTCTCTCTCTCTTCGTAAATAACTTTGTTGTGTATACGTGAATCATAATAATAAGATACATTGTCCTTGACAATCACAAAATTTGGGATTATATTTGGCAGCAATTATTCAATAAACCAGTTTTCGAATAGACTGACGGTCATATTATATTCATGGTTGTCAGTTGATAATTGCTTTATATTTTTAGCCAACAATAATAAAGCGATGTTAGCAAAACCCTTATTACTGCCACCATGTGGTATAAAAACTCGATTGCCAAAACAAGGTCCATTTAGTGTGCACTTATTACTATGCCATCTTTAGCAAAATCGTTGGTGTCTAACCAGTTTCGTCAAGATATACTATCTCCTTATTTGATTGGCGGTATTTCTCAATTTTAAGTAAATAATATTCTTGCCGACATTGTATAAATTGTAATACGACCAAATTTAGTTAGCTTCCAAATCCATATTAAAATTTCGTTTCCTGAGGCCCCACGACTTTTATTTTTCAAGCAATTGTAAATATTTAAAATAAGTCTATGGGTTCGAACATGTAAGTCTTTCTTAAAAAATTCCGACGGTTCCGTCATGGAATCGGCGGCACCATTTTCCGTGTCCATATCAAAAATATTAAAAGACCTCTACAACGCTATATTGATTAAATACTTAACTAACAGCAATGATAACAACGAGAATAAAACAGTAATAACCACAAAACAATTTAGAAGCGCGACACTCAGGCATATTCTTATGATACGCTTTCTATATTCCCAAGAACGGAATAACCTAATTTTAATTCCTTTTACTTTAATAATCAAACCAATATGGTGCTACACGTGGTTACAATGCATGAAACAAATTGTAGCATTTAAAAATCCCAAGATACCTATCTTGAGGTAAATGCTACTGCTTTATGATTTAAAAAGGATACAAAACACGGTTAGTTCACTTGTTCACTTTAATTTTAAACTTTAATAAATAAGAGAACAAAATAAGTGATATAAAACAATACTTGACCTCCATTGTATATTATTTTTAAATTTCATGATTACTTAATTACCTTGTATTATAGATTTTGCCTTATAAAACGAGAATTCTTGTGGTTTTGTTTATTTTTCGATTGACAGCTAGGAGTCGATGACTCTTTAGGATTTGTAAAAATCGATAACAGATGATCGGCAGCGGTCGAGAAGAACAGCGAGCACAGAAAAGGATTAGGTGCAAATCCTCCTTTTTATTTCAGGCCTTTGTCACTAATAGGGAGTGGCTCAGGATATTTTTGGTTATTAGTTAGGTTTTCGTTGACGGAGCCAGCGAACGACCGGAAACTTGTTTTTTATAGGTTAGTCAGACGAGAGGAAGTGACTTTTTTTGGGACCGAGTTTAGCTGATAAAGGGAAAAGATAGGCAAAGACACTTTCTGTCAAGGAGTCCGAAGATGAGGTGCTAAATTCTTGAAGTCTTCGTTAAAAGTGTAAATTTTGCGGCGAGATGGTCGGTGCAGTGAAGTAAATAACATCTTAAAGTTCCTTCGATTTATATGGGTGCAGAAACACGAAGGATGTCTATGATTTTAGAAGATTTAGTTTATGGGTGTCGTGTGGCGACAGAATCCCGTTTGATTCCCTCATGGTAGAGGTAGGTGTTGATTTATAAGTGATAAAGGGTTGTTGTAACGAGATTGGCCGTTATGATTTTGTTAGAGAACAATTATTAAGGTAGAAAATTATTTTAGGGTCCTACTTCAGGATGGTCCAGTCGTCTACTGGATGTATCTTTCTACTATGGGATGGTATTTTTCGACTACTGGATGTATCGTTCTACTTCAGGATGTTTCATTCTACCACTGGATGGTCCATTCTACTTATGGATGTTTCATTCAAGTATGGGGTAACAGTTCTAGTATTGGGTTAGAAGCAAGTGTAAGTCCGAGGTTAGGTCCAAGGCAACGTCCCACTTCCATTCAGGAGTTCCACTTTCATTTAGAGGCACGTGTAAGTCTAAGGTTAGGTCCAAGGCAACGTTCCAATTCCACTTGGAGGCAAGCGTAAGTCCAAGGTTAAGTCCAAGGCAATGGTTCTCTCAACTATCCACTTAGAAGTTCCACTTTCATTTGGAGGCACGTGTAAGTCTAAGGTTAGGTCCAAGGCAACGTTCCACTTCCACTTGGAGGCAAGCGTAAGTCCAAGGTTAAGTCCACGGCAATGGTGCTACTATGGAGTTTTCCACGATGGAGTTTTCTACGAAAATGTAAAATTCATGAATTTTCCCTGGGTAATTAAAGTATACAGCGTACTGCAATTTCGACTTACCCCGGTTAAACATACCCTCGTCTTAAATTCACTCTCTTTCAGGTTCCGTAAATTGTATCAATAAATGTACCTACATAACTTTAGGAAAATGAAATAAGTAAGATTTTAATTTTGATTTCGAATAACCAGTTGATGTCATTTAATTCGCTTAACTAAAGTGTGGAATAAATTCACAGTAATTAAATGATTATCTTTGTTTCAATAAATTTCTTAAGAAGGTTCTGGTTTCTCCAAAAAACCAGTGGCGCCCAAAGTTAATATTGGTAGACACAGAGTACTAGAGGCTGTAGGAGAATCAACGATCCTGAGAGCTAGCCTGGGCAATTATAGGTGAACCCCACAGGTAACCCGTAATAAAATATTACGAAGGATCACAAATTTTTTAGACATTCTTTTTATTTTTGTCTACAGCAACTATTATTGGATCGGCTAGAACCTGCCGGGAAGGCGAGACAATATTCAAATTGGGTCTAATCATATTAAAATTAATTAATTTTTATTTGGAATTTACTGTTAAATTTACCATATCCGGTACGTGACTCTATTTTTTGAGTGTTCGGATTGACTTCGTATAATTTATATTATAATTCAGGAGCAGCGGTTAGCTATCTAATAGAGGTAGGAAAAACAGGATACCATGGCTTGGGAAACCAACCAGAGGGGGGCAACGACTGCTCTTTCCATAATTTACTCCAGTTCAAGGTATAAACGTCACATCAAAGTCTCTGGATCTCTTCGCCAGGAAACAAACTGATTGCATTGTGTGGTAATCTTGCTTACAGAAACGATATATAGTTCAATATAATATTTGTAGTATTCTGATATAATTATGTACAGGAATCAGAGAGGCTTCACTCAGTCTCTATTTGTAGAGTAAATGATGCTGACTTCGCCTTAAAGTTGTCTGCACAAATATAAAATGTGTATATTTAAGTTAACAGCATATTAGAAACTTTTTCATTCTTGGTTGGTTGGTTGGTTAAAAACGGGGGTCGGTTTAAAGGCCCGAACTTCTATCACTTCAGCATTCCGGCTTATTGTATACCCCGATCTTGTTAGACGATGTTTGTTCCTTCTATGAGGTCCAGTAACCTTCTACCAAGTTTGTCATGTGGGAGATTATCACCACGTTGTATGTTCCCGAAGATGTTTTGTCTTCTACGAGACAGTGTTGCGCAGCGGTATATTATGTGTGAGGCGGTTTCATCCTCTTCGCCGCAGAGTCTGCATTCAATGGATCCGTTGTTTATACCCATCCGTTGAAGGTGTTTTCGCAAGTGGCCTGTTAGCAGATCCATCACTTGTTTCAACTGGGGCCGTGTTAGGGCTAGCATCCCAAGGTAACCCTTGCCATCGAGATAGGTGTTGTTTTTTCGACCATATATCTAATGTTGTTTTCGTTGCCTGTTTTGATATCCCAAAGACCGGTTCGGGGCAACAGCCCGAGACTCCCCATGATGTTCGATTGCGTTGTTCCAAAGATGAGTGACATAGGCTAAAAGATCTCCAGTTGATCTGGACTTCCGAAAACCATATTGATGATCGCTGATAATGTTGAAGCCTTCCAGGTACTTTAGAAGATGGTGGTTAATAGCTTTCTCCATTACTTTTGATATAACTGGAAGCAATGCGATAGTTGCTAGGCAGGGATCTCTTACCTTTCTTCAGTATAGGCTGGACTCGCGCCGTCTTCCAGCACGATGGAAATATTCTTTGTTTGTAGAATAAGTTAAAAACTTTACCAAATACTGGTGTTAGTTCATCGGCGCATCTCTTGAGAACTATATCAGGATTTCATCTGGACCAGAAGCTTTCTTGACGTCGAGACCTTCTAGGATTCGTTTGACGGAACGCTGACGGAATACGATTTCGGTAATTTCTGATTGAACTGCAGGAATATGGGGTGGTGTTCTTCCCTGGAAATCTACCGTGGAATGCGAAGCAAATAGTTCAGCAAGTAAGTTTGCTTTGTCTCCGGCTGTGGATGCTATTGTACCATCGGAACATGTTAGAGGTGGAATAGTTGATTTGGTAAAATTTTTGCTGACGGCTTTTGCAACTGACCAAAAGGACCTTGATCCGTTTGGACTGTCAAGAAGTTTGTTTTTCATCCTCAGGTTATGGGCTTCTTTGCTTTGAGCTATTGTTAGCTTAAATTGGTTTCGAGCGGTAATAAAGATGGTACGATTCTCAGTGGTATGGCTTTTACGCCACTATCGGTAAGCCAGATTTTTTGATCTCACAGCACGCTCACAATCCTTGCTAAACCAGGGCTTTCCATTAGAAGGGCGTTTTTTGGAGGAGGGAATAAATGCTTCCCTGCTAGTTAGAATGACGTCGGAGACCTCCCCAGCACAGATGGATGGATCATGAGAAGAGAGCATACGCTCATCCAAGGAAAACTGCGAGAATGGTATTTCAGGTCTTCCCACTTGACCATATGCCATATCTTGCGAGGTTTAGGAGGTTTTTCAGAATTAAGTGGTAGTTCGCTTAGAGTAGAAATAAGTTTGTGATCGGATGATCCTAATGAAGGATGTACGGTAACTGTATATAGATCTGGATTTGATGTTAAGAAAAGATCCGAAAGACTAGCAAAATCTCCATCTCGGTCTGGAATTCTCGTTGGTTCTTCTACGAGTTGAGTTAGACCAGAACTGGGATTGGGCAAAGGATTCTGCCCCGAGGCCTTGCTCATCGTCTGTATTTGAATATTTAAGCCAGTTGACATTGTATAGGTTAAAGTCGCAAAAGATAGCAATCTCGGCATTTGGATGGTTGGATTGCAAGAAGTCGATTGTATTGGCTAGTGATGAGAGAAGGGCTCTGTAATGGGTATCACTTGGAGGACGGTAAAGGCAGCAGATAAACTTGACGATTTTCCGCGTTTATATTTTAAACCACATTATTACATCAAAATCTTTCGGTTAAAGTGTAAGTTCTCGTTTAATGTTGTTAGAGGAACCGAGTAAATTGTCGGACATGGTTATTGTTTGATGAACTTCGCTTGATGAAAAAAATTACCGAAAATGGAGCTTCCTGGATAAATTTGTCGATTTCTTCCTTCGTTAAAAATCTTAGATTTCTTTGCCCTATAACCTCGAGCTTGCCGTTTCAATAAAGAACGAAGTTTTGACTATGTACATATATTTACATTGTGTTTTCATGTTTACCTTGGAGGAAAAGCCACATTCCTGGAATCGTTAGGCATTTCCTACTCGGTAAACAATGTACTATTATTGACATATATTAGGAAATTATTACTCTAAAGAGCATGGTCCTTCCCTTGGAACACTTGCCACAAAAAAAATTCGAGTTATGAAGCCTTCGTGTTATCAAATAAAATACATAATACTTACCTACATAAAATAGTTTGTATTTTATTGTAAAAAAAAGTTATACTAGGCAAAGTACCAGTTCTTTCCCACTAGGCTAATTGGGCAAAATAAATTAAAATGGCTCAAAAATCCCCCAAATCTAAGAAAAAACTTAAATTAAAATAAGGTTAAAAGTTAGTAAAAAATTAGGTCTAACAAATCTAAATAATAATTCTATGGTTAGGTCAAAGACAGGCAAAATATCAAAAAATACGAATATCTCAAACAGGATAAGAAAAATTTCCAATTTTTGGAAAACCAAGAAATTAACTCACAAAACATTGATAAATTGCAAAAAATCAAATTTAGAAAATTAAATTTTTAATAAATTGTTTCTACATAAATAGTGGATCTCGAAAACTAATTGAATGATAGTTGAAATTACACTTAAGAAGAATTAAAATTAAGAAATAAATAGTCTAAAAGAATTGGAGGGGAAAACTTAAATTTTACAAATTAAAAAAAACATATACGGTTATACTATCGATTTTTTATTCATCCGGAGTATCAGCGGAATTTTGAATGCCGATACTACCGTTCGCATGAATTACACGGCAATATTTTGGAACACAACTTCTGTACCGGGAAATAAACAATCTATTTTCTCGCATAAACGAAGGCCTTGTGGCCATCACTGAAAAGTCACTTTTAGAATTAATTTTGATGTCTATTGTCCACGTATCGATATATTTTTGATATCGTTACATCCCTATGACTGATTTCGGTCCTGTACAATGGTCTATAGTTGGCCGGCATGGGTGCAGACGGAGTTGCCTAAGGAACAGCATATGATAGCGAGAACATTGTGCGCAAGACAACAGCCTTTAAAAATATGACTCGTGAATCGTGCTCATCAACCAATTTTTCACTCATAAAATTTAACTTTTTGCTGTGCATTCCATAAGCTGTACGTGTCCATAGATACAGGGCTTGGCTTTGTACCATAAGATTACATGTATTTTATATTTATCCGCTGCGTGCCGTCCGTCCGATTCCGACGTTTGTGTGCTTAACCTTTTCTGTGATTGGTCACTTTCAAATTCTAACTACGATGGATATGAAATTATATCCATTCAGTTGACTAAAATAGCCTTTCTTTCAATTATGTAGATTGTGTAGGAAACAGAAAATATATATGTGGGAGTAGAAAAAATTTATATGGTGTTCTGCTTCCTATTCTGACCAAACAACTGATATGTCAATGTGTCGGCAATAAATCCCGATCATTGTAAAATCGCATCTGAGAAAATTTCCAGGGTTATGAATCTTTAATTCGGTTTAATTGCGATGGGAATCTGTGGTACCACCTACTAAGCTCCCCTTTTCTATTCTCAGATATAAAATAATTAAACATAAAAATTGGACTTGGAATATTCCTCTAGCTCAAGCAACTGAGTATAGAAAAAAATCATATTTAACAACATTGTATTTGGCAAGTGTTTCAAAACAAAAAAAGGATAATAAAATTTCGTAATATAATGCGCTTTGCTTCCGAAAGATAATTAGCAATACTCCTAGAATCCTCAAAATGCAAAATTAGGTGGTACTACTCAATATTATTATTAAATATAGGTAAAGACGATAGTCGTTGGCCCCCCACATAGCGATTGGCCGTCATTCATAAAACGCGGCATAATAAGAATCATATATTTCTAAATGATTACTACTATTAAATAGCCAGTAGCGCCAAGTTTTGTTTTTAACCTAGCAAAGTCACAATATCATAAATCATAACCTTATAATTGTGTCCACACGGCACTTGTTCGTGAAAGTGTAAATTTCGTAGTTTTTAAACCGATTCAGGTAAGGCATTGTGTATTTTAGAGCATAAATTAATATAACCTCAAAGAAAATTGCGGGAAATGGTTTTTCTCGCCGGACAATAACTATACCTCTGAAACGTACTTCAAGGTAGTAATTGGCGTAGGGCCAATCACTATGTTTTAAGAGATTGACACTTTTTTAAAAAAAACGTACTTTATACGATTGTTTTTATATGGTTATATCTTAACCATACCATAACTGTAAATAGTCGTTGGCCGTGACCAATCACTGTCAAAAGAGTGCGATCAATAACTGCATGATACTATTTTCTTTGTCGTAACGAATCTGGATAATAGAGTTTTCATTAATAGATACATAGGTAGTATCTAATTAAAATAGGTACCGTTGTTTTAGAATGCCGAAATCTGTAGAAAAAAATAGATTAAAATGTATAATGTCAACAGCTCTACGTCCGGATACAATAATTATGGGTTTAGGGCCTGCGGCCTTTATCCCTGGGATCCAACTTCAATACAATTTGAGTATTGGGAAACGGATAATTTCATCGTTTTAAAATTTGAAAGATTCAAAGAAATTGTAGGGCAAGATAGACTAAACTTATTTCAAAATTACGACATCAATAAAGGAAGCGATGATTTAAATACACTTTACAGTCTGTGGGAAGCTTTTCAAAAGCAACCTAATGAAATGGACAACGATGAAGGCTATCAAGAATTACCTAAAAATGAACAAATTATGATAGAAGATATAATCGAGATAAAGGACAAAGAAGAAATGTTCACCATAGATGTTTTGGAGCATATTACTAATAATAAGACTAGTTCAAAATATACAGGAAATACATCTTTTGATAATCAGATCACACATAATTATAATGTAAATTTGAATAATATGCAAGAAGATATAGATATTGCCAATTTACCTATCATACTATACACAAATGACGTTATGAACGAAATTCTCTCCGAAATTCCATTGTTTATAGAAGATATGACTAGGAGTATGAAAGAAACTTCCTCAAAAATTGCTTTATTTAAAGAAGAAACGGCTGGGAATATAAAAATAATTTCCTCAGATATTTCTTTTTCTGTCGACAAAACAAATCAATATATTTAAGGAAACTTCTTGAAAAATTATTTAATGATCGAATAATCAGTACAGTTTAATAACGGCTTTATAGAATTACTAAGTAATAACTTTGAACGCGAATCTTTTCAGCTAGCTGATGAAGTAACCCATCATAACCCAGACAAGAGTTCCATTGACAAATATCTATTTTATTATGACACACCTGAGAGAAAAGGTACAAAAAATATAGAAAGATTGCCATATATTATCACTTCTACTACATGGAAAGAAATTAAGGACAACAAAGAAGCAGAGAAACAAAACAAAATGGAAGAACAAAAAAGAAGGAAAATAGAAAGAGAAACTAAAAAGATTAGAAGAGAACACGAAATTGCCGAATAAAAGGAAATTGAAAGAAAACATTTAAAATAAAGTTCTCCATAAAAAAACAATCTAAAAAGGGCATGATTATTAAAAATGAAACACTGGTTACTAACAATGCAGAGACTGAAACTATAATTACAAACAAAATTAATATTATCTTTAATATCGCTATAAAGCCGGAGCAAAAGGAAAATGATAACAATTTGAAATGCTAGGACGAAAATTCTAATAATCTAGTACACCAAAAAGTTTTTTCAGCAAAACTAGCCAACATCACAAGGAAGATTTTTGAATCTGAAGAAAATAATTTACCAACTTCTCCAGATAGTTGCACCAATGTTAAATCGTTCTTTCCGTTTGAAACTGCAGCTCTCTGTTTAGGTATTTTCTTTACTTGCACATGCACATGACGAAAGAAAATCATGCCATTAAATGTAACCAGGACATATCATCTCAAATGTATATACACATATTTACATAATTTTAATTCAAATATTTTAAATTTCTTATTTTTTTAATTTTGACTGTTTTTCCAATTTAGTGTTACTTATAAATACGCAAATAGGACCTATAGGTACTCTTTCTCTTCGAAAATGTGGGTGGCCAATAAATGTATATTCGATGGGCCAATCTCTGTGAAAAAGAGGCCAGTGACTATATTTTGCGCCGTTGTTAAAAAATATAATTTTTATATGTATATGAAGACATTTGTTTTAATTCTCATATTTTTTTTTCATAAAAGGAAAACCCTATAAATGTTTAAAAAAATATAGATTCTTTTAGTTAATACAAAAAAAAATTCTTAAGGGGACCAATCACTATATAGTTTACCCTATGTCTTTTGTTCACAAAGTCTTCTTATTTTTTACAATATATGAAATTATTATAGGGCAAATTAATAAGTAGTAATTATGTAAATCCATTTTTCATCAATGCCTCCGGTTACAAAAAAGATAGGAACTGCGGCTTTCACCATTTGGTCTAGCCTTTATCCCTCTTTGTAACGGTGTAATAACATCTTTACCATCGATTAAAACATGTTATATCTGTGAAAAGCACCATCTAGCGATTACGGTAAAAATGACATAGAAATCGCTTATAGTGTAGCTGATAGATCAAGAAGAACTCTTTTAAATTATACTAATTTTAATACTTTCCGTTAAGGCGATCCTGAAATATTAATTTTTTTCCAAATCAATGTTTGCGCTATCCCCTACCACTTTATTTGAAGGGTTAGGGAAAAAAGTATATAAGAAATGAATAATAGAAAAGTTTTGGACTTGCATTGTCTTTATTTGTTATATATCACAACGTTTCAACTGGTAAGTAACTCCAGTCGTCTTCAGGTGAATACTAAATAAGAAAAGTAACTACAGGTCTATTTATACTAGCTATGTGCACTGAAGCATAATTGAGATGGGTGCAGTCGTGCGTTCAGTTTTGCGCGATATTAGTAATTCTAAGCTTACATCTACTTAACAAGGGCTTCCAGATATTTCTTAAATCTAATGAAGGTTTACTAAAACAGCCAGGGTTCTGGTGTATGGTAGCAGCTTCCTTGAACTTCCTCTTCCTCCAGTGTGGTTCTTTGAGCAGGATTTCGGCTTCTGTCCACCTGATGTGATGGCCGTGTGTCCAGGCATGGTCAGCTGCACCAGATTTTTCCGTTTCTGCTTTTTGAGTGTTGTTTATGTGTTCTTTAATCCTTGTTTCCAGTGGCCGTAGTGTTTCCCCAATATACGATTGGCCACATTCGCAGGGGATCCGGTAGACACAGTTTTTCCTATCTTTGTTGGCTTCTTAAGGTGTCTCTCGAGCTGAATACCGTTCTGATGTTGTATCGTTGTCCTAGTCTTCTAATTCTCTCGGATATTCCTTTGACATATGGAATGTTGAGTACTGGTTGAGCCTCTTTTGTCTCTCCTTTTGGTGTATTTGGCCGAGTCTTACGATTTTCCAAAATTTTATCAACTAATTGCGTGGGATAGCCATTTTTGTTGAGGTCGGTCTTGATGTGGTCAGTTTCTGTTTTGAGTGTTTCATTTGAGTTGCAAATGGTGATTGCTCTATCCACAAGCGTTCTTACTATCCCATGTTTGTGTTGTTTGAGTGATTTGATGTGTAATTCAGATATTGACCTGTATGAGTAGGTTTCCTGTACACTGAAACACCATCGAAACTTCAGTGTACAGGAAACCTACTCATACAGGTCAATATCTGAATTACACATCAAATCACTCAAACAACACAAAACATGGGATAGTAAGAACGCTTGTGGATAGAGCAATCACCATTTGCAACTCAAATGAAACACTCAAAACAGAAACTGACCACATCAAGACCGACCTCAACAAAAATGGCTATCCCACGAAATTAGTTGATAAAATTTTGGAAAATCGTAAGACTCGGCCAAATACACCAAAAGGAGAGACAAAAGAGGCTCAACCAGTACTCAACATTCCATATGTCAAAGGAATATCCGAGAGAATTAGAAGACTAGGACAACGATACAACATCAGAACGGTATTCAGCTCGAGAGACACCTTAAGAAGCCAACAAAGACGAAACCAATTAGCCAGAAAGGTAGGAAAAACTGTGTCTACCGGATCCCCTGCGAATGTGGCCAATCGTATATTGGGGAAACACTACGGCCACTGGAAACAAGGATTAAAGAACACATAAACAACACTCAAAAAGGAGAAACGGAAAAATCTGGTGCAGCTGACCATGCCTGGACACACGGCCATCACATCAGGTGGACAGAAGCCGAAATCCTGCTCAAAGAACCACACTGGAGGAAGAGGAAGTTCAAGGAAGCTGCTACCATACACCAGAACCCTGGCTGTTTTAGTAAACCTTCATTAGATTTAAGAAATATCTGGAAGCCCTTGTTAAGTAGATGTAAGCTTAGAATTACTAATATCGCGCAAAACTGAACGCACGACTGCACCCATCTCAATTATGCTTCAGTGCACATAGCTAGTATAAACAGACCTGTAGTTTCTTTTCTTATTTAGTATTCACCTGAAGACGACTGGAGATACTTACCAGTTGAAACGTTGTGATATATAACAAATAAAGACAATGCAAGTCCAAAACTTTTCTATTATTCAAGGAACACCATTGTCTACGACCTTCAAACAGACACTATATAAGAAATGTTTATCTAAGCAAATTGTAAAGAAATCGACTATTAATAAATTACTATTAGTGTTACGCCTCCTATCGGCCATCCTACAAACTTGCAAATAATTACCTTGTCAACTTTTCCTATAAATATTTTTTCCGGAAGCTGTACGGGGACGGTTTACGAGATATAGCCGCGTACCCCTCTTAGTTGGCCACCCTGTACATATTGCGAAGGGATTAACTTTAAGGTTATCACGTAACCTAAAAGTTCTAGGAACTGTATAGTTTCGGAATTATTTAGCGAATATTCGGAATTTTTCTTCCCTAATTATAAATACAATAAAAATAAATTGCTGAAATAAACCATTTTGCCCTGAGAACTGAAATGCCCAGTTTAAAGAATGTGGGAAATCGAGTGAAGCTGAACTGAGGCAAAACGGCAATACATTATATTCATAAAGGGAAAGTGTCAGTTCATATCGTTAGTAGTCCAGGTTGGGTTAAGGAGTATAATTAATCCTATACCATACTCAAATAGCTATAGCCAGGATAAGATATATCAATCCTTCTTAGGAAGTTACCATTAAAACAACTAATGGTTGGCCAGTGGTTTTGGATTTAGAATCTTTCGATCGTCTGGACAATGTATAATTAATATGTTTGGGCTGTTGATTGTATAAGCTAATAAAAAATTTTTTTAGATTTTTGCAAACAACTGAAAAGATATGTGGAAACATTTATTTCTGGCAATTGTTTACTTGTACGATGAGTTTATGCATGGATCTGTTCCTTCTAAGTTTGGTAAGTTTTATAATACGGCACTAATATAATGCAAAGTTATAAGCAAAATATGGGTTCGTTGTTTCGTTTAAATTAAATTGGTGAAAAAATTAAATTATATTAATTTGTTATTATGAATATTAACTTATTTTATATTTATTGATTGAAATCTTAATTTTTAGACGCCTCCCACGTCCTTCGAATTTTTTTATCTATGTGTGTATTATATTAATATATCATCTCTTTTACTTGTACCCTGTTGGTTTGCCTCGGAAATGACTAGGAAGGTATGTAAAATTACCGATTTAAAGATGTAATGGTAAAAACCAGTCGATATTTACTTTATTTTCTTACTTTATTAAATTGTACATATCGACTTCAGCGCGTAGAGTTTTAGAAAGAAATTATATCTATAGATTTTTCATTTTTAGAGTGAAAACATTCCCATTGCGATCTATAACTGTAACTGGATGGATACCTGCGATGGTTTTAAAAAAGAATTAATATTTCTCATGCAAAGATCTCAAAGACCTTTCAAATTGTACGCCGCAAACTTATTTGAAATATCTGTAGAGATTTATGTGAGGGTAGGTAGGTATGTAGAATGCGAGCGACTCGAGCGATTGCATGATCATGTGGAGGTAGAGATCCTCTTTTCCTTGCAATCTAATTATTGCTCTCGTTGCTCGCATGTCCACTTCGGGAACTTCAATGAATCAATATGATACAATATCGTAAAAATAACTAAATTCATATAGCTACCATTCAAAAATCGTTACTTTTAATTTTTCTCTAAAGAAATGTCATTTAAACTCCTAATCCTTCAGTTATGAAAATTTTAAATTAAAATCCCTTCAGTGAATATGGTTGTCAATGATTAATGGACTATTTTAATTTTTTACAGATTATACGTGCATCCCTGTCCTATTTTGCAGTTTTAAACAATCTACAGAAGAGTTAAGATAACAAAAAGCAAGAAAGTTACCTTTAATTAAATAGTTTGAAGAACTAGAAGAATACTTTCCAAAAATCCCAATTGATTTAAGGGAACCTCCTGCTACAATTTTGTATACATATAATAATAATACTCATAATACATATGTATGTACATATGTATACCTTAGGCTGTAAAAGTAGTAAAATATACACTAACCAAATAGTCACAAACAATATTAGAAACAAAATCATTCATATAATAAGTAATTAACATTAGATTGAGGCACGGAGTACTGCAGCGTGGCCGGAGAAGAGTTAAGCCATGCTTTTGTACTATCAGTAAAATTTCAAGTTGTAATAAATACAAAAATAGGTTCTTGACAATTGCAGATTCCAGAGTAACTAAACTATAAATAAAATTTTCCCTTAGTTTTAAATCTGTGCAAAAATTTGTGAAATTTAGTCGACACACAACAAAACATTGTTGAAATATTTTCAAAATAACTACGAAAATGGGCTGTCAATAATTAATTTCTCAATCGAACTATTTTGGTGTCGGTTCAAAAACGTTATATATTCATAACCATAGCAGAATGTGGATTACGGTAATTTTCTTAATTAACGATGTCGAAAAATAAAACACAAACAAATTAGTTGAATCACTTTCATGTCTGCCGTGTTCAGTGTTTATGAAAATACACGATATTGCAAATAGGGCGTGATCACTTTATTATTAGAAATGCAAAATATACGCACTATATGTACACGAAACTCCGATTTGATAAAATTATGATAAATTTTCTCGTCTGTTTTTGTAACTTTATTAAATAAAGAAATATTTAGTCCTGTAAATTTGTTTTAATTCTGGAAATATTCTGTCGAATAGCACTCGCGCACTCAAAATTAATAAGATAATTCGGCAAATAGCGGTGCTGCGTGGAAATTGCATGCGTATGAAAAACAAATAAAATGATCAAATGTGGTTTCCTCTATGTACCTATTGGTAATTTTGAATGCACTAGTGCTATTAAATACCATAATGTTATATACTAAGTAGTATTGTACAACTAAGGCGGGTACTCTGTAGCATTTAAAAATCTCAAGATACCTACCTTGAGGTAAATGCTACTGTTTTATAATTAAAAATTACAAAGTGTAGATGTCCTACCAGTTAGATGTTCCATCTCCATATTCCATTTCTACGTGTAACGCCTAGATCAAGTCTACGTTCAAGTTCCAGTCCAAGAACGAGCGACGGCCCACTTAGAAGTAGCAGTGCAGTCCAGGAAAGTGACTCGTGGACGCTAGCCTGGGGCAGTGTCAACACCAAGTAAGGGTCAGAGTAGAGTTCGAGTTCCAGGATTCCAGTTAGTCTTTCAGCCCACGTAGAAAACTTCAAGTCCAATACTATGTTCAACTTCAAGCTTCAGTCAGATCAATAGCAGATCAGGTACGAGTGACGTCCCCACTTGGAGGAGCAGTACACTCATGGATGGTGGCTCGTGGACGCTAGTCTATGAGTGTAGTCTGCACTAAGAAAGGATCAGATCTGGTATCGTGATATTTTTATTTTTATTAACAATTGACATTTTTTTAACCAAAACTATGATATTTTCACTTTAAGGTAAATGTATTGTAAAAGACAATAAGGTATGGTTTCGTTTTAATATATATATATAACTACACGCACCAGAAAACAAAATTCATGAATTTTCCCTGGGTAATTAAAGTATACTGTATTCAATAATTTCAACTTACCCCGGTCAAACATACCACCGTCTTAAATTCACTCTCTTTCAGGTTCGGTAATAAGTATCAGGAAATGTACATACATAAATTTAGAAAAATTAAATAAGTGAGATTTTATTTTATTTTAATAATCAGTTGATGTCAATTAATTCGTTTATTAGCAGTGTAGAATAAAATTACAATAGTTAGACAAATATTTTCGTTTCAATAATTTTCTTTCAGAAGGTTCTGGTTTCTCCTAAAAACCAGTGGCGCCCTATGGTAATACTGGTAAACACAGAGTAACCGAGGCAGGGCAATTATACGTGAACCCCTCAGGTTTACGCTATAACTCTCTATTTCTTAAATTAGTTATACTAAGTTTGACATTCATCTACCCACACTATTTTATATTCTGCTGTTTAACAAATTTTAATGGTGATCATTTTAAATTCGTATAACACTATACGGCATCGTCCAAAGTAAACTTGCTTTTCTCCTAAATCCGTCGACAACCGAGGATTTCTAATACTGTTCGATGGAACTTTGAATGTCGAGTATTACTACAGTAGTAAAAATATTTAGAACACTCTAGATCTAACGTGACGAAATATTATTTACAAATATATAGTATGCCAATAAAAGAAATCCCAACATCAAATTTAGTTTTAACTTTTACACGTCATAAATTATTGATTATATTATATTTTATTCTTCTCTTCTTGGTAGCTTAGATCTAAACGTGCGACGTTAACTACTACCAACTATGTAAAGAGAAATGGATATTCAGAAACTTTATTTTTTTACGATCGTATGACAACTATTTTTTACGCATAAAATTGATCAACACAAAAATTAGAAGAATTATAGATTATTTTTATTCGTTTTTGCTTAAAATATCATTAGTCTTACATGTACATTATTTACTTTTATTATAAGTAGCTAACTACTAAAGTAAAAAGTAACTAACTAATAAACTAAAATCAGCAAAATAACTAAAATTGTTAATTTTAATATTTATTTATATAAGACATATTTTAATTTCGAACAAGAAAACAAATACGATCGTAGAAAGAATATTATATGAAACTTATTGTTTACATATGCGATTCCCGCACTCGTCTTTGGCTCGTGTGCTCAAATTTCCAACTTGTGAAAAAAGTAATAAATTAATAACTAACTTTATTTCAGATCATGAATACAATAACACAAAATGAAATGACGTCATCAAAAGACAGATATAAACTAAATTTTTTTTTTATTCCTAAGCACAAAATTCACCCAAAACTATAAGGCTCTAAATCAACAAGTATTTAATTTCCTTCTTATACAATTTTTGTGAATTTATTATTTTAATTCTATTTGGTAGGGTATTATTAAACAGTTTTAAACACATATAATGTACCGATTTTTCTGTAAGTTAACGTCCATTGTTCTTGTTGGGTAGTGATGTGTTAGTTTAGAATTAAAAAGTTCTTTATTTTTAAAGATAAACATTAAACATTCATAAATATAATGTCATTACACCTATTTTTGAAAACTTTGAATATAGTCCATTTTCCCCATGATTCTGATTACTCTCTTTTGAATTGAAACATTGTCTTGTATCATGCTGTGTCTTCCCCAAAATATAAGCTCATACTTTAATAACGATTCAAAATTAGTATGATACATGATCCTAACTGTTCACTCATCCATGTACCTGCCAACGACCCTAATTCCATAACAAACGGAATTCAGTCTTTTTGTTAAAGTCTTTAAATGAGCCGCCCAGTCCAAGCATTCATTGATATGGACACCCAGAAACTTATCTGAAAAGTTTAACATTTTATTATCAATGGTTAAAGTTGATGATTTTTCAAACTATTGACTGTTTAGTTTTAAATAGGATCATATTAGTATTTTCCTTATTTAGAATTAATCTTCCAGAGGACCATTCCGTTACAAGATCGAAGAACAGTTTAGCTCTTATTAAAAGGTTTTCTAAGTTCTTGCTTCCGATGATTAAATTGGTATCATCCGCATATTTAACAATTGGCTGGTATTCGCTTCCTGTTATGGAAGCCAAGTCGTTGATCAATACAATAAATAGAAGGGGTCCTATAATGCTACATTATGCGATTCCTATATCATTGTTTAGTATCTTCGATTTACAAGTTTTACCTCAATTGGTAATGGTTTGTCTTCGATCATTAATATATGAGAAAATCCATTTTTTACATTTCCCCTAATCCAATACATTTCAAGTTTCATAGCGAGTATTTCCCTTTCCAGACAATCATAAGCCTTAGACAGATCAAGAAAACATAACAAGTGCTAACTCGCCCTTTCCAAGATGGTCTATAATTACGCTAAAAAATTGAAAAATAGCAGTTTGCGTTGATCTACCTTCCGTAAAACCATGTTGGCATTTATTAAATAAATGCCATTCATTGATAAAACTGACTAATCTTTTGCTCATGGCTAATTCAAATATTTTGGAAAACTTAGTAATAAGCTGATAGGTCTATAATTGTCTAGTTTTTCAGATCATTTTTTATACAGTGGTTTAATACAATAAGTACAATTTTCAAATTGTCGGGAAGGTACACCTTTCAATTCAAAAGTTGATATTTTTACAATGCTAGCGGGAATCTCATCTATAGACCTAACTCACAAGTTTCTTCTGGTGTTACGGGAGTTAAGAACATAGAGTGTACGTTTCTTATTATATCATAATTATATATATTACATTAAATTATTAATAAGGTCGGGTACAGCCTATTATTATACTTCCTGGCGATAACATCAGGACTTCCTTCTAAACCTAATTCTTCTACATTTCTTTCTTTCCCATTTATTTCTTTGCAAATTGTCCACATACACTTTGTTTTATTATCCGATTTTTTTAATCTGTTGACATATCTTTTAGTCCGTAACTGAATTAATAATTTGTCGTATAGTATTTTTAAATTATTATACAATTCTTTATATAATTGATAGTGCTGTGACAATGATATCAGTACATCTAACCTACTCTTGCATTGCATGAGCTCTGGATTATTGAGTGTATGTACATTTTGTTTCTTACCACATACGCGGAAAATGATGATTAAAGAATATCTTATAGCCATCCATAGAAACATGCCATTGTTTATTTACATTACATTTTTCAATTTCATATACCTCTAGCAAATGGTATTCTCTTAATGTACCCAGAAAATTCCTTTTGTGTTCATCTGAATAGATGCGTCTATATTTTGAAACATTTGTATCACTACATTCGAGCTCGAAAGTAATTTTCTGTGCAGTGTGGTTCGAGATACTTTCAAACGTAAGCGCTTCTAGGAAGTTCGAGTTGGTGAATATATTATCTATACAACTGGCGTTGTTATTATATATGCCGGTTTTTTCACATATGCTCGGAATACAATTAAAAGAGTTCATTACAGAGATCAATTCATTCTTTATCTTATTTTCCTTAATCATTTCTATATTAAAATCACCTGCTATAAAAATGCTTTTTTTTTCATCAAGAATATTTGCAAAGAGTTGTTCTATTCTACTCATAAAAGTATCTAAATCGCCAGGTGGCCTAGATATTGATATAATTATTGTTTGTGCTTTACTCAGAGTACACTCTACAGCTGAACATTCAGTTCCACTTACCGATAGCTTATTTAATTTAGTTCGTACTTTATATGTTATGCTCTTATGGGTATAAATTGCCGAGCCTCCATGTTTTCCTTCTTCCCTGCAAACATATCATTTATCCTATCAATCGAGTTTCCAATTGATTGAGCGTTTTGCTGTGTTTCGGAGTAATTAATATTGCTTTAATATTGTTTTAATTTTTTCATATAAACTGGACATAGTGGATCACGGGCACTATAGTGGTTTAAATCTGGGTTATATTTCATTTTTGTACAGTTCGAACATGTGTGGTTTTCTTCTTTACAATCTTTACTAGCATGATCTTTTCCAATTTATGGGGCTCTGTCAAATCACAAAAAGTTTTCTTTATTCGGATTTCTGCATTGTTTTTTTCCTACAGTAGTAATTTTTTCGTTTCCTCTGTATCCTAGTTCATATTCAATTTCTCTGTATAGTCTAATAATTTCTGTTAAAAAATCTATATATATTTCTTCCTCTATTCCTGAAACTATGAATATAGTATTAGTATTTTGGGCTTCTTTTATTTTAATGTGTCACTAGTTTCTTTCCTTGCTTTTTGTTGTGACTTTCGAGCACAAATGCTCCATTCTGTAGATGCTGAATACTTTTAAACCCTCCGTTAGTTGATTTAGATAATATTTCTGGTTTAAGTTGCTGGCTAGCTTTCTTGGCATCAGATATATTTTCTATGGTGATAATTGTTTCTATTTTTTCTTTCATAATTTTTGGTACTGTCCACATTTCGATTACAGATTTTGTTTGATTCTCTTCATTAGTTTTAATAACGTTTATTTTTTTCGTATGTCTTCGGCTGTACTCTATTTTCTCGGTTGTCTTTAGTTGTCTCTGCGTCTTTATTTTGCCTCTTTTCTTTAACCCGTAAGGCCATGTTTTGTTTTTCTAGATTTCCTATCTTATGAACCAATAGGGTTGGGCAATCATGTATACTATTCGCAGAGTTTCTTAGAGATTCTTGGTGTTCTTTCATAAAAATATGTCCTTCCGGTTGGTCTGCTGTCTTTTGAATTTTTTACAATGCTGCAAATACGTCATAAATTATTGCTCCTGTAGTAACGCGGTCTTCAATTTGCGATACTTCGTTTGCCTCGATTTTATTTTTTACAGTATAGTTGTTATCAATAATTCTATGGCACTGCCTTTTTGTAAGTTTTTCTGACTCTGGAGTGGTATCTGACCTGGTTCCTTTCCCGTTTTCATTCTCCTTATTTATATTTGTTTCGATATAGGTAATTGTTCCTTTTGGTGGGGTACGGTTTACTACCGGATCCCTTGGTTTAAAACCTTCTTCGATATTATCATTCGGTCTTCGTATATCATCTTTACTCATGCTCTCAGGCTTCTTATCAGAGTGTATTTTAGCTGGTTTATTTACACTTTTTTTTTATTGAACCTTATTTATATCAAATTGAAGTTTATCAATTGAGCCAGATAAAAAAAACTTCTTGTTTTTCCGCCTTTCACATTACTTTTGCATCTTCCACTTAGTTCCTCACTTTCCTTGAGGGTCGCTTGTATCCTCCATAGCAATGGTATCTCAAATAGATCACTCAAAATTACACTTTAAATGCACGCACGAATAATATCCTATTATAATCGTAACGCATTCGCATTAATGAATATTATTTAATCGGATGATTACCTAATATTCATTGTTCATTCATCATATCCTATCCAAGGTGCTCCACTAAGGTCAGCAATATACCATATTCTGGAGTCATAAATCTTGTCTTTGGGAAACAGTTCATTGATTAAATCGACCAAGAAAAATTGATGGAAAATATTTTCAGGTTTTCAAAATGGCCGCTAGGGTGCGCAATTAGTCAGTTATAACTAAATATTTTTTTTAGAATTATCTTTATTTAATATAATATAATAATATATAATTTATAATATCGGATATCAAAAGATTTGTATTGTTTGTTCGTAAGACTTTTTTCGTATCGCTGATAGTAAGGGTGAGGGAACCGTTTAAAAAAACATTTTTGAAATTGCTTACAATTTATCCAAATTTAATAAACTTAGGTTTTTTTAGTTTTAGTAGATAATTTTACACATATTATCAAACTGTGGCCGTGATCGCTAGTTCACAATGAGTCTTGTGCTGTTTACCCATGATTTTGTTCTTTAAATTTTCTTATAAAAATTTAATAGTATCCATGACACTATATATTTGTATATTTAAAATTTAGATAGATTTAGTAAGTTACATTTTTCCCTAAATCATAAGTTCTATGACCTCATACCTCGCCGACCTTAGTTGGTCAACCTGTATATATGAAAATATATTTTAATTGTTATTTTTAAAAACTGGATAACATTGAATTAATCCACTATTTTTTAAAATATCTACTTATAAAATTTTCATTTTTACAAGGTGCTCAATTTTTGGACTCTCTACTGCTATTAATCAGAAAATGTTTATAAAAATCTGACGATTTAGAGCAAGAAGTTTGCAAAATAAGAAATAATTTATTGAATATCCCGTAGTTGAAAATAAATTAATATGTTTGGCACTGAATAAAATTGTTTCATTGTTACAAATTTAATCAGAAGCGGCGAATATTTATTGTAAATAAGTTTCATTTGTTTATAACCAATATTATTTTCGAGGTGATGATTAAAAATCTTTTCATTCCACCTCTCATTATATGAAACATGAAACTCATTATCGTAATTAAATTAAATTAATATTTTCCGATGAGGCGTTCCTGACATGATTGAATTTTTTTCAAATCAATGTTTGCGTTACCTCCAGCACTTATTTGAAGAGTTAGAGAAAAAGTATATAAGTAAAGTTGTTCATGATACTTAGAGATTTAAGTGGTTCTATAGCAAATTCCTACATGATACATGTGAGATTTATTTTGAAGTATTTTCAATATACCTTATCTAAGCAAATTGTAGAGAAATCGATTATTAACAAATTACTACTAGTGTTGCGCCTTCTAGCGGCCGTCCTATAAACTTGCAAATATTTTCCAGCAATTTCTCTTGGTAACTTTTGGATCTTTTTTCCGAAAGCGGTACGGTTCCCGAGATACAGACGGTGTCCTTTCTTGTGGGTCACCCGGTATTACTTCTGTTACCTCAACGTTTAACTTATCATTTTTGAGTTTTTTTTTATTCTATATTTGTGCCACAATTAATTGAACGAGATACTTATAAAAAAATTAACAAGTCGTTAGTATAACGTTAGTTAGGTCTTACTTTTGCAATAAAAAATGAACGTCAATTATACCCAAAATGTATAAAATATGGCAATTGTCCAAAAAATAATATAACATTCTCTACCAAACGGTTTCCCTATTAAATTTAAATTTAAATTTAAAAAAACAGTTTCGGATGTCAATTCATTTTAACAAAATATTTATTAAATACATTCATTATACTTTAAGAAATAATTAGTATTTTTCAATTATATATTCCAATTATTTCACAAAAAAATATTATATTTAAACTGAAATACCAAACAATGAAATATAAATTTCATTACATTAAATATATCTCATGTTATCTTGACAAAGAACAAAATAGGAAAAAACATCTCAAATAATGGAATATGGAATTAGCATTTATTTAGTTACTGGAATATGGAATTAGTATTTATTTATTTACTAACAGAATACAAGAATAACTAAATATATTTATGTACCTATATGTTTTTTGTAGCGTATAGTTAACTATATATATTACCTAAATCGTAATTCCCTGCTTAAAAATTAAACACATTGATTTGATAGACTTTCCTATTAATTTTTCCTATTAATTTTTATTTTATTACCATTTTATATTTTGACAACAGTTAGGCATGGCCATAAAGCATTAAAAAATTTAAAAGATAATTACAGAGCATGAATGTATAACCTGGATAATAAATTGAAAAATATCTGCGTATAACAAGACTGGCGTCTATTTTAAAATCAATATACAGAACCTATTTACAGCTGTATAAACCTAACACGTGAAAAATTCTATTTATTACCTTGTACCAAAACAGTTTGCTTTAATAGTCAAGATATGATACGCCAATGTAATGACTATATTTCTAATTTTATTTGTACGTAATTTAGAATATCTTTATGCCATTTCAACTGTCATTATGTTATAAAAACCGACAGATTTTATTCTTTTAAGCTGTTTATAAAAACAAGAAGCGCTTTTGCAACATAATGAGTAAACATTTCAGATTACGACAAAACTATGATTTTCCAGGCGATCCTGATCCGTTTTAAAATACTAACCGCGTCGAAAAGTGTGCCATGCGTTTCATCTAGCTATTGTTTTCAGTTAGTTATTTGTTTTCTATTTGTTCGGAAAGAAAATGCTTCGCCGCTTAAAGTTGGTGACAAGTTTTTTGTTTGTTTGACAGACGTGCGCGATGTCTTTCAAGCAAGATCAGGAACATAACCCTAGTTTATTAGGAAAATGTAAGTTTGTTGATCAATATCAATTGTTTATACGCTATACGATATGTAGTGTAAAGTAAAACGCGAAGTTAGATTATTCTCATCGTTACATCATACGACGATGCTTTCAGTCAGCTTATGTTCAGCAAATTTTCAAAAATACCTCTCAGTTTAATATTTGCGACAGTAAAGGCGGGAATCCGAATTCAACAAGGAACATGAAATAACAGTATTTACGTACACAATTAATGCATCGGGATTCGGCATAATATTATATTTGAAATGTTAATGTAAGGATAAATTAGAAAACCACACTGACTAAGTGAACTTAATGTTTAGCATCCAATTATATATTTCTTTAAATATTATTATTTTGGGAATTTAATTATTAATACTAATGTATTATGACTACACTCTAATTCGAAAGTTTTGACACTTGAACTTGAATTTTTGTTTAACAAAAATTCATATTGCGGTAAAAAGTACATCTGAAGTGAGAGCGGGAAATAATAAGGAAAGGTTCTTGCATCATTTTTACCCATCTAGGTGATCAATGATCAACTTTTTCGAAAAATGATTTGCTCTATAATAGCTTCAATGTCATGGTTCAAAACTTTACAATTAATTACTAGTTCCCTATTCTTACAGAAATGCAATTACGGATTATATTTTACATATTTGTCATATTTTATGCATTATTAAAATAATTTGAATATTTCTTGTAAAAAATTAATAAGATGCATAAAATAAAAATATAGAAAAATGAATTAAGAAATTGATATACATTTTACTCTTGCTATTAGAATATCGAGTAATTACTTGCAAATCATTAAGTTTGGTGCAAGTTTACAGCATAAACAGTTGGCATGACAACCTTTGAGCGAAGCAAAAGTATGAATCTCTTATAAACCTTTATTAGAAAATACATCAAATCTTATAATACTCTATGCGATTAGATGAATATAATAAGGGTTTACAACTGTTGGGAGACTTTTAAATTTAAATATTTCTTAAAGCACCTATGATAGTGAAATTCTATAAAGCAAGATTTGCAACCTTATCTTAATATAATATCCTTGGTGTCTTTCACATCTCGACCTATAATCAATAGGTGGAGAACGGGGTTAAAAAAAATGTATAGTTAAAAACTGCAATTTTTTATGAACAAAGTTTATCTGAACTAAAAGAGCTCTCCGCTACCCATCGTTTTTTTTTGAAAAAGAAAAAATGTTAAAAAATATTAATTTAACGATATGTCCAACCAACAAACACTACTACTTTTAACAAATTACTCAATAAGAGGCGTTTAATATTTATTACCTAATATAACAAAAGTTGTATCTGAAGGATAATCGCAAATCGACTTACGCTAACAAATGTTCTATTTTAAGCAAACACGGAAAGCCTTTAACCACTCGTAATAACAGTACAACTCCTTCCGCGCTTTCTTCTCAAAATCCGACTACCCTCCCTGTCAACCACAATCTTGGCAGTCAGATGACTCAAATAAAACTCGGGAATATTTGTTGATTTCTGTCAACCTTTTTTGCCTTAAAAAATAAAAGTTTCGAACCAGGTTTGGAATTTACAAATAATAAAGAAGTGCCTTCTAGCCATATCATGACTCATCGATGATTCCCTCTTTCCTTTAATATCATTGTTTTAACCCATTAGTAAAGGGTAGAAATTAAAATGCGTTAAAATTGTGACCCCAATAAATTTAAAAAATTAATGTTACATGCCTGAAAATCTTTAACACCCTGTGTCTCAAAAGTTAAGACGTTTTGGACATATGTTCATATGAATTTTTTTTCTAAAAATGAATTAACCTCCTTAAATATTAGCATGTTATTAAGAAACACCATGTCCACTAAAAAGTATAACAGGAACAAGTCAATGCATCTTAGACAGCTTTTGGATTTTACAGCTTATGTTATTATTATTTTCTCTATAGAAATCGATTTTACGGTATTTATTATTAAAAAATTTGTAATTAAAGAATATATAAATTTAAAAAAAAGAAACAAGTTTTAATCTATGACAGATACCCAGAAATTTTTAAAACCCTACACTTTATTTTATTCTACCTTTTAATGAATGAATATGAATAGTGTTCTTTTGAAACTAAGTATTATCTTAAAATAATTTTTTCTAATTATTATGAACGAAAATACTAATGATAAATAAGCCACCTTAAAATTTAGCTTAGTTAGGCTAGCGATAGCTGTGGCAGCCCATTAGCTCTTCTTTTAGATATGCCACTGTCTGGTATATAATTTTTTTTTATCTAATAACACTGGGGAACAGCAAAAATGTTTCCGAGACCAAAATAGCAAAATCTTACTTATTTTATTATACTAATTAACAATCTGTCTTGCAAAAGGCTCAGTTGGCTCCGGTTTTATAGATCCATCCCAATTATGATAATTTACCTACCTGCCCTTAATATATGGGAAAATTTCACCATTAAATGAGAAATACCTGGATTTATTATAACAGGTGTACTTTATAAGGGGTTTAAATACATATAATATAAATCCTAAATTGTTAGTTAGTTGTATTTCAACCACCAGTTGATCGAGAGCTGTTCGTATTTGAGAAATTAGAGAGTTTTGAGCAACATGTCGCGAGTTTGTGTAAATAAGCCGGATCATTTTTGTTATATATGTGGTGAAATGACTTTTGTGAAACAAAAACGTACGCTTAGCCCTTTAATAAAAAAGGCTTACCACTTGTATTTTGGCTGCAAAGTTGGAGACCAGGATAAAAATTGGGCTCCCCATATCTGCTGCTACAAATGTGCGTCCAACATTCGCGGCTGGCTAAGTGGAAAAAACCGTAAGATGCCCTTCGCTGTTCCTATGATCTGGCGAGAACCGAAAGACCACGTTACTGACTGTTACTTTTGTTTGACACCTCCCATCAAAAAAGGCTTTTCAGAGAAAAAAAGGTCTGCGATACAGTATCCAAATTTACAATCCGCCATACGCCCGGTGCCTCATAGTGACGAGTTGCCTATACCTAATCCACCTCAGGAATATACCCTTCATTCTGATGATGATCAAGAGGATTCAAACGGTAGTGTACCGGAAAATGTCGCCGGCCCATCAACCTCGCAAGACTCCGATTTTGTCTGTGAACTTCCAAGCAAAATAAGTCAAAGTGAATTAAGTGACCTTATAAGGGATTTGGAACTGCCCAAGACAAAAGCAGAACTATTGGCCTCTCGATTGCAACAATGGAATTTACTTGAAGATGAAGTAAAAGTTTCTGTGTACCGAAGCCGTCAGAAAAACCTAACACCATTTTTTAACATGGATAACAATTTGGTAGCCTGTAGGGACATTGAGGGATTAATGGCAGCTTTAAATCTGGACTATGATCCAAAAGACTGGAGACTTTTCATTGATTCCTCAAAAGTAAGTCTTAAAGCTGTGTTACTCCATAATGGAAACAAATTGCCTTCAGTCCCAATTGGTCATGCAGTCCATATGAAAGAAACATATAGCAATTTGAAATTGTTACTTGAGACCATACAATATGAAAGATATAAATGGCAAATTTGTGGGGATTTAAAAGTTGTGGCGATCTTGCTTGGAATGCAGCTAGGTTATACCAAATACTGCTGCTTCCTCTGCGAATGGGACAGTCGAGCACGATCGGATCACTACAGAAAGAAAATTTGGCCACCGAGAGAGTCTTTTGAGCCAGGAAAGAAAAATGTGACCAGCGCGCCATTAGTTGCCCCAGAAAAGATTTTACTACCGCCACTTCATATAAAATTGGGACTTATGAAAAATTTTGTGAAGGCAATGGACAAAGAAGGCCGTGCTTTTAGTTATTTAAAAGAAAAGTTCCCTAGAATCAGTGACGCTAAAATTAAAGAGGGAATATTTGTGGGTCCCCAGATTAGGAAACTTTTCGGAGATGCGCAATTCGATTCCATACTTGAAGGCAAGGAAAAAGACGCTTGGGATGCCTTTAAAATGGTTGCAAAAAATTTCTTGGGAAACATAAAAGCAGAAAATTATAAAGACCTGGTTGCCCAACTTCTTTTGTGTTACCAAAACCTAGGGTGTAATATGTCGTTGAAAATTCATTTCCTGGATTCTCATCTGGATTACTTTCCGGAAAATTGTGGTGCTGTAAGTGACGAACACGGTGAGAGGTTCCACCAGGATATTTCGAACATGGAAAGAAGATATCAGGGAAAATGGAACTGTGAGATGTTAGCCGACTACTGCTGGACTATTACGAGAGATGCCCCAGAGGCTGCTTTCAAAAGGCAAGCTAAGAAGCGCAAAATGAGTGTCTAAACTTTGGATTCAATGATAAAAATGTGCTATTTAGTTGCTTTTGTTGAACCAACAATATATTGTTATCTGTATTTTGTATGTCCATTGTATATGCCTATGAATTAAAATTTTGTAACAAATAATTGAGATTTTTTTTTTTGCGAGCCAACTAAAATCTTTAATAGGTATTTTTTAGTTACTTGGGTACAGTTGAATCCAAAAAAATAGGTTTTGTTCAGGAAACAAAAAAAAAGTTGAAATTTGTTTCCCAGTGTAATTAATATTTTGAATTAATTGTTAATTGACAAGGAATATTAATTTGCGCCGATTTTAAAATTAACGAAAAAACAAGCAATGTTTTACAATTTTTAAGAAATATGATTTTATCAGTTTTGAAGCATTTATAGCAAAGTCTGCGTTATATTTCTTGTCTTTAGTATTAACACAAATGGGAAACTTGGTAAACGGGTTTTATTCGGGTTCACTCGTGTTACAGTTTCGTTTTTAAATTATCCTGTTGCCAACTTTATTCTTTTCTTTAGTTTTTCGGGATCTACCAGGTATAACTATAATATATAAATATTTTGCTGCTTAATCCAATATTTCCAGCATTCATGCGACATAAAGTGTCCGTTGAAGGGAGAATTAAATACATAAATTTAAAATATTTAATATATATTAAATTTAGTAAATTCTAAAATTCCTATTAATTAATAAAAATACACGCTTTTAATCCTAAATATATAATTTAACGATATGTCGGTATGTACATAATTTGTTATTTAAAAAATATCACGAGTGGTTTGCAAGGCCATTTAATTTATCTTTTACAATATATCATTCTGAGATTTGGTGTGCTATATTACAATTCTCCTTTGATATAAACAATGTAATGTATTTGAGTTTCTTGTTTGCATCATTAATATATTTTATATTTGAAGTATTAATTTATTCATCGTCACTTTCAGTTGATGTTTCAATATCCTTTTTCACTTCAACCTCACATACACACTCTTGAATACTTATGTCAGGATTTTCAGTCGACAAATTTCCATCAGTTTCAGTATAACTGAATAAATCGATGGAAAAATCTTTTTTCTTTTACACGTAATTAATTCCGAAAGTGGCAAATACGTTTACACGCTGTACGAAAAGGTTTACATATTATGCAAGGAATAATTTTTATCCAACCAAATATTCGCCAGAATTATATTCCATACAATTTTGAATAAACATTTCGTAATCTAGTAGCCAGCAGTTAAGGCAGGTTTGTTCGGCGGGTTTCTTACAAAACAGCGTAAGGCACGTCCTTAAATTTTACAGTAGAAGTTATTTTCTCTTCATTATAAACCGGTTTAATATTTTACGTACCTATTCTTTTATATTGTTAATTATTAATTTTAACATTTTTGGGTAGTTTTGTAGCTTACGATCCTGTGTCAATAAATTTTTTATAATTTTTAACTACATATATATGTGTCGCTTAAGATTGACTTTGCTCTTGCCGACACAGACTTACTACCGCCTAGAAACGGATGGGATTATAAATTATCATAAGCGACGTTAGGATAAATCGTAACCACCACGAGTATACGAAGCATGTACGATGTTTTCTGAAGAACATATTGGCGCTTACGATGTAAATGCGGCCGTTTTGAAAAATGTTACAAATTTACTGGCGATCTGTTAAATATTACTTTTTACACCTTTTTAAATAACACTGGGAAATAGCAAAAATGTTTCCGAAACCAAAATAGCACAATCTTACTTATATTATTATACTAATTAACAATATGTTTGCAAAAGTTTCAGTTGGCTCCGGTTTACTAGATCCTTGCTAACTATGATACCTACCTGCTTGCCCTTAATAATAATAATAATAATCTTTTAGTGCCAACAAAATTATTCAAAATAACAAAGCATCCTCACAAGTGTAGAAAAAAATAAACCTATTCTATTGAATATAGGCACTACTTAAGACAAGTTTAAACTTAAGATATTTGGAGACCTAGACGCCAAGCACCAATGATATCCTGGCATTTTATTCTCAAAAATGTTCAAGTTAAAATTTATGAATACAAAGAAACAACAGATTAAAATAGATGTTATAAAGTAAAATAAAAATAACACCATAAACATGACATGACAAGACAACGACAATCATAAACACTTTTACAAATAAACAACATGTTAAATAGATTTAAAAACGTTATGGAGTAAATTAAATGATAGACCTTTTTTACAAAGGAACAACAGGATTAAAAAATGTTAAAGAACGTTATATAGTAAAATTAAAATCATACAAGCATTTTTCCTGTAAAAAGTAGGAAACATCTCTTTTGAATCTTTTAAAATTCTGCACTTGTTGCATTTCAATTGGTAGCATCCTATATGCTTTAATTGCTCTATAGTGCCGGGCTCCGTTCATAGTAGGCGGAGCAATGATCGGGAACTACAAGATCCATCCTGCCTCTAGTTACCATATCTCCAGTGTAAAATGAAGATTTGTTCTAAATAAATCGGGTTGCTTTTACGAAGGTTACAAGTGATAGATAATAAAGTGAAGGAACAGTAAGTACACTCACTTTTTCATAATAGGGTTTACATGATGTTCTGGGATGGTATCCGCACAATCCGCTTTTGTGCTCTAAATATTTTGTTGGCTACTCTCGATGAGCCCCAAAATAAAATTCCATAGCTAATAAGTGATTGAATGGTGGCAAAGTTGAACAATCGTGTGGTTTCAACATTAAGAACCCTGCTCAGCAGTCTGATAAGGGCGCACAAGCTATTTAGTTTAGATTCCAACGAACTGATTTACCTATCCCATGCCAAGCACGAATCCAAGTACACACCCAATAACTTCACATGCTCTAACACTGGTATTGATTTTGGATTTAACTTTATATACAGAGACTCGATTTTTTGACAGTCTTACTAAACATCAGCAAACAAGTCTTGTTAGCGTTCAGGGTCAAGTTGTTGTTTTGACACCAAAGCTGCATTCTCTCCGCCAAACGCGAACATCCCCCAGCGACACATGCGCCAGATAAACCATAAACCCGTTACCTTCTCACCGCTGTCAACTTTTTCTGATATGAATGTGATTGCTTTATAGATCCCCAATTCAGTTGATCTTTTTGGCCTGAATCCGTATTGATGATCAGCCAGAATGTTGTTTTGAGATACAAAGTTGAAAAGGATACTCTAAACCTCAAGCTGAAAAAGGTGCTCTTGCTCAATGTCGATAAAATAAACTGTTTTTGAAAAAAATTTATTATCTAGTAAACATTATACTAAAAAAGTATTAAATTACACCTAGTATTTAAAAGATTATTTAAAAATCAACGATTTCCAGAGACGTCCGTTATGGGCCCGTATCTTCGTAAGGGGGGCGTAGGAAGAAAAACTTATATGAACTTCTCCTGATATTTTTAAGTGTTCTATCTGAACCAGGGGATTGCCCACATATTCTGGGATATGATAAGTATGAAAACTGAATGATCACAAGCAACTTTACAAATAAGTTTTGGATTTCTTTAGGTTTGTTCAATGTTATGAACGTGCACAACTTCTTACTGAAATGGAAATTTTCTAAATTGGAACATAAAAATTTACTCCATAAGCACTTTTTCATGTCACTAAATTTATATCTTGTCAAAAGACCAATAACCAGATGCTTTATCAAGCTTAAGTGAAGCTAAGCTAGCTACGTCTTTTACTTTTATTGCATTTATTACTTTAAATTTTATTTTTAGGGTTTTGCCACATTGTGGTCATGGTGGTTGGAGTGATTGATGACTTTCTAGTTAATTGCTCGGTCAGTTCTTCTAGCTCTCCTTGGGATGGGTCTGAAGTATTTTGTGGTTGGATGGTTATTCAGGTTTATGAAAAACTTGATGGAAGGGTCGTTGATATGTTGAGTGATTGTTTTTAGCTTGAACTACCTGTGTAATTGGCTGTTTCTTATGAACCATGGCGCTCCAGTGATTAACCTGGCTTTTCTGTTTTGGATTGTTTGTAGTTTGGTTCTTTCTGTTTTTGTTAGGTGTGTCCATGTTGGGCTGGCATATGTGATTGTTGGTCTTATTATGGCCTTGAAAATGTTTACTTTGTTTATAGGGACATCCATCTATTTTTTAGGAGGGAGTATAATTTTCTGATGCAGTTATTGGTTTTATTGATGGACAGTTTCCTGTCGAGGATTAAATCCTAGATATTTCACCGTTTGGCGCCATCGTATTGGAGTATTGTGTGTGCTGAGTTATTCTGCTTCCGATAGGCGTGGTTTGGAATTAAAGAACAATTTTCTGGGTTTTTGCCGGGTTCAGCTTGATTCTCTATTTTTCTGTACATTTCATGAGTTTATTTAGGTATCTTTGAAGCCTGTCTATAATTATACTGGGGTTCTTGCGTGTGGCTGTTAAGGCTGTGTCATCTTCATACTATGAGAATTCTGTAGCCGGGTCTTCTGGCATGTCGGATATAAATATTTTAAATAGCTTTAAATAGCAGGTTCTAAGTATTCCATTTTTGGAGGTTAGTTCTACGACATGTTTTTGGGGGAGTTGTTTGATTGTTGTATTGGATATATCATCGTATCCTGAGGCATCTCTTTTCTTTCTGGATTTTATTATTGCTTATATTTCTTCTGTGGTGGTAAATATGTTGTTGGGGTGAAGAGTCATTTGTTGGAAAATTTCTATGGTTTTGTTTATTTGTACTTCTCTTTCAGGTTCAGGGAATGTGGCAGGGTTTGGTGGAAATTGATCTTCAAGCATCACAAAAGACCTTGGTATGCAGCAATCAGGTTTTCTGTCTGGGTCTGTTGGATGAGTGTATACATTCTGTTGGTAAACTGACGAGATGTTGATTTTCCTGTTATTCGTGATGATAATGGTTATCTGCGTTGCTTCTGTTCGGGTAAGTGGTAGTTTTGTTGGTTGGTTTGTTTGACTAGGATAAGCGTGCCTCCTTTTGGTGCTCTTGTTCTGTCGTCCTTGTATACGTAGTATTTCGGAACGCTGGTTATAAGAATGTTTAACAATTCCAACAGTTCATGTTTTTTGCCCTTTAAGCCGTTGGCGTTGCAGGTGAAAATTGTCAGGGCTGACGGGTTATTTCTGATGAGATGTGAGTTCATGAACTTTGTTGGGTTACTGGTCGAGTAGAGGTATCAAAAAGTTCGTGAATTGCTGCTGTATCGTGCTGAGGAATACTGCGGTAATGGAATCTGATGGCGTTGGAAATTTTTTAACCGAGTTTCGCTAAGTGCTCGCTAAGTTAATAAACTGCGAGAGTATTTATATATTTCTTATGTCTAAAGAAGGTTTGATGAAACAGTCAGGATTTTCATTTATGACGGCTGGTTCTTTGAGTTTCACTTTTCGCCAATGTGCTTCTGTGAAGATGATTTCTAACTTTTCCCATTGCAAGTGATGACTGTGAGTCCAAGCGTGGTCTGCTGCACCGGATATGTTTGTTTCTCCTTTTCGTGTATGGTTCTGATGTTCTTTGATCCGTGTTTCAAGTGGTCATAGAGTTTCACTAACGTAGGACTGGCCGCACTTGCAGGGTATTCTATATACACAGGTCTTCATGTCTTTTTGGTGGCTGGTTTTGTCTTCGTCAGATCGCTTCTTAGTATTTGCAGCTAAATGCTGTTCGAATGTTGTATTGTTGTATGAATGTTTTCAGAAATTTCCTTGGCATAGGGTATGTGGATGGTGTCGGTGTCATCTGTCATCGTCATTTTTGATGTTGTTGAGTTCTTGTATTATTCCTGTGAATTGCAAGTGTGAATGCTCTGTCAACCAGTGTTTTAACTATCCCGTGTTTGGTGTTGTTTGAATGTGAACTCCCCCTCTAAGTAGTATAAATACCCTCGTAGTTTGGAAACTTATTCAGTATTCACCTGAAAACGACTGGAGATGTTTACCAGTTGAAACGTTTTGTTATAAATAAGTAACGACAATGAAAGTCCAAAATATGTCTATCACTCATTACACTGCATTGTCTATAACCTTCAAACAACTACTTTATCGGACTTGTACCATTTTACTTATTAATTACGAACTGGTTGCTAAAATAGGAGTTAGAACACTGAATATACATTTTAATTTGCAGGACGGCTGGTTTGTTCGCTATTACGCTGATAATTAAACATTCTTGAAGCTGGAGCATATCTGAGTTCAACGTAAAAATTAGTACAAATTCATTGTGTTTTAATAACAGCAATATTATTTGCTAGTAAATAAAAGAATTTTAATTAGAAAGCCACCGTCACCACGAAATTGGAAAGAAGCATTTAAATATTTATAGGCTCAGGTATATTTTTAGCCGCTAATTGACCTATAAAAATGTTGTGTTCTAAGTGTTAAGGAAATCATAAAAATTAACCATAATAAATCAAATAGCAATGAATAAAATAAAAATAAATTTAAGCCAAGTGTTGTGCTATTTATATAAAAATAATGTAATAGATATTGGGAAAGGATAGGTTTATTACACTATCATATTTTAACTTTAATTATTGTTATGTAGTTTTAATTTTACTATATGTACCCAGTTTTACATTTAGGTGCACTTAAGACACTTAAAGGGCTCTAGTTAAGGAAAGTTAATATTTAATCATAAAAATGTAGAAAATATAATAAAATTATAGTTTTGTTTCATTGATCGTTTTTTTTTTTAATTATAGGTAGTATGTTTTTGGGTTTCGTTCACTTTGAAATGAAATTCCAATATTTGCTAAACGTTTGGTTTATTATATTAAACCATCGTCACAACTATTTGTAACAAAGAAAAAAGTCGTATAAATAAAAGAGAAAGAAGAAATATTTTTGACGGTGTTAGTGATTTTCTTATTTTATGTTAATATTAGTTTGTATCGAATGAAATGAGGAAATATATAAATGAACATACCTTGTACAATTCTCACCCACTTACACTAAATTTGGTAACATTGTTTGGTAACAATGTAACCAAATTTACTATGTTTGGTAACAATGTTAGTGTTTAGTGTAAATTTTGTACAAGGTGTTCATTTATATATTTTTTCATTTCATTCTATACAAACTAATATTAACATAAAATAATAAATTTATCACTAACACCGTCAAAAATATTTTTTCTTCCTCTTTTATTTATACTCTTTTATTTATACGCCATTTTTCTTTATTACAAATAGTTCTGACGATGATTAAACCGTAACGTTAACCAAATATTGGAATTTCATTGTAATATGACCGAAACCCAAAAACAAACTACCCCTAGGTAGAAAATATACTTTTAATTTATATTGGATATTTGGTTCATTTGTTCACGTTTTAATGTTAAAAATTTTTCATATTCGACTGGCATTCTAGTTATGCGATAATGAAGGGATTTCGGTTGAGTTTCAATGATCTTCTATATATTATCTAGTTGAGATATAGTTTTATAATTTTAAGAACAATAATTATAAACACGCAAAAGTAAACTAGCGCTGGATAATTCGAATGAAATTGTTTTTATCCCTTCCAACCATCACTGTGATCAATTACGGCACAAATGAGGCTTTTCTCTTATTGATTTAGAGTCATGGTACAAATAAAATCAGGTAAGATATCTAACAGTTCCAATTTCGTCTAGCGCGAACAGTGACGTCACCGGGAGAGTGATTTTTAAATTGCTAATGGAGTTGCCTTTAGCGTTTCTCGTTCTCTTTTAAAGGTAATAAAAGGTTTTGCGTATTTAATAGTAGGTGAAATGAAAGAGTAGTATCATATAATAATAAAATACCACTAAAATAAGACAAAATTCTCGCAAACTTTTGTAACATCCGTTGAAAATATACGGTAAGTAGTCGAGCTGTTCGCCGCCGCGTGCCGTCTGTGACGTTTTCGCAAGAGTTATAAGCCACACCTCCCTGCCTGGAATCATACCTGGTGTTTGTTTGTAATATGATTTAGAGAGGATGTCACGCAGTTTTTTGTTGCTGATTAATCAGAACCGACTTCAGGGGTGCCAGTTTGCGAGGGATATATGTACAATAATTATTAGTTCTCGATTTGTTCAATATTACTCAATCGTGCTTTATTAATTTTGATTACTTTTAAGTGTTCTATTAATTTGAATATTGCAATAATTTATTATTCTTGAGTAGTTTACGAGAATTCGCGTTCCAATAATGGATCTAATTAGAACTTACCTGCATAGCGTATACAGGTTGGCCAATTAGTGCGACCAAGCTCAATATCTCTTTTACCGCTAGGGATACCGGAAAACTTTTTTCACGAAAGTTATTAAGCATTAAGAGGTGCAGCTTTTAAAATTATTTTCGACCATCCAAAAGGCGTTGTGATAAGAATTTCATATTTTTTAAATGGGACACTTGAATTTGAATTCAACGTAAAATTCTGTACATAGCACCGTAATTATTTGTACACATTTTTGCAACGTTGCCAAATAGATTGGAAAATTCCTAAAATTTGTGCAAAAACCTGGTTCACGGAAATGTGTAATATTTCTTAACTTATAATAATTTGAAATAAAATATTTTTTGTCGGAAAGAGAAATGTTGACAGAAGTCCCCTATGATAACACATATCAATATTTTTATACAGGGTATTTTCTATGGATATGCCAACATTACGAACTTGAAACCTGGGTTTCGTAAGTTTTTTAAATGAAACACCCTGTATATGATTACTTTATCTTGTAGATATTTTAATCCTCACTAATTTTTATTAAGGTCTCTTTATGCCTATCTCTACCAATCTTGGTGGTATTTCAATTTTTATTTAAACTCGAGCAAAAAAAAGTGGATGTATTTTACCATTGTCATTTTTCTAGTCACCTATGACAAAATAAAAACAAAATATTGTAATTAAAAATAAAAAATTTATTCCTACGGGAGGATATGAAATATGGAAAATATTTTAGTGATTCAAGCTTTTGGACAATTTCTAAAGTAAATTATTACCTAATTATTTGTTCATATAGTACACACACACAATTCAATACGTTTTTCAAAAGAATGAGTAATGTTTCTACACATTTGGAACTGTTTTCAAAGTATTACCTAATTATTTGTTCATAGTGACCCCCATTAACTTTAACACATAATTCAATACGTTTCTCAAGAGAATGAGTCATGTTTCTAGACATTTGCCGAGTAATACTTTGAAAACAGTTGAAAATGTGTAGAAACATGACTCATTCTTTTAAAAAACGTATTGAATTGTATGTTCAAGTTAATGGGGGTCACTATATGAACAAATAATTAGGTAATAATTTACTTTAGACATTGTCCACAAGCTTGATACACTAAAATATTTTTGCGTCGTATCCTCCCGTATGAATAAATATATTTTTTTAAATTACAACATTTTGTTTTTATTTTGTCATGGTTACTAGACAAAGGACAATGGTAAAATACATGCACTTTTTTTTGCTCGAGTTTAAATAAAAATTGAAATACCACCAAGATAGGTTGAGATAGGTATAGAAAGACCTTAATAAAAATTAGAGAGGATTAAAATATCTACAAGATAAAGTAATCATATACAGGGTGTACAGAAGAACAATTTACTTGATATTTTAAATAGAACGCCCTATATATTTTTGGCATTCTTCAATCCTATGTAAAGATCCCAGTAACTATTGTCAATTAAAATTTTAAGGGTACCATCTACCCCTCTCAGGGGGTTAAACCACCACCGTGTTATTTATAGGAAGCGAGATATTAAAGGTTGGAAGTTTTCAATTTGACATCCTGTATTATACAGGGTCCTGCATCTCACCTCTCGTCTATATATAGCTCAGTTATTAATTAAGTTTTTGATATTTTGCAGACTTTACCCGTATCTTAGGGTGTGTTTCAGGAAAATATTTTCATTTATACAGGGTGTCCCAAAAAAGCGTGACGTCATGTTGACATATTTTTTTAGATTACATGCCATATATTTTGTTACTTCTTTGGATGCCTCTTGTGGTTACTTACATAGGCCTAAAATTTTATTGACATGGGTGCATTAATATCCGCAAAAAAAAAATAAAAACCAAGAGAAATTAGTTTTGCACCAATAGTTTTAAAAATTAATTAAAAATGGAAATAGTGCCTCATTAATAACATTATACAGGGTGCTTATTAAATAAGATCCAACAATGTTGTTAACCAAGTTTGATTGATACGCATTTTACAGGGTGTCCAAAATTTCGTGTCAAACCTCCCGAACTTTAAAGCACTTTATTTTTATTATTTTCAATTGGAGTCCCTGTATATTTTTATATCATTCGATGCGGAATTAAAAATCAAACATTTTTCCTTATTGCAACCCTATCATAATTCGTAACACATTCAGAGTTATTTGCGAAAAACTAATTTTATCAACTATTCTACAGCCATTTTAATGAATAAAAATCGAAGGTGGCTTTGAAAAACAATTTATTGACATTAAAGTATATCACAGTAAAACTATAAATAAAGTGCTAAAATTAATAACATACTAGAATGTATGTTCGATATGTATTCCGTTCTCTTGGAGGCACAAATGAAGACGAGTATGAAATGATCATAATAGTTCGGGTGTAATGTTTTGAAATGCATTTCGAATTCTTTGCTGCATATTGTATGGTGTTGTTGGAGGTTCCTGATAAACAAATTCCGTAACATAGACCCACAAAAAAAATCTAATTTAGTATAATAATAATAATAATAAGTCGAGTGGTCCGGGGCGGCCACTTGTTTGGCCCTCCTCTTCCAATCACCGATTTGAGAAGGTTGTATTTAGATAATCCCTAACTTGAAATGAATAATGTGCTGGTGCTCCATCGTGTTGCAACAACATTGCATCCCTCACACAAATTGGTAAATTTTGACATAAATTTGCCAATTGATTTTGCAAAACATCCAGATACATAAGATCATTCAAATGTCCGTTAAAAAATGAGGGCCAATAATATGTTCACCAATAATTCCCCCCCCCCCCATTAATTTACCATCTGTATTGTTGATCAACCTGCCTAAATACCCTTGGATTGTGGTCGAAATAATAATGTAAGTTATGACGATTCACAAATCCATTTTTATGAACGGTGGCCTTGTCAGGAAACAAAACCTTATCAAAAAAGTAAAAATTTATCCTAATTTTAGCTTGCGTCCAGTTACAAAATTCGACGCATTGTTCAAAATCTTGTTCAAATGGTTCTTGATGAAATTGGTAATGATAATCATGGAAACGGTTGCCTTTTAAAAGTCGTTGCACGATTCTTCTGCTGACATCCACTGTATCAGCGACTGCTTGTTGACTAACGGAAGGATTTTCCGTAATAGCTAATAACACAGCCAATTGATTTTCTTCAGTTCGAATAGGTTTATTTCTCACTGGTTCTATATAGTTTACATTACCCGTTTGTATAAACCTCTCTAATAGATTTTGTAGGCGGCTTTTGTCTGGCTGTCTTCGTTCCGGATAACGCTGTGCGTAAACTCCACTTGCCAAAAGAGAGTTCTTTTCGCAATCTCCTAATATGAAAATCATATCTACGCACTCTTCTCGGTTGTACTGCATGACAAAAAATAATAATTACGTATAAACAGCTTTAACTCACTTTTATTCACAGTCAATAAATTGTTTTCAAAGCCACCTTCGATTTTTATTCATTAAAATGGCTGTAGAATACTTGATAAAATTAGTTTTTCGCTAATAACTCTGTATGTGTGACGAATTGCGATAAGTTTGTAATAAGGAAAAATGTTTGGTTTTTAATTCTGCATCGAATGATGTAAAAATGTACAGGGCTCCATTTGAAAATAAGAAAAATAAAGTGTTTTAAAGTGCGGGAGGTTCGACACGAAATTTTGGATACCCTGTAAAATGCGTATCAATCAAACTTGGTTAACAACATTGTTGGAACTTATTTAATAAGCACCCTGTATAATGTTATTAATGAGGCACTATTTCCATTTTTAATTAATTTTTAAAACTAGTGGTGCAAAACTGTTATTTCTTGTTTTTTTTTCGCGGATATTAATGCACCCATGTCAATAAAATTTTAGGGCTATGTAAGTAACCACAAGAAGCATCCATAGAAGTAACAAAATATATGGCATGTAATCCAAAAAAATATGTCATCATGACGTCAAGCTTTTTTGGGACACCCTGTATAAATGAAAATATTTTCCTGAAACGCACCTTAAGGCACAGGTAAAGACTGCAGAATATCAAAATCCTAACTTAATTAATAACTGAGCTGTAGAAGATGGGTATATCCCAAAGTTGTATGCGGTATCATTTGTTCGCGAGCATGAATGATTATCAAAACTCTCATGTAAATGTGGAATGCAATATGATCCACTGAATATTCAGGTAGACTGAGCGATCCTGTCATTTTAATAGAAGCAGTCAATCAGCAGTAGCGATATTTGCTGGCGATCAACGCAGTCCTTGGATTGGGAAATAATTGTTTGAAAAAGTAGAATGTTGTTGCACGCACTATATCTTGATAGAGTAGCAAAATAATGATAACAGACACATTTTTTTGTCCACACTGTGTCACGCCAGTCGGCACGAATGCCAAGATTCGAGCAGTTACAGATTATTTAACATCACGCCAGAAACATGATAAGTCTACAGTTTTTGACCACACATTGTCAGCTTTGCATGCATGCCTCGATCTGTTCTTGCATGCTCGCGAGTAAATGTGACTGTCGCATAAGTGCTCCTGAATAGAATAGAGGTTTGTTCGAAATTAGAAAAGTTATTTTATTTTCTGTATCTGGCTCTAGTTACAATTTTCAGCCATCATTCTTTATTTCAAACAAACTAAAATCTACAGGAAAATGCTTCATTAAGGTATAGCGTGGTAGATATTTATTACTTAAGCCTCGTATCTCTGGTATATATATATATATATATACCTTATGTCTATAGTTAATTTCCGTTTTCAGAAAGAAAATTTTAATGAGATTGTAGTTCCGCGAGTTTAGCCACACTAGTAAAATTGATCCCACCCACCAAGATAACTCGAAAGCTATTTAACCGATATGGCCAAAATTTGGAGTCTAACTATATTATATAAAATGCCTTCCAAATTCAAAAGCAATGGATTCTAGTAGGTCCTAGCAGATTCGAGGGCATAGTCTGTTGGTTTATTATGTTTATTAAAACACATTAATTTAATATAAAATATATTTTATTTTCTATGAGTAATGAGACTAAAATACGTTATTTTTTTAATATTGCAGATTATTGTCCAAGCTTGAAATAATGCCCTATCCTTTTCCACATTCTGTTTCCAAATGGGGAAAGCAAAAGCAGAAACAAGTAGTATTGCAGGCAGCTACGGAAAGCGGCCATTTTATAAAACTCACCCATTTCACAAAACTCATCCATTTCATCAACCCTCCTTGAGGACCAAGATCAGCAAAAGAAGGAACACTTTTGATTTTCCTATTAGAAGACGTCCGAGCAGGGAAGACGGGCTCAGAGGAATGGATCTTTTAAGAGGGTTTTACACCTTAACGCAGGTTAGTTCCAGTCAAATGTAACTATGGGATTAAGAACAATTTTCTGTTCTATTTTGAAAAATATTATTTTAGCAGATTTAAAACATTTGAAGACAAAAAATCCCAAATTTATTATTTTGTCTTAATTCTTGATATAATATATATTTCGTTCGTAATTCTTGCAACATGGCTTATCAATGAGATTAGTATGTAGTTATCTAACTCGGCTGTGAGTTCTTACTTATGAATGAACAAACTCGAAAAATTAGGAAAATACAGGGTGTTATGGAAATGACGGAGATGAAAAGAAATTGAAAAAAATAACCAAAAATGGCCCTTTCAATTAAGAACCGAATTATAACATCTTATGTAAAACCAAATAAACACACCTGTTACTACTGACCAAACGTAAACAAACTGTCATATGTTAACAAAGCAATATTGAGATAGGTTATGGTCAAAAACGTCACTGAAATTTGAGCAGTGTTGTCGTTAAATTCTTTAGAAGGTCAATAACCGGTTGACAGACGATGTTTATTTTTCAAGGTACATTTCTAAACTTTTACGTTCAGTTGTTCGCTGGGAAACAATTTCTGATTTATAAACTTGAACTGACTCGAACGAACCGCCGCGGAATTTATAAATGGTCAGGTTTAGATTTCTTCAATTCGAACGACACTCGTCAGACCTGAATAACCTGAAAGTTTATAATGTCATTTTAATAGACTAGACACTACTCTTTAGAGAATTTTTTTTTTATTTAAGCTCTGTTACCTTTTCGGTATAATTTAAAGCAACACATAAATGCACCTTAATTAACGCGTACATTTTTGCTGGTTAGAAAAAGCTCCCATCTCATCAAGTTTTTTACATCTAAGTTTTTTACATGGATGAAGGATTTATGAACATAAAATTCTTTACAACTACTTTCAATATTGTTCTAATGGTAAATAATGTTTAGCTGACATTCCGTTTTCTGTCGGCCGGGTGAATCGATCTGTGAATTTCGGATCGGTGTTTCCAAACTACCAAATACTAATAACAAGAAATCCAGCTTGTCGACAAAGAGTTTATGCTGTTTTATATGTTTAAATTCATACGTCGACTAATTTCCTTCTGTAATATTACTTTCCGTATTATTTTTTTTTCTCTACTGCAGGAAAAAATTAATTATTTTTAAATTTGGTTTTAAATTTTAAGTTTTGCCGCGTAAATTTCGAAGTCTGGTAAAATGAAAACTGATAAAAATTTAAGGTAGCGCCATCCTACGGCAACTTAAGTATTAATTATATTAGTTTCTGTAATAAAGATATGTTTTAATAGAGGGCGTAATCATGTGTTTTCCTAAATAATATGTAATAAAAAATAGTGTTCAATTAAACTAGCTGTATTTCACCTGATTTTCGATAGTTCAATTGAACTACACTATTCACAGATGAGCTTGGCTTTACCCGAGATGGAATATTTAATCAGCGAGTTATAGAGGAGAGAGAAACCCAAACACGTTAGCCGCTGTACTACAAAAGTTAAAAAGTTGAAACTACAAGACTTCCTTTGGAATATAAAATATTTAATTAGCGAGACCAATAGCCAGATAAGGTTTTTCTTGAACATATTGGCAGGTATTATTGATAATCACCTAATAGGACCACATATCCTGCAAAACGACCTCCCAGAACTTTTAGAAAATGTTCCTTTAGGTCGGATAGGGGACATGTGGCTTCTGCAAGCATAGTTTACGGATTGTAACTTAAATTTGGACGTCCTATGGGCGTTTACTCTAGCGTACGGTAGTGTTTATAGTGGTTTTGTGGGTGTCTGTTTCTTTAAGTGATTTAGTTAGTTTAGATATGCCGGTCATGTCCCGAGATTGGAAAGAAGAGGACGAAGCAGTTTTATTGGGTATAAGCAAGCGAGGAGTAGACTGTGACTTTGAGTTTACTTCTTAATAGCTATTAGGTAGTCCCACACTATTATCAGGGCACGTATAGAGCATAAAGTGTGAGCATGTGATGAGCATAGAGTATCCTCGATTTACTTTCCTTGTATCCTAAGGTAAGCTAAATAATTAATTTTATAAGAAACTGAAAGTTCTACAGTTTTACAAAGTTTAGCAACATTGCACGAACATGTGTTTGTCAGACAGCTCCGCCGGATAATATCATATGGTGCCGCGGAGTCACCTGTAGTGTCTAGGACACCCCAGTAGTCACCCATTTAAATATAATACGTCATTTCCATAACACCCTGTATTAAGAAAATAAGTCTACTATTTTCCGAGATGGTTCTCGTTCCAATAGGCCACTCGCCTGTATAAGAATATTGCGTTACAAACTATATCATAAGTAAGTCTCTCTTGCTAAAAACTTTTGCTTGGTTGGAAACCTTATTATCCATAGTCGAATATCGGAAATATTGTACAGAGTGGCCAAAAATGTGAACACTGTAGAATATTACGATATACCAAACCTTAAGTTAGAATCATATTTCAATAAACATTATTCATTGAGCAGAATATATTATTGTAGGTTGTAAGTGAAAAAGGGTTCTAGGAAATATTAAAAAAAAAATTTCAGCTGTATTTTCTCGCCAAGCGAAAGCCATTTTAAGTAGTTACAATACTTTCAAAAATATTTTAAGAAATTAATGCGAATTTTTTTATATATATCTATTTTAAAATGATTGACACAGAACATAAGATTAGTATTGATGTTTTATTCTGTTGTGGTATAGAATTTTACTACCGAATATCCAGCTTAAATTATTATTACACATTTTTTGGCCACGAATAAAAAAACTCTAATTTTCGTTAAGTATTCGTTACCTCGATAAACTTCTCGGAAATAATTTCAGAACTGGTGATATGTTTAAATTCACCTCGTATATTTATTATTTTAAGGTTGATCGGGGTTATTTTAGTTTAAGAACATGACTAACATAAAAAGTGTTGCTTAATTTCTGATTTTCAGTGTATAAATATGGAAAACTTCTGTATTGCATCATAATAGTGTATAAGAAAATAAAACAATAATATCTCTTAATTTTCTAATTTATTAATATTTAATTTACTTAGACATTTAGACACTGAATAATAATTTAATATTCAGCGGTTGCAAATTAGAAACATCACCTAAAATAATTATAATTATTTAATCATTATTAAGCCAACTAGAATATTGCATTGGGAAACAAGCAATTAAAAAAGAATTGCCATATTGCTAACTTCAAACATAACATCAATCATGTACTAAATAAAACATGTATGACTTTTCTATTTACATGTTTTAGTAGGTATACCGACATGTTCAAGGTATTTGTGAAATGTTGAATCATGAAATTTGCTACTGACACTAGAATATGTAAACTTTCAGATATACTTTAAATTACAAAGGTGGGTAGCATAAACAGTCGATATTTATTGTTTAAGGAATCAAGAATATTTCATGGGATATTTATGTAGTGGCAATATTTTGAAAATACGATAACTGGCCATAGAATCTCTGACAATTTCTGAGTAACATGCAAGAAGTGGCTTTAATAAACGTTTATGTTTCGTTCATATTTTCAAAGGAATATTTTATTTTCGAGGTGTTTACTTAATTCAGGCCTATATATACATACTTACTATTAGTACTAGATTACTTATTATTAGCCTATAGCCGCTTATCTTTTTTCCATAAAATCGGAGTATATTTACATCGCACTTAATCTCTTGTTGGGTTGCAGAACGACTATTAACTATTACGACTATTAACAAATCAAATATTGGATATGACATAAATTACATATGCAAAACGATTTTTTCAAAAGAGAAGTAGACTGTTAACAAATTACTGATTCCCTTCCAGAAAACTTTGAGAAAATTGAATAATTTCACATCAATCCGTAATAGTGATGATTAAAGGTGTTTGGTTAGTGAAATAATGTTTAATATATTTCTGCATCCAACATAAAAAGTAGGAACAATAAGAAAAATAATGTAGTTTCGTGATTTACCGAGACATGATTTATTTTGTCTTAAAAAAATATTTTAGAATCTGAGTTCACCATATTGTCAAGATAATGTATTCTAAATTACCTGATGCTTTGAATTTGTTAATATTCAAAGCCTGATATAATGCTGATTGTTCATTTATTTAATTTTTGTGACTGCCATAAAAAAGTAGTAAATATGTATTTAACCATTGTCAAAAATAATGCTTTCAATTCGAGCATCATTGGCATGATTGCTGATCGCGCTAAGACCATAAAAATATATGTATCGTCACTGTAAAACGTAACTCACTAGCGAATCATAATAGACTTATAATTGAAATACATGGATCAAAAATTTAAAATTCGTAAACCCAAAGTTTTGAAAATGAATTATGAAAAATAAAAAAACTTTCTTCATTAAATCCAAATTAAAAAACATCGTAATTCGTTTTAAAGTGATAACGTGATAAAGTTTGGAACATGAAAACAAAAGGTATGTTGGTTGGTGAATGAATAAAAATTTGTTAGGAGGAAAAATAATCATATATTTCCTTTTTTGTCTTATTTAACAAGATAAACACCATTATTACAGTATTATTAAGGGTCGATATTTGAATATTATCTTAAGTTTACCTTAACCTTTAGCTAGCCGTAAGGTAGCCTTGGCATTAAGGTAAACCTTTAAAAAACTATGTTTTAAATTAGTTTGAGAGTCGCTTGACACGATAAGTGGAAGATTACCATATCCTTAATAATCTATTTCTTCAGGCAAGAGTTCCCAACCTGCTCACCACCGTGGAAGGTAAGCAGAGACGACTTGAGCTGATGAGCTTTTTCATATTTGATGTTCAATCTGTTGGAGGAGAGTAATGACCTATTTTTTGGGAGTTTTACTATGGGTGACTTTTTTTAGATTAGAAATTTATGGAACTGAAAATACTTTTTTATATTAATGCTCTTTTATATTTTGTATCCATACTTTCCAATCTTTGCGTATATACTCAGTATGCAAGAAAAATAAACAACTATAGCGCAATTTACATTTCAATTCTTCATTTTTGACGGTAAATCCAAATAAACGTTGCTTTGATTTATTACTCATTTGTTATTTGATGCGTAATTAGGTGTATTTTAATGGCTATTTTATTTTCGGGTACGCGATAATAAAGGATTACGTTATGCAATATAATTATTACAGTAGCACGTGCAAAATCATTATGTTGAGATTGGTAAAATATGCAGCACATGTTTAAACGCAATAAAAATAAATTCCTTTTGGCGATATTAGTCATTGCATTACAACTTAGGTTACATTTTACGGATATAAGTAGATGCAATTAAAAAAAAAAACTCTGTCATAGTTGCATATGGAAGCAAATCGTATAAGCGAATTATTTATAGGCAAAGTCTTATTAATTATATGAAACTAAAGGATATATATATTAATAATCTTTATAAATTAAAAATATATACATTAATACACTCAATAAAAATTAATGGAAAAAATTCGAAGATTAACTTATTAAAATTAATTCATCACCTGAATATGAAACTCGTAAATAAATATCATAACTGTCGTAAAAATCAATTTTGGGAAAAACCAATTTTACACAAATTTATATAAAATAATTTGCACCACCATAAAAATTTACGAAATTAAAGACATATATAATTTTAAAAAAGTTGGAAATTTTTTTTAATTGAAAATGGGGACACTAAATTTGTTATAATGGAAATCAGTCTTCATAGATTCTGACTTCATCAAAAGTTTATGGTTGACAACGCTGTCACTGTCAGAATTCTCAAAATGCCTCGTCATTTAACAGAACTTGAAATAGTTCAAATAGTAGCCAGAATTGAAGATCGGTGGTCCATCCACTAGCAAATTTATACGGAAAAGGCAAGAATACATTTTACAGTTAAGCAACTTTTGGGCAAGAGGAGCCTTTGAAAAGAAAAACTAGTACTGATCAGGCCCGCATTTCCTACCCAAAAGAATCGGAGCTAAAAACTGGGTAGCTGCATAAAAAAAATAATGCTCACAGATGAATGTAGACTGTCTCGAATAGTTTCACGTTAAATTATATATTCCGCGACTGTTGTGGAATGCGGCAGTGATCACTGAGAAAAGGTTTTTCAATCTAAATATAGGAAAAAAATTCGGGGACCTATACCTTTATTAGCTATGTTACGTTGAGTAAAAAGTATGTGATATTACGGAAATATTAATTAGATTATGTAATTTTGTTTAGTGACGCCAATGCTTATTGCTCATAACCTTAAAAACAATAAATCAATCAGAAAAGCCTGATTTACGCCAATATGGGAAAACTAGACATAATACTTGTCCCTATTTTCAATCAATACAACTGTAGATATTAGATTAGTATTTTTTATCAGACATTTTTATATTTTTATAATTTTTTTAATAGCGTAATAGTAATTAGTAATAATAGATTTTTTTCTAATATTCTGATAACTATTTATACAAGGTGTTCAAAAAATAAGATTAAAAATTAAATTGAGAACACTGAAAAAATCATCATTTTCAGATGGAAACCCTAAAATTTTATAATTATTTTCTATTCAACATTAACAATAAGGGTAAGTTTGTATAAGGTTGTATATTCCGAAATTTTATAGTTTTCGAAATATTGCCAATTTAATATTGTCATATGGCGATTGCTGCGAATTTTAAGTTCAGTTACTCATAGTTAGCTATAACGCTGTTAAAGAACACAGTCAGATACTAAAAAATAAATTAATCACAAGTTCTTGATAATACTTTGTCATATTCTCCATAAATAATAAATAAGTTTAAATAATCTTCGTTTGTATAATATAAGCGCCCCGGCATGATTATTAATACTTTTCAAATGGTAAAGTGGCGGCGTCAAAGATTTCGTTGGCATTTGACTGTTTTCTAAGTCGTCATAGCCAACTATGAGTAACTGAACTTAAAATCCGTAGCAAAATCGTCATATAAAAATATTAAATTAACAAATTAACTTTATACAAACTTACCCGTATTTTTAGAGCTAAATAGAAAATAATTATAAAATTATCGGATTTCATTTGAAAACAATTTCATTTTTATACTTATTTTATGAACACCCTGTATAAATAGTAATCAAAATATTATAAAAAAATCTATTAAAGCAGGTCAAACCCGAACAAGGAATTCAACCCAAATTAAATAAAAAAGGCTTACTTATAGAAATATTAATAAAATTATTTTAAACGTCACTACGTTATTGTAGAGATAAAACCTTAAATATGTGATTCTTATGCTTAGGATATGATATGCGAAATCTATCTAGAATAAAAAAATGTATATTTCATTTAAAATAAACAATTTGACACCGACTTGTGACAGTGACAGGTACGTCAAAATATTTTCAATAGAAAGATCGGCATCTTTTTTAGTGGTAGAGTAACAATATTTCAAACAAATATCTTCTTAAGTTTCCGAGATCTTTTAAGAAGCAACTCACCGTGAATGACCCTGTGTAAATAGCAATATAATCACGGTTAACGTAAGTATACATATAAAGTTAACAATTACAATTTTCTCTTGCAAGGCGGCTGGCTGCCAGTTCGGTGGACCCGTTAACTTAAATCAGACCAAATTCTCGATAAGCCTGCAAAGTACAGATTTGAAATAATTTAGTTTCCACAATAATAATATTTTAACATGAGTTTTATACTGAAGTTAATGGACAAAAAATATTTTTTTACAGTTATTAGATATTTACTATTATTTTATTAAGAACCATTTCGCTCATCGATTTTGCCTTATTTTTTAATGATTTCAATTCCTTTCTTTTTGTTTCTACAGACCAATCCAATTACCAGCGAATCTTCTCTATTTCGACTACACACCAAAGCCACTGTTGTTATTCTAATAACCCTCTCCATTGTGGTTACTACGAGGCAATACGTAGGTAATCCTATAGACTGTATTCATACCAGGTAAGTAACTTCCACTTATTTTACCTACGTCTGACGCTAGTTTCAGATTACCATTTCGCTATTTGACAGTTACGTGTCGGGCTACTGAATTGTATTATATTTCAGCAAAAATTGCTTGCGACTCCTATCATCGAAAATACTTTTCTCAAAAAACAAGCCTTCTTTCAAAGTAACTCTTACTTAAAGACAACAACATTAATTCAAATAAGCTAGTCAGTTTTCCGTTATATTTTTAGCAAGAAGTAAGAAGTAGCTGAAAGTATTAAAACTAGAGAGGCATATCGTCTCCCTAGGCGCACCGCGCGGTGGCTCCGCTGACCACCTGTATGCGATAGATTAACCTAAATGTGTTTTGTTATCTAGATATGACCACCGATTTGCGTGGATGCACCTAGAAGCGTGAATGCACTTGGATGCTTTAATTGGTTTTTCACACTCCTGCGGGCTGTGATGGGGGTACATATCGCCCAAATTCGTTCATTATAACATATGTTACCGTTTCACATTTTAAGAGACTAGCTATACCCGATTGCGAACAATTCGTTCACTATATTACGTATCGAACAGAAAAAATATGTCAGAAATAAACAACATTTTCGAATTCCTTGCATTCGAATTACATAAAAACGATACCAAACTTGCAAAATTCTTTTATCCTTGCACCAATTACTGACCTAAGAAACGTCAATTTAACAGCTGTCAAAAAATAGATAAAAATTTCGGATTCCTCATACTCAAATTATATAGAAATGATACCAAACTTGTTAAAATATTTTATCAAAAAAATGTCAAAAATCACAGCTGTCAAAATGTTACACTACAGTTACACTACTAGTTACAATTTTTCGGATACCTTATACTCAAATTATATAGAATCGACACCAAACTTTTGAAATTCTGTTAACCTTGCACTTATTCGTTACTAAAGAATCATTATTTTGACAGCTGTCAAAAATAAATTTAATTTTCGGATTCCTTATGCTCAAATTATATAGGAACGATACTAAACTTGTGATATTTTGTTAACCTTGCATTTATTACGAACCTAAGAAACGTCAATTTGACAGCTGTCAGAAAATAAATTAAATTTTCGGATTGCCAGCATTCGCCTTAGACGAAATCAACACCTGTTCTGTTACCATTAGGTCTATGATCGAGAGTTAATCGAAATCAACGAAATTTAAAAAATTACACCTGTGAAAAAATGAATAACAATTTCGTAATCCTTGTCATCGAATTATACGAAAATGACACCAAGCTCGTGAAATTCTGTTAACCTTGCACTTTTTCCTAACCTATGGAACGCTAATTTGACTGGTGTCAAATTTTTTTAGCAATATTAAAATAACGTACTACTTGAACTCCCCGTAAATCTAACCTACAACGGGAAATTGAAAATAACTCGGCCGGTTTTGATGCTACAAAAAAATTGTGAACGGCAAAATTGAAGAGCTTGACAGAGCGTTTAAGATCGCTAATAAGTAGTTTATTAATCGAGCTACGGGGATCAGGCCGGATTCAATTTGTTCATTTTTTTATCAGCTACGAGGTGGGATTGGCGAAAAATTTTTATTTTCCCATACAAGCATACAAGAAATGGCCATCTCCGAAAATACTTTAGATATTACGTTTAATTTTGGTATGTGTTAATAGGATATAGAACCTCAAATTTTAGTTAGAAAAGTTATTCAATTGTTCCACCAGTGGCGTCGCTGCAAACATGTCCTTTGATATTTTTTACAAAGAAGATGGTACGCCACTGATATTTTTCCATGTGGATATTTTTTCTGATTGTCCTGTTCAATTCTCCATGAAAACGGTCTCTTGAGTTTTTCTCGTCAGACGTTCAGTTGATTAAAACCACTAAATTCATATTGAAACTCATTATTTTTAACATTGATAAAATAATTAATGATAATTCATCATTTCAGAATGTCGAGGGGATCCTACTGTATCGATTGGGAAAAAAAAAATTACTCGATTTCGGGTTTGTGAACTATTAGTATTTGAGATGATCTCTCCAACGATTCAAACCCGGAGCCGATCTATCTAACCCAATTCGAATAATTCGTTATTGAAAATGACCTTGCATTTCCATGTTTTCCAACTTTAACAAAAACATGATTTCTCGACATTTTTTTAAAAAAATTCCACAACGAGTTCTTCTAAGTAAGTTTCTTGATAACATGCTAGAATACGAACTGAATCGAGTAAGTTTTACGAGACCGGCAGGTTATCCAAGAAACTTCTCAATTTTTTCACATTTTCTCAGTTTTTCGTATAATAAATTATTTCGAATAAAAGGTATCCCATAAAATATACCTCAAAAGTTTCATTGCTCCAACGTGAACGGTTTAGAAGAAATTAAGTAAAATGTGTCAACATGCACAGTTTTTCGGTCCTCCCATAAGAACAATGTAAATGGGTCATTGCAGATCATTTTGGAAATCGAGAAAATGGAAATTTTCTATTTTGGGCAACGATAGGGATCATTATCAAAAGACGAGATCCCATACAAATGTATTCCCGGCTATTTCCAACTTCCAATCGTTAAATTAACTTCAGGATCTCGCTAACAAAATGGCTATTTTGGCCTATTTCGGCCGAAATTTGACAGTATTTAAATTAATGAATTTTTCTCCCGATTGAAAGAAAATTTCGAAAATTTTGAAAAATAATAATCTGTAGAGAAAGGATGGACGAAGAAAATACGCCTATAAAGAACTATCCGAAATGATATTTGTAGGAGTTATTCGTGACTAGAAAAACTTTTAGTGAAAAATGGTTGAAAATGGTTAAATACATTTTTTTTAACCCTCTAGATCTTAATTCGAAGAGCGCGCTTGGTGTGAATCTTGAAGTCCCTTCAGTCCTCGTGACGATAAAGCAATAAAATACGGAAAATGTTGAATAGGAAAGCGTATAGATTAAATTAAGTGTAGCGGTGATAGATGCATGATTTCCCTAGGCCTGAAATTCATTCGTTAATAGTATTTTCGGTATTTAAATCGAAGAAACCAAATTATACGTATCGAATGTGCTCGTTCTAGATATTGCTGGTAACGCAAATTAAAATTCGACCAGGGCCGTTTTACCTTGAAAAACTTTAAAAACCGTCCATTTCGGCCCCAAAAAATCGTTCCGGTCAGTATTTTCAAAATTTCACCAATTTCTAATAACTTTAGGTATATACACTATACAGGGTGTTCATTTCAAAACTTCCTACCACGGATTTATCGAAAACCACTGATTAAAAGAAAAAACGCCGAGACACGTCAAAAGATTTGCCAAAGGGGACAACTTTTTAACCAAAAACTACTTCACCCCCTTTTACCCTCTGGCCCCCGGGGTCATCCCCTTAAAAATTTTAAATTACAAGGGGTAGCAAGTAATAGCTTGTTTGAAAGGTCTTTCAAAGTTTTATTGGCCAAACAATGATATTATAGGCGATTTTCAAATTCCTGACGGACATTTTCAAAAACATGTTGTAGGAGATCATGGCAGCTTTCGGTGATGCGTTGACGAAGTTCATCCAAACTGTTAGGTTGGGGAGTGAACACAATAGTTTTCAAATGGCCCCATAGAAAAAAGTCTAATGGCGTCAAGTCAGGAGATCTAGCAGGCCATTCTATAGGCCCTCTTCGTCCTATCCATTTATCTGAACTCGTCGTCTAGCCTTTGCTTAACCGGAAGAACATAGTGAGGAGGAGTGCCGTCTTGCTGGAAAAATATTTCAGCCTCATCAAGTATAGGGTTTCCATCGTCTTCGATTTGTTTTTCAATGGTTTCAGTGATAAGCAGATTGATGGTATTTTCCAACATATCTAAATAAATGCCTCCATTTAAATTCCCATTAATAAACAATGGCCCAATCACTTTGTTTCCTAAAATGCCTGCCCATACATTAGTTTTTTGGGGGTACGGAGTATGTCCTTCTACAAAAGCATGAGGATTTTCATTGCTCCAATACCTGCAGTTATGCTTATTAATAAATTCATTTAGATAAAATGGGCATTCATCACTGAAGCAGATATTCTTTACATGAATGGTATTATCATTAATCGCTGCAGTCATTTGTTCACAAAATTCAACTCGCCTATCGAAATCATCTTCGGTTAGCTCTTGCAATATTTTCATTTTGAATGGATGAAATTTATGTAATTTAGTAACTGTGTGTACAGAGCCTAATGAAATACCAGTCGCATCAACAATTTTGCGTAATGAAGTATTAGGATTTATGGCAAAATAACCCAAAACTTCAACTTGAGCGGCTTCATCCAAAACTTTACGATGATTACGTTTTTTATTTGCAACAGATCCAGTTTGAGTAAATTTAGTAACATACCTATGCGAAGTTATCATTTCCGGATGTCTGGCGTTACATGTAACGGCAGTTCGCCGAGCACATTGATTTTAGGCACCATAAATTAGAATCATTTCCACTCTTTCCGCTAGTGTGTAAACCATTTTGGAAGTAAAATCTGAATCAATAAATTAATTTTCACTATCCCAAGATTGTCACAAAGGTAACTGACAGCAAATTAAATTGTATCTTTCCCTTAGCAACTATAAAAACTAAACAGGTATAAAAAACTAAACAGGTATAAGAATAAAAACAGTTCGCCCATGATATTCGTGTTGATAAAAAGTAGGCGGTAAATAATTTTCTAATTTTCTCGAAAACGAATCGACCGATTTTAAAAAATCAAACGTCAAAATAAAGCACTTTGAAAAACCTTTCAAACAAACTATTACTTGCTACCCCTTGTCATTTAAAACGTTTAAGGGGATAACCCCGGGGACCAGAGGGTAAAAGGGGGTGAAGTAGTTATCCCCTTTGGCAAATCTTTTGACGTGTATCGGCGTTTTTTCTTTTAATCAGTGGTTTTCGATAAATCCATGGTGGGAAGTTTTCAAATGAACACCCTGTATATATTATATATGTATAATTGCAACTAGTTTTTGAGATGGAAAATCTAAAGTTTTAAACCGCGTGACGCTCGGATGCACCCAACTCGAGCTATTCGGTACAAAAAATGACCCCGGTTTGTCAAGTATCGACTTTCATAAATTTTCACACAATACGCGTCCACTATACAAAATTAAAGCCAAAAAGTTCGTCGTTTCAACTCTGATAGTCTTTTAGAAAAAAAATCACAACCTCGAAAATGTCGAAACGGAAGACAACGGATGAACATTTGAAAAATGTTAAGTAGGAGTACATATTGCCAAAAATTGGCGATATGTAATAAAAATTGGCGATATGTAAAGAGTATTGTCGGTACAATGACAAAACCATGATTTTTTTATGATCAAATACAAGCACTACAGGAAAAATCCTTTAGGGCACTCTGGGAGTGGTGTATGTGCGCAAAAAGCGATTCACGTTGGTTTTGAATCGTTGGAGGGTATATTCGTTGGGAAAAACGACCTCGGGAAGGTCGTTCCACAAGGATGAAGTCCTCCAGATGAAACAATTCTTAAATAATGAAGTTCGAGGAGTACTAAGCTTAACCACATATGGATGGGCGGCAGTGGTTCGTCGTGTATTTCTGCTATTCGTCGCTCTGGGCGGAATTAAGAGGGCAAGGTCAGTTCAATCAATCAAATCTTCAATGAAAATATCTGTAAAAGAGAGTCAAATCCCCTACCTGTCTTCGATGTTCTAGGCTGTCAAGGTTCTTCGTTAGCTCGTGGTCTCCGATCAGACGAATAGCCCTCCCTCGATGGGATCCAGTAGCCGAAGAGTATGCTTGGGTGCAGAGCTCCAGACATGAGAGCAGTACTCCAGTGATGGCCGAATGTATAGTGTCAAAAGTTGTTGAGGTGTGTACAACTTTCTGGTTCGGAAAAGTACCCCAAGCTTCTGAAACGCTATTTTGGCGATTGCCACAACGTGGTTATGTCAAGACATATTTCCTCCCAGATGGACGCCCAGCAAATTAATAGAAGAAGCCAGCGGGATTGCGTGTCCGGCCATGACTATATCTGGTTCTGTAATGTTAACCTTTTTAGAGGAAACTGTTTCCTGGGTTTTTTAGCATTAAATTCGACGTGGTTACTGTCACCTCAAACCAAAATTTCTTCCAGGTCTTTGTTGAGACGTCATGCTGTCTGCGAAGATGTGCGTCGGCAGCCGATGTTTGCGCATTCAAAGAGAAAGATGAGATAAGTGTGCTATCATCAGCAAAACTAAATATCGGATTTTCAGTCTTCACTAGAAGGTTGTTAATGAGAGTGGGAGACAATATGAACCCTTGAGGAACACTGGCATTGATGGTGAAGGTGTCTGAGAGAAATCCGTCAATCGCCACTTGCTGAGAGCGGTCCTTAAGAAAGCTAGGCAACCATGCACAGAATCGACTGGGCATACCATAGGATCGCAGTTTACCTAGAAGCCCCTCATGCCAAACACGATCAAAAGCTTTGGAAATATAGTTGTTAGGCAGGGTTTTCTTACCTTTCTTTGGAATAGGCTGGACTCGCGCAGTCTTCCAGCAAGATGGAAATATTCCTATTTTGTAGGATACGTTGAAAAGTCTACAAAATACTGGTGTTAATTCATCGGCGCATCTCTTGAGAACTATAATAGGAATTTCGTCTGGACCAGTAGCTTTTTTGACGTCGAGTCCTTTCAGGATTCGTTTGACGGGACGCTGACGGAACACGATTTCGGTCATTTCGGATTGAACTGCAGGAATGTCGGGTGGTGTTCTTCCCTGGAAATCTACATTGGAATGCGAAGAAAATAGTTCAGCAAGTAAGTTTGCTTTGTCTCCGGCTCTGGATGCTATTGTACCATCGGGACGTGTTTGAGGTGGAATAGTTTATTTGGTGAAATTTTGGCTGACGGCCTTAGCGACTGACCAAAAGGACCTTGATCCGCTTGGACTGTCAAGAAGTTTGTTTTTGATCCTCACGTTATGGGCTTCTTTGCTTTGATCTATTGTTAGCTTACATTGGTTTCGAGCGGTAACAAAGATGGTACGATTCTCAGTGGTAGGGTTTTTACGCCACTGTCGGTAAGCCCGATTTTTTGATCTGACAGCACACTCACAATCCTAGCTAAACCATAGCTTGCCCTTGGAAGGGCGTTTTTGGGAGGAGGGGATAAATGCTTCCATGCTCGTTAGAATGACGTCGGAGACCTCCCCAGCACAGACGGATGGATCATCAGAAGAGAAGCATACGCTCATCCAAGGAAAAGTGCGAAAATGGTCTTTCAGGTCTTCCAACTTGGCCGATCTGTAATGCCATATCTTGCGAGGTTTAGCAGGTTATTCAGAATTAATTGGTAGTTCGCTTAGAGTTGAAATAAGTTTGTGATTGGAAGATCGTAACGGAGGCTGTACGGTGACTGTATATAGATCAGGATTTGACGTTAGACCAGAACTGATCGCGAAGGATTCGGCCTCGCGGCCTTGTTCATTATCTGTATTTGAGTATTTAAGCCAGTTGACATTGTGGACGTTAAAGTCGCCAAATATAGCAATCTCGACATTTGGGTGGTTGGTTTGCAAGAAGTCGATTATATTGGCTAGTGATGAGAAAAGGTGTCTGTAATGGTTATCACTTGGAGGACGGTAAAGGCAGCAGATAAACTTGATGATTTTCGGCGTTGATATTTTAAACCACATTACCTCAACTGCAGGTGAAACACCATTTCTTCGTTGAGTATTGTTAGATCTCAGTAAATTGTCGGAAATGGTGGTTGTTTGATGAACTTCGCTTGATGGGGCCCCAAGTCCAGCCCCCGCCCGGAGATCCGAATGGGGGCCGAGTTTACCTTCGGAGTATTTGAATGATGTGTAAAATTTTAGTTTTGCCAAAAAGGGAGCTCCAATTATTTACGTAAATATCTTCTGAATATTTAAATATTAACTTTTGGAACTACCTACCATGAAATTATTTACTTTTTTGATTGATTTGATTTTTTAAAAAACAGCAGATTCATTTTTTGGCCTTGCAAAATAAATTAAAATGAGGTATTGCACCATGAAATAAAAATCTGGGAATCGAGGGGTTATGAGCTCACGAATATATTCGTGACTTTGGAGTTAAAGACTTTCAATACGTTTGCCACCATTAGAGAGGAAGCTAGCTGTATGTCAGACACCGATACTAACACAGTTTTGGGAAAAGGTAAAAGTGGCTTAGAGAAACGGCTTAAACTTAAATATTCCATATTTAAAACCTCTTTATTTTGTCGTTGTAAGTTGAATATATTATTTCAAGTATAGTAGGTAATAGTTTTAAAGTTCAGTTAGTTCAGGTTAGTTTAACTTTGATGCGTGTCATCAATATTGGGTAACAACTTATTTGTATCCTAAATATTTTACAAACATTTTTTTATGATCAAACACAAGCACTATAGGAAAAATCTTTTAGGGCACTTTGGGAGTGGTGCGTGTTCGAAAATTACTAAAACAGTTATATCCCTATATCTATATGCTTGGCGAGAGATTATAAAATGATAGCAATTTGTAGTATTCACTGAATTAGTTTATTTAGTTTATTATGTTGCAAAGTTGCCGTTAATATTGCAATATTTGTAGGATGGCGCGGCAATATACCCAGACATGTTTAGTACCTATTGTTAATATGATACCGGCATCTTTCTTATTGAAGTAAGGTTGCATCCATATATCTTTTTTTATTTTTATTTAGGATAATAAATGCCACTGCTACACGAACAATTTCGTTATATAGCCCATTTACAGATACATGATATGGGCTATGCTGTTGCGGATATATTATCGAGCTCTACATTGCCAGATATATTTCTGCAACAATTAATATACACAGATTGCCGGTATAGTTCACTTATATTTCAGACATATATTGCAGAAAAATGTTACCCGTTTAGAACTACCTTTAGACAATAACGTCGACATCTAAACATATTTTATTAAACTGGTGTGTTTATGGCAAGGCAGGAAACATCTATTTTTAGGAAAATATTTTCGGCGAAATCCTACAAGCTATTTTGATACTGAAGGTGGCGCTGCTCTAGTTATAAAGATAAATTTTATAATATGTGTCTGTACCAAGCAAACACAAATACGAGTCAAATTATTTGAAATACGTCAGAGGAATGTTTATTCGAGAATTTAAAACTTATGAATCTATAATTTAAAGGTAAAAGTCTCCGAAACCGTACAAGCTTTCAATAGTATATTTCGTATTCAGTTGTTTGCAAAAAATCTAATTAAAAAATAGTCCCTAAAACTGGTCAAGGAATAAATTTATTTATATATTTTATAATATAATGATGTGTTAAAGTTCATGATGCACAACTGCTCATGTTTTTTAAAAATTGTGTAGCATAAATCGCAAGTCCCGTACAAAACTTTAGCAACTCAAAATTTTTATGATTACTTAAAAACCTTCTTTGCCTACTTTAACTGTTTACAAAATCTCTCAGTCGAATATCCACTACTTTTTGCCGGACGATGCCGTCAATTTGTCGTAAGTATAAATAAAATTAAAGCCTTACTCGCAACAGACAAACGACAGCAGCTTCAAGTATAATTTTGTCATCCCACAGGAACTTATACAGGGTGTTATGGAAATGACGTATTATATTTAAACCGGCAAATCCCGAGATGAAAATATTGAAGAAAAATAACCATAATTCGCTCTTTGAATTATTAAGCGAAATATACACTTTATATGAAATCTCAAAATTTACGTGGCCGCTCCTGAGGCCCTTCACACTCAATATTTTATTGAAGCAGTCTCCAAGTTTAAAAGAGGTTAGCGCATTATATGCGATGTTGCCATATTGCAACACATAATTCTAAACGCATGTGTTCAGTATTTGACAACAAGACGTCTTTGACGCGCGCTATCACTTGTTTTTCAAACTTTTTATATGAAGAAAACTACAATTTTAAGGTACATACTCTCTTACTTTCGATCTTATTTTAAAATAATCCGTTTTATAATTAAATTCCAAAAATAAAACACAAAAAGTATGTTTTTCAACAGAACCAACAGTAGATAATATCACACAAATTTGAAATCACATCACAACATTTATTATTATGAATTATTTCACAACAAAAAAAAAATCGGGCAATACAAATATCAAAACGTTTAACATTCGTATACGTCAAGCACGTGGCACCCTCGACGTCGTGGAACCAACGTCGTTCCACTCCCGAATCTCGAAACATAAATATAATAAGTAATTTCCATAACACCCTGTATAAAATTTTAAAAATTTTAAATTAGTAGAGTTAGAAGTTTGTTCATTCATTTGTAAAAACGAAAAAAGTAAAAATGTTATGAATGAATGAATTATAAATTATATTGTACTGATGATATAAGAAGTTATAGCCATATTTTTCACATCAATCTTAGGGCAAAGTTATTTGGAGATGCGTTAATTTTCGGGACAGTGTACAATGTACATTTAAAACAAAACGCATTACATTTGATGTTAACATATATTAAGTTTACAATGCGACCGTTCTGTAGAAAATTTTAAGTAATTTAGATATATAGAATTTTTGAGACAAAATAAGAATCAAAATGATATAATCGGGTTTGTTCGCAACGAATTACTACTTCATGAAATAACATTTTTTTTATTTATGTTCATAATCTATAAGTTATTAGTATTCAAAATTAAAAATACAGGTTTCTTACTGTTCTTTATTCGGTTTCACAGTGCGCTACATTATTTATTCGGTTGCTCTTTAAGGCTCATTGGCATTACCTATTATGTGCAGTATTTTTGATAAGCTTTCCAGAGAGATGTCACGTGGGATAGTGCCATTTAAGATTTGAAAGTGGACCAGGGTAGTGATTCAGGGGTGGGGCGAGAGTGGTCCACAAAATACCTCATTTTTATTCTTTCCCGTTATTGTAGAAATAGTATCTTTGTTTTTCTGATATTTTCTTTAGTGTTGAAGATATAGCAATTGAAAGTCGGCGAGAACGTAAAGGTTGAATCAAGTTTATGTAAAAGCAGGTATTTTTTTTTTCGAAAAAACACTCACATCCGTAAATTTTTAATTTTCATTGTGCTTTTTTTAAGAGAATTTCATGTGTCAGGGTGACCCAACAACAAGTTTTGACAACTCATTTAATTTTTTTAAATGGATATATTTTTTAATGTTGCAGAAGATTCTACACATATTTATTTATCATATCCTATACCTAAATTCAATTATTTGCGAGGAAATCGATATTTCAATTGTAAAGAGATAACGTTTTTTATTGTTACCGAAATGATAAACATTACTGTAAATAAAGCCTAATGTCGCGTCGACACCAAACCAACAAAAACATTCAGCAAAATAGAAACACAACAAATTAGCAAATTTTCTGGAAAAAACTAAACTGCGTCCACACTGGCGAGACAAAATGTTAACAAAAGTCTATGTAGTAACTTTGTAGTTTCGGTTTTGTTTCGTGTTTTATCAACAACACAAAATAAAATATAGGCTCCCCAGAAGGAGTTCACACTGCATGCAAAAGCAGCTAATCATACCAGTCCATAAAGCTACGAATAATTTTTCTTTTATATTATATGATATTAATACCACCTGACAAGCAAACAGACTTCTTCGTTTAATTTGGGGACGTATGGGGGCGAGTAATGACCTTTTTGTGGTTTTATGAATTAAAAACTACCGACGAAAAGGGAACACGATACGTTACAAAAAACAGGAACAAAATGTAAAAGTCGGTAAAATGTTTCCGATTTGTTTCTAAATTATTGAATTGAATTGAATTTACAAGATTGTGTTACTGTTTTCTTTCTGTTTTGTTGGTTTGGTGTGGACCCGCTAGAAGACTGTTGCTGTAAACAAAAACAAAACATAAAAGTTATTAAAATGTTTCCGACCCCAAACTCTAGCTACGCAGCTGGGTATAAGATATGCAACAAACATAAAAAATTGACGGGTCTTAGTGTTCTTCCAAAAAGAAAACACCAGAAATTTTATAAATTTGTTCCCACCTTTACTTTCTCACTTAGGTATATTTTAATAATACAAATACTTCATGCGCTACGGTACTCATCTGTATGAAAATATTATTTAAAATAAATTTGAAACAAAGATTTATCCATTAAGGTAGTCTAATCAATATTCAAAAAATATTTAGTACAAACAACTGATTATCACATTTATTACGGATAGTATAAATACAATTTAAGGAGCAATATAGGGTCAAGGTCAAATTTTATGTGAATATATACAATGAGTGATAAAAATATTGCACTTAAATTAAAAATATATATTAGAAAGGAAAAGTAAAGCGTAACAATCTTTATGCTCATTTTAGTAATTAAGAATTACGAGACATAAAATAAGTAACCCAAAATCTGTTGTGGTAGTTTTACAGACCACATATATTTTTTTTAAAGGTACTACCCAACTTAAGTATATATTTGTCTATGACTATACAATAAAATTATCTTATATTTTCAGCCTTAACTTGATGAAAATTCATAATAAAATTATTAAAGGAAACACTTTTTGATGTTTTGATTTTCACTATAATTTTGTCAACATCACACATGTTTCACCGTCACAGCGGCTTCATCAGATGTAAGGTATAAACAATGACAACTTAATTTATATGTCTCGTAAAAATCAAAAGTGTTTTCTTTAATAATAAAATTATCATTGTCATACCTCTTCTTGATTATAATAATCACTTTTTACTGGTAGTTCATGCACGTGGGTAATGATTTATTACATACGGACTGCACCCAACGCAGTCACATCGATAAGGGCATAGAGAAATGTGGTGTCGATCTTCCTACAATTTCATTACATCAACTAGAATATCGAACTTTTTACGACTATTAATCAAGACTATAAATATTCAAAATTTTCGAAATTTGAGAGGTATAATGATTGATGATAGCTCAATGATCCACCGTTCTTCGTGACAGCTCATGTCAGAGATTTCATCCTCGCTAATATTGTCGTGTCATTTCTGTGGAGAATATTTGCGCTTACTGTAGAACAAAACAAATTTCTGTAATTTTTTATAAGCTCTTCCCAATCAGTCTCGATTGTAAAAAGTATTTCCCCGTCATGTTGTAAGTTAGTTTATAATAATAAACATATTCTAGGTCGCAGAGAAAAAGGAAATCCCCTCGTTTTTATTCGATATACCGTATGTCCATCGATTGGGTTAATGAGAGGAAATTTTTTTTTTCGACAAGAAGTAATTCATCCTGATGACATATTTTCCTTATAGTTAAATAGTTAAACTATCGATGTACAAGGCGTATAAAAAGGAAAAGTCATTAAATTATATAACAGTATTTTTAATTTTCGAGGAAGATCAAAAATACCAAACGTTTCAAGATTTCAATCGATAATTATAGTATAGACGAATAAAATAAGTATTCATATACTAATTAAACTAATTCGTACTATACCTACATCATAGCACTACACAAAACAATATTGAAACGCTGGAAGGTCTTAGAAGAAGAAATGTGTTGAATTTGGTGGAAGATTTTTTCGGATTAGTTCGGGTCTTGTGCATAATTGAAGCCCTTGGTGCAAGAAGGTGTTAACTCACTTTTTTTGTAATTTTTGATTTTCATTGCAAAAAGGTGTTAACTGGGCTCCCTATCTGATGGTATACTTTTTAGGCGCTAGATGGCACTGGTTTCGTCGGTACAAAGAATCATAAAAGTGTTATCTCTTTTAAATTAATATTTTCTTCGTGCACGAAAGTGTTAATTCATTCATTTTATGCATAAAGGTGTTAACTTCGAAGATAACACCTTTTTGCATTACAGTTTCTATTTTATTTACGTTTAGACACGTTTAGTTGTAAACGGTTCTTCGGTATTGTTAGTGTTTCTAGTGTTTTTTCATTAAAATAAAAGGTAAGGTATGTTTATATTTAGGAGTAAATAACAGCAGAAGAACGTACAGAAAAACGTCTGTGTGAGGAAAAGTGTCTGCTAAAATGCGAATGTCGGTTTTCTAACGAAACGCGGATTCGTTTGTTTCAAGAATATTACTCGTTAGAGTTGAATCAAAAAAACACCTATTTGTTTGGAGTTATGGAACCCTTCGGTGTTAAGCAACCTTCTGGAGTCCGCAAGCATCGCCAAAAGTATTTTAAATATTTTTTTACAGTAGAAGGAGAACGTCAGCAAGTCTGTAAGCAAGCCGTTATGTCAATGTTAAGCGTTGGTCGTAAAAAGATGGATTTAATCAGGAATCAAATATCTGGGGGTAGATCAGCTCCTAAGTTAGATGAAAAAGGCCGTCATCATAATAGACCTAATGCTACACCTGAAGAAGCACGTAATTTGGTGCATAACCACATCAAATCTTTCCCCAGTGAAATGTCTCATTATTTGAGACATAAAAATCCTAATCGCCTCTATCTTTCTCCATGGCTATCTGTTAATAAAATGTATAACCTGTATGTAGAGCAATGTATTAACGAGAATGTTACTCCAGTATCTAACACTACTTACAGATATATTTTTGGTCACCGACTTTAATTTTGGCTTTGGCTCACCGAAAACAGATACTTGTAAAGTATGTGATGTGGGAACCAATGAGGAACATATTGCAAAATTTGCAAAGCAAAGCTTTTGAGGAACAAAAAAAGATCGAAAAATTGCTAAGAATAATGAAAACACCGTATATTTGACCTTTGATCTACAAAAAACACTTCCTTTGCCAAAAATTTCAACGAGCAAAGCATTTTATTTGAGACAAGTCTGGCTGTATAATTTGGGGATTCATTCAATTTCTACACAGCAGCAAAATGGGAGAGGGTATTTTCATATCTGGACAGAAGACCAAGGGTCACGTGGACCTGAAGAAGTTGGTAGTTCAATTTTAGCTTATCTCGAGAACATGAAAATAAATAACATAGCTTTTGATAATCTGATTGCATGGAGTGATTCGGCTGGAGGTCAAAACAAAAATTTTTTCATTGTTTGTTTATGGCATTATTTGATAAACACTGGTGTTTTTAAGAAAATTGACCATAAATTTCCGGAAGTAGGGCACACGGTTATGGACTCGGATAGAGATTTTGCTGCTGTAGAAAAGGCAATCAGAAAACAACAAAATGTTTACACAGTAGATCAATATATGTCAATCATGACAGAAGCAAGAAAAAAACTCCTTTTAATATTACGAGAATGGCCGATAAATTTGTAGACATTAAAGAACTGCCCAGAAAATTAGGACTTATCGATAGAAAGAAGAACGAAAAAAATGAAAAAGTTTTATTTAGGGATGTCAGGTGGATACAGATTGAAGAGTTTGGTAAAACCAAATACAGATACTCCTTTGACGAGGCTGAAGAATGGAGCACTGTTGACATAAAAAAGAGCAGAAAAATCGATAGAAACCAAGAAAATGACACGATTTTAGTAACTATAGATAAAAGTCGGGCAATTGCAGGTAAAAAATTTGATAATATTCAGGAACAAATTCCATTCATTCCAGAAAACTTCAGAAGGTTCTACCACAACCTCAAACGAGATGAAATTTAAATTTCAATGTTAAATGTTTGGTATAATAATTATTTTAATAAATATGTTTCTTAATAACACTTTTTTGGTGTATATAATTTACTTCAACTACTAAAACAAATTTTGAAAAAAGGTGTTAACTCAAAATTTTTATGTTTTTTTCTTGATTTCTGAGAGCCAATGCTATTTTACAAAAAAAAGCATATACTACAAGATTTTTAAATGTATTTTAATGTAATATGATTTACCAAAATAAATAAAATGCCTTTTATACAAAAGCTCCAATTGCTAAAAGTTAAATCAATTTTTCTCAAAACTATAAATTTTGAGTTAACACCTTTTTGCACCAAGGGCTTCAATTGTTTGTAATGTAACTAAAATAATGTTTGTAATGTAATTAAAATAAAACTTATTGGATATTGTAAAACCCTTGAGCAAACCCGAATTCTGATTTAAAAACATTCAGTGAATTAAATGCAATTTTTGTATTTTTAGTTCTTTCTGAAATGAAAAATGGGGATTTTATGTATGATATTTTTACATTCTTTTACATCGAAAGAGGATTACTTGATATGAAAATTATTTTTAACAAAAGCATAAATTTTTATGAAGTGAGAAAAATTGTCGAAAAAATAAAACAAAACTCAATCCGAGGACATACTGTCTACTTACATGTTTATAAAACCTAAGCTATAAAAGAGCATTCAATTAACAAACAAGCATAGCATAGTCAATTGTTGAACAGTAATATTTAAAAGAATTTGAATAACATTTAAATCAAAATGAAAAGTGCCAATGTATTTCTCCTCGTCATTTTATCAGCTTTAGTTCTAAGTGTCCAATCGATTCCAGTGGATGGATATGTCCAACATGAAGTGCAAGAAGGTAAGTAAATATTATTTTTTTTTATCAAATTTATAAAACTTTGCATTGTAAAATAAAAGTATGTTATGAAGAAGATATTACATTTTTTATGATAGAAAATAAATTTATTTTAGTTTATGTGGTCAGAAAGCTGCACGAAATTTTCATAGAGCTACTATTTTATTATAATTATTTAAACTGTGAATAAGATGTTACTTTCTATTGTTCTACAAAAATCTAATCACTATACCCACAGCACTGGAGCACAGCTTTACGGAAAATAATCAAGCAATTGCATTCATAAAAAAGTCGGACAAAAATTAGAACGATAGGGATCCTCGTCACATTGGAATGAAACCGGTTGGTATCAGTGATTATCTATTGGAGGTTATCGGATACTATAAGTTATCAAAAATCTCGTCCGTTGGTGTGAAAATAAAGAACAAAAATTTGAGTGAAAAGTATATTTCATAAATCATAATAACAGAGTAGTTCAAAAATAAAAAAAAAATAATTAGTGAAAACGTTTAAAATAAAATCTTATATAGAGTCATATGACCGTGTCTCTTTAACTTTAACCAATCTATTCGGTATTGAATTATATTTGATATTATATTGGCACCAAGTTCCTCCCAGCACTATACTTCTATTCATCGTTTGAAAGCTTGAGACGAACTGAACCAACTTTCCTTTTTACTAATTTCTCTTACTCTCCTCTATCCTCCTCGTTGTTTAATTTTCATTATCTTTTTTTATTATTGTAAAACTTCTCAAGTACCAATTTCACGAATTTTCAACTTTCTTCAATTTTGGCCACTATTTCAGTCTTCTTAATTTCAACTGACGTGTTTATTTTTTGAGTTTTGAGTGTGCAAATATTCCCACCATGCACTTGCAAAGTTTATAACGGTGACGCCAATACTCCATTTTAGATAACTCGATTACCTCAAATAGACAATCATTGACAGTATTGACACCAGTAGGATTTACGCAACTGCGACAAAAGCGACTTTGCTCTCATTCTAATTCTTGTAAGACTTTCTTATGAATAGTACTGTATAATACCAAACAGGTGACCTAATTTTACACGTGATTTTAAACCAACAACTGCCAATTTAAGATGGTTTTATGATAAAAATCGATTATTTGATAAAATCAAATTTTTTTAGCGACAAAGTGGTGAAATTTAGAAACACTCTATATAGAAATGACATCATGTTACCGAACCGGTAGAAGAATTACACAACTGCTAGATAATTAAGTGTCCAGGAGAGATGAAAAGCGAATGTCAAGTTTCTCGTATTAGGTTTAAATAACGTGAAGAAACGAAAGTATTGGATTATTAGTTGGGCCGCAAATGATTATACACTTTCGTCGTTGTTTTACCATATTAAGGAATTAATTTAGAAACGAATCACAATGTTAACTAAAAATGTCATAATTTTGCAGTTGCGTCATTGTTTTGCCGGGACGGCGATGTGCATTATTTACAGGTGATTTGAGAGTTCATAATGCAAACGTTAACAATACCAACAATGCAATGTTTTAATATTTTTTTACTTGCCATCTTACTACATGATCATTAACATGCGTATTTTTAAGTAAATAAACTACATTATAAATTAGGTTCGGTTAATCCTACCACCATAATAAATCTGTACAACAGCTTTACATTTTTGAAAAATAAGAATATTCAAACGTTTCTGTTTCAAATTTTTTTGTTTTTGTTGGCCGGTTCACAATTAGGTACTTCGAAAGTTTAGTTGACTCTTCCTGAATTTGGCAATTCATATTTTTATCAAGAATTTTTTTAAACTTACAGTTTATATGATGTATGATGTAATTTAAATATAAATGACATTTCCGTAATACCCTGTATAATTATCATCATACTTGCTTAACAGGCACTAAAAATTTGATGTTTTCTCATATTAGATGAAAATTTGCACTCTTAGGCTCAGATGCAGAAATATTTTTGGGAAAGTACAAGAAAATCAACATCACCACTAAAAGTAAAATCCGTTCAAAAGCCGTTCTATAGTTGCCTGATATTTACTTATCCAATAGGTTTGCGCTCATTGTTGGGTCGCGGGTAAACGTAATTTTCAACCATTTTTTAAATCTGATACAGAAAAAACAGACATATTTAATATTACTAAACCTTTTAAATTTCTTCTTTTTTTTGCAGGTCCAGTTAGAGTAAAAAGAGTAGCATGTGATCTCCTTAGTTTTGAAATTAAAGGAATAAAACTAAATGATTCAGCATGTGCAGCACACTGTCTTGCATTGGGAAAAAGGGGCGGTTATTGCAATAATAAAAAAGTCTGTTATTGTCGAAAATAGAAGATAGATTATTCTACGATATCATTTTAATGCAAGGAATGTAAGGTGATATTTTCTGTAGAAAATCATTATATTTATATATATTTTTTAAAGTTTACCGTCTATTTATTTTCACTTAGTCGTATGTCTCTTGGTTTGTTCGGTTTCCAATACGGAAATATTCCATAAACTATCAATGCCAGGAACATACAAGCATTTGAACGTAGGAACGAAGGAAGAAAAATATACTTCCTAGAGAAGCTCTAATTTTGTGAACCATAAAAACTAAATAAGTCATGAAGCTAACAGAAAACAAATATATGAAATATCAGAAAATTAAAAATGTGAAATAAAATATGAACTCCTGGACAAAATTAACGCAACATCATAAATTTGCCATATTTTTTATGCTATTTTTTTTTGAATTTGTGATCCGATTTGAATGATTTTTTTTGCATTGTAGGTTGGTTCCTTGACAATGTCATAGTTTTCGCTGTTTATGATAAAAAATTAATTTTCGAATTATATTGAGTGTACTAAAATGCTATGTTTTTTTCCGAAAATTCGCATCACCCTGTGGAGTATCTTAGCAACCGAAACATATTGCAGTTGACACTAAACGGTAGGTCCATCTTTCCCCAACATTTTCTTTCCTGGTTTACTTCATTATCTCTGTTATTAAAGGAGATACACCGTTTTATAGCGTAACATGTTTTTATAGACTTTAATATTCACCACATTAATTGTTAAATGTTTTCAAGTAGACTATGGACTTTTTCTGACATTGCAAGCGATCTGTCAGCAGATGTGTTTTAAAGTTACAAATTCGCCATACTGATAAAAACTGTTCGGAAATTGCTTATTAAACGCTCGTTTCGTATGCCCAATTGCCCGACGAGTATTTTAATCTTGAAACCTACTTGAAAACATTTAACAATGAATGTGTTGAATATTAAAGTCTATAAAAACATGTTACGCTATAAAACGATGTATCTTCTTTAATAACAGAGATAATGAAGTAAACCAAAAAGGAAAATTTTGGAGGAAGAAAATGTTGGAGAAAGATGGACCTATCGTTTAATGTCAACTGCAATATGCTTCGGTTGCTAATATACTCCACAGGGTGATACGAATTTTCTGAAAAAAACATAGCATTTTTAGTAAACCCAGTATAAATCGAAAATTAAATTTTAATCATAAAGAGCGAAAACTATGACATTGTCAAGGAACCAACATACAATGCAAAAAAAATCATTCAAATAGGATCATAAATTCAGAAAAAAAATAGCATAAAAAATATGGGAAATTTATGATGTTGCGTTAATTTTGTCCAGGAGTTTATTAACGATTACGATAAAAAATTGATAACCTATATAATATACGGAATATCAATTAATTTATCTGAATTCGCTTAGTCACTTGTAAATTTTAGATATTCAGGTAATAGTATTGAACCAGTTGGCGATTGTAATACTTATGTATATGGTAATATGCTTTTATATTGACAGATGTCAACATAATCATTTACCTATGATGTCTACTCGTCATGATTATATTTACGAAATTTACTATCATATATATTTCCACTAATTTCAGAATGACAAAATATAAATTGTTTTGTTTCAAAAAACTAATATGGAAAACCGGTGAACACATCGGTAATCCCGAACAAACCACCTACTAAAGCGATCAGTGACTGTCTTGAGTCAGTAATTATTACATTAAATTATTTTATTTTAAATTTAGATAAAAATTCTTTTCCTGGTAGATTAATAATAATAAAATTACAATAGTTGACAGTAACGTGACTGATCCTATCTTCAATTCTTGAGTAGCGAATTCGTACACAATATACTACAGAAATTTTGAGACCGATGGCGAAACAGTTAGAGGAGGACATTTAAAATATAATAAAAATGCATGACCATCACCATCTTGATAGTTAGGTTAGATAGTCCAGTTGCTCAGATTTACCATATCATATGTATATTTAGTGCCGATATTTTAGTATTACCTTAAGTTAGACCTCAGCTAAGGTAGCATTAAGATTACGGTAAACCTCAAAAGAACTATGTTTTATATTAATTTATGCATGACTTGAGGCAAGTGGAAGATTACCAAGTCCTTAAATATCTATTCCTTTAGATGATTGTTAAAAAGGACTTTAATATACTGTCAAACTTATGTTAAGGATGACGTACGTCATTATGTACCTTAAGGTGGTTTTGAAATATTGTCCTTTAGTAAGTTTAAATAGCTGAAAAATGTGAACTAAATAACTTCATGCGGATTTTTATCCTATCGAAATATTACTTCGCTACTACATACTTCAAAAATAAAGAGATAATACCTAACCTGTGCCAATCCTATTTTAGTTGAGTTGAGTTCAGTTCCGACGGGTGTCGTTCGAATTGAACAAATGAAAACATACCTGAGCATTTATAAACTCCGCGGCGGTTCGTTCGAGTCAGTTCAAGTTTATAAATCAGAAATTGTTTCCCAGCGAACTGCAACTGCGAGTGTACCGCAACTACACTGAACGTAAAAGTTTATAAATGGACCTTTACTTATGGTTTGTCAACTAAAAATGTAAAAAATTTTTTTAAGTAACCTGTCGTTACAATCACATTGCAATCGGCTGTGCCTGTGATTGTGATAAAACGCGCCAGGTAACCTAAAAACTTTATATCTGACACCGAATGAAGTAATAATTCATATTGGTTTCCCAAACTCCATAAGGGGGAGTGCGCTGGCAGGATTGTGGCTCTAACAATTCAGTTAGTGAGCATGGTATTGTTGCATAACACAATCCAACCTCAAAGACGATAATTTTCCAAAAAATTGTTTCTGTTGAGGAAGCATGAAACTTGGGATATAGGGATTTGATATACAGTTTGGAAACAAATTTAACCGTCTTTTAATTATTTTAAAAATAATATACAGGGGTTGCATTGAGAAAAACAACCATTGGCCACTGTTCGTGTATCGGAAATAAACATAATTTTAACTTCCCCTGTAAATATCGAATTATTTTCAGGAATGAAATTTGAACTTTTCATGAATTCAGACAAGTGTTTAATTAATGTCATTTATCTTAACTTGGAAAGAGTAAGAGATAGGTATATTAAAATTGTAAGGACATGTTACTACAACTAAAAAGTGATTCTAAAAACTTATTAATATAGGGCTGTTAGGTTTAAAATCACAAAGCTACTTACAAGCGGCAACTCTGAAAATACTTTATATCAATGCAGCAGGTATATTTATATCATACGCCACATTTTCGGAATGATCTTATTCTCGTTTTCCATATACGCCTAACTTACCATATCCGTAAATCACTCTGTATCCTCAAAAATATTTCTTCCTCGATAAAAATTTATAAACGTCTATTCAAAATTTCGGTCTTCTTAATTATAAAATATTTGGCGTTTAGAGAACTGCGTAGTATAAATTTATAAGAACTCACCCTATTGAAATATATTTTTGGCTACGTCCCTGTAAACTAGCATATAAATTATGAAGTAGTTAATCTCAAGATATTCATAAATTTAAATAAAGGCTTAACTTCGTGAAAAATGAACCTTGTATTATAAGATCTTCAAAAATAATAAAATTTACTGCTTCTTGTTATTGTTGGATAAGTTTACAACTATGTACATCAGTAGAAATTCCTGCTACTGTGGACGAATATAGAACTTAAAAAAAATGTTGATTTAACAATTAAATATATTTAAAATTATTAAAGAAATCACTTATTTTAATAGTTATCAGCATGACACGTGTTTTACCATCACAGAGGGTTCGGCAGACCTACGATAGAGATATAAAATTTCTCGGTTACATTGGGTTTGTTTAGTCGGGAAATCCAGTAATCATTACAGTTTTAAATTATTTTATCTACAAACATTTATAAAAGTGTAACTTTTAACGCTTCTTTTCATTGTCTAAAATATCATTTTATGACACTATTATTAAAAGTGGGTTACTTTTAATATTAATATCAAAAATAAATAAAAATAATCTTCTGATTGAGGTATTGAGAGCAAGTTTTTCCTGAACTAACAAGAATAAACATTGATTGACATTTAACTTGCGTCAAGGATTTTCCTCCTAAAGAGTAGTTAATATAAAATAATAGACTAAAAGAAGTAAATTTGAAATTTGAAATCCTTTTCGAGGAAGACCGAACTCAGGTCACAAAATCACTAAAATGCTCGACTGCAGAAAAATATACTGCAGATCTCATCATAGATTGTTTCGATTCTTACTCAAAATAAAACGTAAAAAAAATTGTCAAAATGAATCAGTATAAAATTATTCTTTCATGAAAATAGCTTCATTGTTGTGGTTTATTAAATATGATCTTTAAATTAAATCAAATTAATAATCAATAACAAATTTATTTGCACTGGGTTGTTACACCAGCCAGAACAGTAGGTAGTAAGATCGACCAAAAGGCCAAGATCGTACAAGTGGCCAAATAGAGGATCGATCAGAATATTATAACAATAAAACGTCGCCTTAAAACATATACGCTTAGAAGATAATAAACCAATATAAATAATAAAAAGATAGGATCACATGAAAATATATCAACAAATTAAATTAAATTAAATATTAAAAAAATATGTGCTGCTTGAATGGACCCTAACCAATAAAATTGATTAAAGACGAATTCGACAGGTCATTGACAGTAATCAAGTCTTAAAAATTATTACCTCCGCACTTAAATCAATAGAAAAACAGGGTAATTAATAGTCAGTCCCAACGCTAGTGATCTCTTGGTTTTATATGACTCGATGATCGGTGTATACAAAAAAAAAATAAACTAAATTAAATCAAATAGTATAAAAGACATAAGATATAAGAAAAATGAAGAAAGAGTAAGTTCTATAGCTTAGCTTAGTTTGGTGTTAATTCCTTTTTTTGGACTCGTCCTTTTTTTTGAAACCATTAATTATATTACAACTAATATTATTAGTACAATGTACACAAACCCTCAAATCAGTGCTTGTAGTTTTGGCCTCGAGAGTATCTAATACCAAAACTTTGACCCGTACTAAGAACCCCAGCAATCCTAAAACCGAGTATTATAGTACAATAAATAGAAGTAAAAACCCCTTTAGCATGTGTAACCCCCGTTTCGCCATTAATGAAGTTATTCATTATATACTATCGATGGATAGATCGATAGCTCACCTGCAAAGAAAAGAAACAAATAAATTTGTTTGTTTGTTAGCATATGGCGTTATGATTACCTAGATAAATGTAAACTCTTCCTGTTGTATATTTTTATCATGAATTGGCATTTTTAATAAATTATCCCTCCTTTTCTAAATTGACATAAGTGTGCATGATATCAAGTTGTTGGAAAAAAAGTGTTCTATTTTTTACCTGAGAGAGCCAATATGTTTCAATTTGGAAAAATTTTTCTGGGAAAAAACCTCGTCGAAATAAGTTAAAAATTAATAAAATAAAATAAAAACTTAATTTATTTCTGTATCATAATATTTATGCGGCGTGCCAATAATACTGACGAACATTTCAAAAATTTTTTTTCCTCCCTGGAATGATTTTTTCTGGATTTTATATATTTTGGTCTGCTGAATCCGGATCTGGCCTCAGATTTTCGATATCAGCCTCCAATGATAAGGGAGGGACATAAATACTTGAAAGCATTTCCTTCTCTATCCAGTGCTTTAACAACATTTTTAATCAGACCCAGCTTAATGTGAAGTGGAGGTAAATATATTTTTTCTCTCTGAACTAATGGTTCTCGGGTCAAATTTTTAACGCCAAACCTTAATTTTATAATGTTTGTCTCTTGCACGGCTGTCCCATTCACACAAAAAGCAACAATATTTTGTATAGCCTGCTTGCAGTCCTGTCAATAACGCCACCACTTTTAAATCTGCACATATGTTCCATTTTTGATCTTCGTACTTTACACATCTTAGTAACATCTTAAGATGGTCATATTCATTTCATTAGTCATTTCATATTTACCGAATGACCTATAGGAACCAATGGATGCTCGTTTCCATTAAAAAGTAAAACAGCTTTTAGACTTGTTTTAGACGAATCTATGAATAGTCTCCATTTATTGGGAGTATATGGTAAGTTTAGTTCGGTCATTAGGCCAGGTATGTCATGGCAAAATACTAAATCACCTTCCACTGCAAAAAAATTTGTGAGAGTAGATTGCCTTTTCCTGTAGATGGACACCTTCACTCCTTTTCCCAAGAGCTTCCACTGCTGCAGGCGGGATCCGAGAAGTTCAGCTTTTGTTTTCGGGATGTCCAAGTCACGAACAAGGTCATTTAATTCACCTTGAGTGATTAAATGAGGTGTATTAGGCAAATATGAGAACTAGGGATGTAGCTTGGTCCGGCTTCTGGTGAAATACTTCCGGAGTCTGATTCGGAATCAAGCGTGTAACTCTCAGGTTGCTGGGGAATGGGTAATGAGTTGTCATGGGGCACTGGTCGCATTGCAGAAGGAATATTGGGGTACTGAATGCTACGCTTGGTTTTGCTAGTAATTCCTTTAATAGTCGTCATACAAAAATAACAATCATCTACGTGATTACGAGGTTCCCTCCAAACCATTGGAACTGCGAATGGCATAGATTTATGAGTACCTTTCAGCCATCCAGTCAATGTTCTGGAGCATGAACTGCAACCCATTTTTGGGGCCCAGGACCTATCTTCATCGCCAACTTTGCATCCAAAGTACAGTTCATAAGTCTTTTTTACTAATGAAGATATCGGTTTTTGGTACGCTTTCGCGGTAACTTCGCCACAAATATAACAGAAGGTATCGGCTTTATTAACGCAAACACGCATCGACATTTTTGGTACCGTTTTACCACGCACGTAGATCTAAGCGAAAATATTAATAGATGTTTAATAAATGATTATATAGTAACGAGTAAAGGGATATTTCAAGCATAGATCCAAATAAACTGCAAATAATAATGGGGCGACCGTTTATTACCTATTAATGGGCCTATTCGACCCTTCCAAGAAATCTGAGGCCAATATAAACATTTGAGGGTCAGTTGTATATTAGTTTAAGTCCAAATGTTACAAAATACACGATATTTTTATAAAGAGGATTTTTGTGTTGATTAGTGTAATTATTAATATACAAATAATAATTAAGTTGTACAAATTGTCGTCCATTTTGACTCATGCAAGTTTGACTTCGATTGAAAATTGTCTCTTACATTAGATAAAGTCTGCGGTGTTATCTCTCCAATAATTCATTTTATTTAAGTGTAATTACATAGAGAATAATTAACAAAAATGAAGGAAATGGCGGCAATTGTCAATTGTTTATTCCGTGGATAACTTAGATGCAAAGTTTTCAAAATTTTTTTTAACGAAATCTTAATAACTGATGAGCATTATTGGACCGGCATAGGATTAGATATTCTGCTACAAAGCGTAGACTATATATAGCAAAAAATACGGGACACTACAATAATTTCAATCATTTACACCTACAATAAAAACAATAAATAACGGAAATTGTGAGAAAATCATCCGATTTGGTAACACCGCAGATAACAATAAAAATATTTTAGAGTGGACAAATATTTATTCTTGATAAAATAAACAGGGTGCTCCATTTGTAAATATTAAGTAACTTTAATCCAAAGTTCTTGAATTAAAATTAATAGACCCTGTATATACCTTATAAATAGTACTCATATAACTTAGATGCAAGTATCTGTAAAAAAAAATTATCAAATTCAATGAAAAAATCAAAATCAATAAAGAAATTGTAATGCATTTATTGGGAACGTACAAAAGCGAAAAAAAGGAAAATAATATCTTGGGAAGACTGCAACAGATAAAGGAAAAAATAATTGGGATTACATAAGCAATAAAAAGGGACACTAATATCTAGTAAAACATATAGGAAGTTCCATTTAAAAATATTGAAATTTTAATGGTCCCGCTTTTATGAAACACACTGTATATTTAAAAATATTTTTAAAATATACATCTTCAATAATCTAGTTTTTATATTTAAAATTTTCCTCTATCGATTATATTATACGAGATATCGAAGAATTACACACTAAATGGAAATATAATGGAAATTTAAAACCATCTATACCAATTTCCTATTCAGTGCAAATGACTGGAACCTATGAAAATATGCCTATCTTTTTAGACAAAATAAACTACAACCGGTACAAAGGTAGATAGATATGCGGGGATTGCAATTTTAGTGAGAGTTCAGTCAGGCAGTATTTACAAAATATTGCCGATTTCTTAGTTTGTGGGACAGCCGTGCAGTGAATGAACAAATTGAAACAAGCACTTTTATTGGACCACAAATGATGCAATTGCAATTTTGGAAAGCTCCCCACTTAAGAGCTCAGAGCTTGAAACTCATTTGAAAGTGTAGTAAGGGGGATTCTCTACTGACAAGGACCCGAATTTTACAACATATAAAACAAAAAAGTTTTTAATTCTGTCGCTGTCGTTGAATTATTTCAACTTCACTTCGTTTGCATAATGCGTGGCAGATATATTTTTAATAATTTATTGCTATATTATTTTTTTCGTTTTGAAATTTGAACCTCAGTTTTCCCACCAAAGGTAATTATTAATTATTTTGTCATAAGAAGTTGTGAATAGTATCTATTTTTAAGTTTATTTAATCATCATTAGTATCGTTAGCTGTCTAAATGTGACAAAATATTTAACTAATTTTATTTTTTGATTACAAAATATACATATTTTGAGGAGTTGAATAGGAAAATGTAAATTAAAGTAACATTGTAGAATAAACACACCTAACCTCCAAAGAAGGGCAAATTTTAATCCAACCTCCAAATTTCGTTTGCCGCAGTCCACATACTAACACCTTGAAAAAATTGACACATCGCATCGGCCTACTTCAATCGGAACAGATTATCGACTAGCTATACTATAAGTTTTTAAAAATGTGACATTTTTAAGTTTACAATAATAAATTTTAAATTGAACAGAAACTATATGGACGTGGATGCAAATTTTAATATTCCTCTGGAGCTAAAGTTAGAATGTAGAAGAAATTGAAAGAGTAAATACTGGTGAAACATTATTTCGCAGAATAGTAGTCAAGCCATCCAGAGCCTGCCTATTACTAGTCCTACGGGTCAGAACGACCACCTTTATTTGATTTTAGGGGCCGTAATGACATATAACCGATGAAGTTATATTAGAATTAAATAGTTAATTATACCCTTTTAAAATACCTAGCTAATAATTATTAATAAAAATTACCTAATTTTGAGAGAAATTTGTAAATTTATTTAATTATTTTTTTATTTGACATCATTGGTTGGTTAAAAGTGGGGATCGGGTGTGTGTGTGCCGAACTTCACTGAAGCATTCTGGCTTATTGTGCTTAATCTGGCCTATTATTTTTTCTTATTTTCGTCAGTAGTGTTGGAGCACTTAGCTTCTCACCAAACATAATACGCTATTAGCAAGTTACACTTTTCCGTCATAAATTATTCAAAACGGAATTTGTACAAAAAATTGTTTCGTTTATAAACAATACCAACACAGTTTTATGGGTTATGAACATAGCTAATACTAGTGTCTCCGTCAATAATTTAGTTCCCGTATATCCGAGCATTTTTAAAATAAAATGACGTGACCAAAATGGCGCTGTTTCATTTTCGTTTGACCATCCTGTATGCTGTTTTTCAACGAAACAAAAAAATATCTGTAGGTTTGGTATTGACTTAGACCTAGGTCTGAGCGGCTCCATACTAACTTTGTTTTGTCTTCCTGTCATTAAATTTAAATGACATCAAGAGCAATACAACATTAGAATCCTTTTAATAACTCAATAAAATTGTTTTCAAAATAGTTCAATTCTATTACAAAATTTAGTAAGTGCAAGTTGCCAAATATTTCTTAAAATAACGTTATGTGAAAAATATTTTTTTTGTTCGGGTTTGTTCTTTTCATAAATAAAATAAAATTATGGGTGATAGACGTCTTTTCCACCTCCACTGTCTTTATTTATTTGTAACACAACGTTTCAACTGGTAAACATCTCCTGTCGTCTTCAGGTGAATATACTGGGTGGAATTTTTGCCAGTCCCTGTACATTTAAACAATGAGTCAACATTTCTATTGAGACGTAGCTTTTCAGCCCCAATAATTTTTACTAATAATTACATTTTATCGCATCTTTACGCATAAGGGTGTTTATTTCTTAGTTCCTTTCATATATTTCTAAGTTCAAACTTCCTGATATATAAATTTGAGAAAATAATATACTTTTGGGTCGTTTTAATACAATCAGGAGTTTTTATGAAGAATAACTTTTTTCAGAAATCCACCCCTTCGGGACTCAATCCTTGAACACACTGTATATTAGTGTATATTATAAATGACTTAAATGACCACTATTCTGATTCTGATATTTTATTCTCTGATGGAATTTCAATATAAATAAAAAATTCTCTCTTAAAATCATTTTTGCCAGGAATATAAGCGCCAGCGCTGGCTGGACAGTGGTCCAATATCAGGTGAAATAATTTCAAAATTAATTTTTTAACTTGCAACATATTAGTATTTTGATCCTACCTTATATGTGTTCCATTAAGACCGGCCAACGGCCATATCTCGGTAACTACTGGACGTAGAAATCCAGGGAAAAAAATTAATTATTAAAGTGACTTTCAGAATAACCTGGAAATTATTGTTAAGTTCCACATTTCGCCGCAAGGGGACACAATTGAAGAGTATATTAAAATATAATTTTTTTTTTCATATATTCCCTCATTTGGTAACGGGGTGCTTGCTTGAGTATCGTGCCGTCTAGCGTGACTTTTACCACGTATCGGTTTATTTTCTATATGGTGTATTTAATTTGTGTTTTTATTTCATTTTTCAAAAAATTCCGATAACTCAATATAGGTAGGTACAAGTAAATTAAATAATATTAACAAAAATGATTAACGTCTTTGTCGATAAACTGTTTCTTTATTTTAATATAACCAAATGGTTTTGGGTATTTTACTTGCATTCTATTTATAATCTTTATTAAATGATTTCATAATAATAATTTCAATGGATTTATAGATATCAAAGATAAAATATTTAAATAAAATTGATATAGATGCCATAGGTACGCCACTGAGTTAAAGTAGGCGAAGTCCAAGAACAATTGCAGTTTCCAAAGGTGACGCAACGGTTTTAGTACTCTTAAAATATTTGAGTTCTATACTTGGACAGTTCTGTATCATGTTGATATAAGGCTCATTGGCGTACCGACCTTGATAAGAGTGTTCAAAGCTTAACCATTTAAATCGCTGTAACTTCTGAACGACTTATTCAATTTTAGTAATGTTAGCTTAGTTAGAAGAGACATGTAAGTACTTTTAATTGTTGTATCCAGTGGTATAAGATAGTTCCTAGTAAAATTGCTGGATGACGCAATTTACAATAATAATGGTTTTTGATTTAATCGCGAAAATTTAAATCATAGGGAATAAGTATGATCATAATCATAAAGTAAATTAAGTTTGCAAGACAAACGTGAAAGTATCTGCTATACAGTATGTCCCAGGATAAGCGAACCTATGGATAAATGATAAAAAAATTTCGAGTTGAAATTTCATCATTTGGAATCTGGGATTTCTTAATTAGAAAATAAAATTTAACATAAAATATATTGAATTTTATGAAATGAAGCAGGCCTTGACCAGAGTATTATTTTTATTTTTTATAAGTGCTTCTTCTTCGCGAAATATCATTAAGAAAAGTTGCTCAGAATTAAAAAATTATGCAAGCGGGCTGAATTTAATAACTATCAGACCAATTATTTTTTTCATTTTTTTAAATCTCTAAAAGAAAAATATTCATTGCAGTAAATACATTTATTAGGAAAATTAGTTCGGAAATAACATTTGATAACCATTCCATTTCCTAGGCTAATATGACAAACGATGAAAAAATTGTAAAAATTATAAATTTCTAACTAGGGAAAATATTGTATAAAATAAAAAATTAAATGTAGGCTGATGGTTATTAAACTCGGCACACTTGAATGATTTTGAATTCCGAGCAACTTTTCTTAATAAAATTTAAACCTAAACCTAGAGAGAAACTAAAATAATGTTCCGGTCAAGGCTTGCTTGATTTCATAAATGTCACAATATGTTAAAATTTATTTTCTAATCAAGCAGGCCTAGATCCCAAATTGTCAAATTTAAATTCGAAATTTTTTTGTCATTATAGATTCGCTTATCCTGGGACACTGTATATCTTCCTTCGTTTCGGAGTTATTGCCAGGAGAATAATTTTTAACAATTTAATTGTAATTTTAAATATAATTCCCTGTAATTTTAGCATTATTCAATTTTATGTAAATATCCAAGTAAATTCTGTTTACAATTTCATATACCCATTTCCAACCGTTTCTGAGCTAAAATCCATTAGAAGGTTTTTTTATAAAACATACCAAAGGTAATTTGCCTTACCTTGTATCTAATATGATTGAAGATTTGAACATTAGAGAAAAGTTAGGAAAGGTAACGGTCGTTTTATTTCATAAAAATACTAGACGTTTTCTATACAGAGTATTTTAAAAATTATATCTTTCTAGCATAATATAATAAATACTCTGTATAAAAAACATTTACTATTTTCATGAAATAAAAAATAAATTTCCTCGAATTTTTAAAACCTTATTAATTAGAATGTGAGGTCACATAGAATTGAAAAATTTATTTAAAATAACAATTAAACTGTTAAAAATTCTTGTTCTGGCAATAACTGAAACGAAAGAAGATACAGAACAGCGGTTTTCACGTGTTTCTTGAAAATATAATCTACTTTCCAATTATGATATGATATCATATTTATGCCGTATGAATTTAAGTTTTCGGGATAAAATTTTAAAAAAACTGTTCCCTACAATTTTATTAGGAACTATCTATTATATATATATATAATATAGATAATTATAAGAGTATTTACAATTCTCTTCCAAGTAAGCTCAGATTTACCAAAATTAAATAAGTCTTTTAGAAGTTACAGCAATGTAAATGGTTACACTTTCAATAGCTTCCCCCACTCTTATCAAGGTCGGTACGCTAAAATGATAACAAAATTTTTCAAACGATGTTACTATAGTATATTGTTTAACAAGAATAAAATTAAATTCATTTTACACGACGAATAAATTTGCGTACGAGCCGCAGGCGAGTAACTCAATTCGTCAGAGATGCGAAATGGCTATTTTGTACGAGTAAAACACTATATGACTACACAGTCGTTTAACTAAATTTTGTATGTTGCATTATATTTACATTTCTATTATTCGTGCAGAAAACTCAATATAGCTGCGATACAAGCTTGTTTGGTTTCAGGTGGTGTCCATTGAATGAATGCTTCCGAATCACTTTCGCTCATATTTTCTATTTTGACATGTAAAAGCGCACAAATATTAATCATAATTATAGAATACTACACGGCAAAACGCGAAATCTGTTTAATGACGGACACGTGCTTTGTTGCTAAGGCCAATGGCCAGTGAGACGGTCTTGTCTCGGTATACTATGTTTTTATAACTGTATCGAAATGAGCTTATAGAAGTATTGCTTGGGTTCATTTCGCCAGATTGATGGAAATGAAGACCTGTAGGAAACGGGTGTTAGTGTGTATTCGTTATTGATTTCACAATGTGACTATTACTATAAGGTAATAGAAAATAGGTATATCTTAATGTAGAGAAAATTAGAATTTTAATATTTACTTCTTAATTATTCCTCCTTGCGGCGAAATGCGGAACTTAAAATTAATCTCCATGATTTTCTCATAGCCATTTTAATGAATGAAATACCCTGTACAATTTATATTGCATTTCAGAGATATACCGGAAGATGTCTTAAACACGTACTGCTGGATTCATTCTACCTACACCGTGGTAGATGCCAATAACAAAATCATTACAGACCAGGCCCATTATCCAGGAGTTCTTTTCACTGGAGACAAGCCCGTAAAGCAAGTCAAATATTACCAGTGGGTGGCATTTGTACTCTTTTTCCAGGTAAGTGGGATGGACTAGATAGTTTTTGTTAATTCCGTCTCTATTAGGTAGTTAATAAACAATTTAAATAAACACAACAATTTTTCTCAAATATCTAAAATACCGATTCTTTATTAAGAGATGTATTAAGTATTGCAAATACTTGTATGTTGGCTTCAAAAAGTACCGGGTTTAAAATTTATAAAAGACGTCGGCTATATTTACAAAACTAAAAACTTGGAGAGTGCATGTTTAAAGGCTAACAGACTATAATAATTATACAATAAAAACTCTACTTAAGGGAACTACTTTTATGATGGATAAAAATTAGTTCACTAATTTCTATGAGGTGGCCAATTTCTAATTTCCCAATAACAAATAAAACTAAATGACTCCAAAGATAATCTAGGTCTCCACATGGCCCCGTATTTTTTTCATACAAATGATTGTCCTTCTAGAAAACTCTGATACAGCGTTTCTGATCATATGAGGAGTAACTAGCCGGATACACTGCCTTATAGTTTCTTCTAGGTGATTAATATCACGGAATGGTCTGTGCTTGTACATCAATTGCTTCAAATGACCCCACAAGAAAAAATCTAGGGGTGTAATGTTCGGTGACCTAGGTGGCCAGGGTACTTCTGAACGGCGTCCTATTCATCTTTCTGGAAAAGTTCTATCCAAATATTCGTTTACCCTGACTGCACTGTGACAAGGAGCTCCATCGTGCTGATACCAAACAGCCTGTCGCTCGTTTAATGGTAGGCCGTTAATAAAAATGTCGGTTCTTAGGAAATTAAAGTACATCTCACTATTAATATTTTGATGGAATAAATATGGACCCACTATTTGATTATTTAAAATACCGCACCAAACATTCGTTTTGAAATACGTTTGGTCACGGCACTCGATTACGAAACGACAATTCTAGGAACATACGACACCATTGGAAGTAAATGTTGCCTCGTCACTGAATAAAATTCTCCTTGGAAAGAAAATGTCGTCTTCAACTTCTCCTTGAAACCAAGCCCAGAACATGAAACGCGATTCCATATCTCCAGGTTTGAGCGTGTGTACAAATTTTGGCTTATACGGATAAAATTTATTTATTCTAAGTATCTTACTAGCAGAAGCTCTGGACACGTTATCTTGAACTGTCTTCTTTATTCCTTCCAATGAAATTTTTGGATTTTCCACAACCGCTTGCAATACTTGTAATTGATTTTCTTCAGTAAGTGTTCGAACTGCATGTTTTTCTTGAAATTGTTTTCGACAGAGCCAGTATTTTTAAATTTATTGACGACATTGCCGACAGTAACGTGGCTAATATGTTTATTTGGGTGTCTAGTATTAAAAATGTCCACAGCCTCGCGATGCATCTTATAATTATCGACAACAATAAGAACTATTTCAATTTTTTCATTAACAGTCAGTTTAATCATCACTGGTTTCTGGTTTCTTTATTTGTCTTTAAGCTAGGACTAGATCCTCTTACTTTTATTAAATTACAATGTTTATAAACTTAAATATATGTCGGGTGTTTTTATCCACGGGGTGGCGTGGTGGTGGCGGTGGGGGTTACTCTATGGCAGGTGGTGGCGGGTCGCTAGGTCTTGGTCGGGTTCTCCTTATTCTCCTGTTTAATGGTCTAAAGGCTTGCCTTATTTTGTGGTTTGGGTGGGTTGTCATGGTGGCTATGAACTTGACTGCGGTTGTGTTCAGGTGCTGGGTTAGAGTTTCTATTTTCAGGTCCCTATGGATTTGCGAGTTTCTCATGAACCATGGGGCTCTGGTGATCATCCTTAGTGTTTTGTTTTGTATGGCCTGTAATTTGGTTCTTCTGGTTTTTGTGATTTGAATCCAGGCGGGGCTTGCGTAGGTGAGTGACGGTCTTATGATTGTCTTGAACAGTGTGAGTTTATTTTTTAGGGACATCTTTCTGTTTCTAAGGAGTGGGTGGAGTCTGCTGATCACGTAGTTTGTTTTCTTGGTGGCGGCTTTGATTTGGTTTTCCCAGCTTAGTTTTCTATCAAAAATTAGTCCTAGATACTTGACTGCTGGGAGCCAGTTTATGCGGGTGTTCCTTATGGATAGCTGTTGTGCCTCTGGTGGTCTGTGTTTGGTGCTGAATATTATTGCCTGGGTTTTTTCAGGGTTTAATTTTATCCTCCATTTATCTGACCAGTTTAATAAATTGTTGAGGTGTCTCTGGAGTCTTCGGTGGATTAAGTCTGGGTCCCTGCTTTCTGCTGTTATGGTGGTGTCGTCTGCATATAACCCGATTTCCGTCTCAGGGTCCTCCGGCATATCTGCTATGAATATTTTAAACAGTTCTGGGGATAATGGTGATCCTTGCGGTACCCCGCTCCTCATCTGTCTTGTGGTGGATAGGGCTTCATCAATTTTCACCTTGAAGGTTCTGTCCTTTATGAATGATGCGATGATCTTTGTGATGTGTGGGGGGAAACCGAATTTTATTAGTTTTAGAATGAGCCCCTCGTGCCAGACTTTGTCGAAGGCCTTGGAGACATCTAGCATGACTGCTCCAAGGCTGGCTTTTTTGTTGAAGGCTTGGATGATCATCTCGGCGAGCCTGGCTGTTTGCAGCGTGGTTGAGTGGAGAGGGCGAAAACCGCATTGTTCTGGTTGGATGATGCGAAGGGTTTCCGCCCTTGTTTTGACTTTATTGAGGATGACGGTTTCCGCTATTTTTCCCAGAGCTGGCAGAAGACTGATGGGGCGGTAGTTTTTGGCGTCCGTGGTGTTTGTCCCTTGTTTGTGTATTACTATGACTACCGCTTGTTTCCACTTGGGGGGAAAGTAGCAGGTCCTTAGCATTCCGTTGATTAAGTTTGTAAGCTCCGTTATCTGTTTTTGTGGTAGTTGTTTTATTGTTTCGTTAGTGATCTCATCGTGTCCTGGTGCCTTTCTTCTTTTCCTGGATTTTATTATGTTCGAGATTTCTTCCACTGAGGCAAAGTAGTTGTTTGGTGGGAGGGGCATTTGCTGGAAAATTTCTATTGTTCTGCCGATCTGGGCTTCCCTCTCTGATTCTGGAATGACGGCCGGGTTCGGGGAGAATTGTTTCTCCAGCATGTCAGCTATGAGGTTGGCCTTTTCCTCTGGTGAAGTGGCTGTTCTATCGTTGTTTTGTATTGCGGGAATTTGCTGCTTTGGCCCTTTTGTGAGAGCCTTGGTCATCTTCCAGAGGGATAAATTTTCCGTTTGAAGGGACTCCAACTTTTTGCCCCAGCTGGTGTTCTGGAATTCTGTTAGGGCGTCGCGGACTTCTTGAGTTGCTTGATTTGCTATTCTTTTAAGCCTGGGATCCCCTGTGTTTCTGGCTCTGCGAAGTTTTTGGTTTTTTAATCTGATGAGCTCCTTTAGGTCGTTTGGTAGTTGGGTCGCTTTCTTGATTGTTATTTCTGTTATGTCAGTTGCTGCCATTAGTGCGGTTTTAATGTCTGAAGTTAGTTTTTCTACTGCCTGGTTTATGTCTTCTGGGGTATTTATGGTTGGTATGGGTCCAGTGTTTTGTGTCAGGAGTTCTTTGAATTTTGTCCAGTTTGTCCTTTTTCTTATAGTGGTGTCTTTGTCTCTGTTAGTTGTATCGCCAAGTTGGAGTAGGATAGGGAGGTGATCTGAGGTGAGTTTGTGGATTACTGTTGTTGTGGTGCGAAGGTCGTGATGGATGTTTCTTGTGATAAATATGTCTAGGAAGTCCGGTGTGACGTTGTCCCTGTTAGCGTAATAGGTAGGTTCCTCTGGGGTTAGGATGTTGAAGTCAATCTGGTTTTGGAGGTTTCCCAGCGTCGTTCCGCTGTGGTTTGTAGTGTTGTTACCCCAGTCTTCATTTTTTGCGTTAAAATCTCCTCCTAGCAGAATTTGTTCTGAGGGGTGCCCTAGGAGGGAGTGGAAGTCCGCTGGGTCCATAGGGTGTGTATATCCGCATTGATGGTAGACTGGTGCCACGTGGAGTTTTCTGTTTTGTGCCATGTTTATTGTGACCTAGGTGATTTCTGCTTGCGTGAGCGGCGGTTTCTTCGGCTGGTAGTGGTTTACGGAGTGTTTCACTAGTATGAGGGTGCCCCCTTTCTGAGCCCTTGTCCTGTCATCCCTGTATACGAAGTAGTTTGAGAGATTGAACCTATCCCCAGGTTTCAGGAAGGTCTCCTGGATAAGAGCAACATCAACTTGGTGAGTTTGGAGGAATTCCATTAGTTCTAGTTTCTTGTTCTTAATGCCGTTGGCGTTCCAAGTGACTATTGTCAGAGCTGCCGGGTTTTTTCTGATGATGTTTGTGTTCATGAACGGTCTATGGAGGCGGTGTTCTTATTGAGGAGGGGGAAGAGCAATGTTGTGAATTGCTGTTGCATGGTTGCGAAGAAGGCTTGCATCGCCGTGTTGAAATCTGCTGCTGGTTGAATATGTTGCTGGGTGCCGGAGTTTCTCTGTGACCCCCATTTGAAAGGGGGAGGAGGGGGGGTGTGTTCCGCCTGCTGTTGACGTTTTTGCTTCGGATGGTTTGGGCACCCACGGAAGGAGGCTGGGTGATCACCTTCGCAGTTGGCGCATCTCGCTGGGGTGGTCTTCGGTTTTTCGCATGCGGGGACCAGTGGTGATGTTCTCCGCACTTCACGCATCTTGGGGGGGCCCTGCAGTTTCTCGCCGCATGTCCATGTAGCTGGCAGTTGTGGCACTGCGTGGATTGAGTTTTTGTTCTTTGCGTCTCAACGCGGACTCTGACTGATAGCACATCCGTTAGTTCGAAGATTTTTTTGTCGCTTTTGGGTAGGAGCACCAGGACCATGGGCATCGGTCCTTTATTGTTTCTGTAGTGCCACCTTATTACTTTGGTTGGGTGTAGGCCTTTGCTTTGTAGGTCTTGCATTATTTCTTCTTCAGAGAATGTTTCTAGCACTCCTCTTAGCACTATGTGGAGTGGCTTGTCTTCCGGGAGTGAGAAGGTGTGATAGGGCTCCTGTTTGGCGTCTAGGATTTTAGTGATATTCCTAAAATCTTCTATAGAGTCTGGAAAGATTTTGACTCCTTCCGGGGTTGTCGTGGCTCTGCTGTAATTCAGGTTTTTCTCCTTCAGGTGTGCCGAAAAGGCATTGAAATTGTTTTTGTTTCTTAGTATGATTGGTGGTATTCTGGGGGTGATTGGTGGCTGCTGCTCTTTTTGGCCTGGGGTGGCCTGGGCGGGGAGGCTGTTTTGGGTGCTTGTACTTTGTACTGTGGATGAAGATTGTTGCAGCTGCCTCTTGCTGTTTTGCTGGTCGTTGTCGGTTTTTAGTTGCCTTTTGTTGGAGCGTTTTGGAAGTATGAATCCATCATCCTGAGTTTGTTGTACCTCCATTTTGTTTTGATTGTCCTGGAATGTTTTCATTTCCGTTCTCATCTGCATGAGTGTGGCCTTCAGGCCTATGTTGTCTTGGATTATTTGATTGATTTTTTCCCTCTCTGTGATGTGTTGCTCTATCATCTCATGTAGTTTCTGGTTGTCAGATTTAATGGATTCCATCTGGTTGCTTAGTTCGTTGAGTTGGGCATTTTTTTCTTCTATTGTAGTCTTGAGAGTTTTTAGGGCCGCCCTATGTTGGTAGAGCGGCACTGGATCTCCCATTGTTGTTGTTTTGGTCTTAGTAATTTTTCTCGGTACTTTCACAATTTTGCCGGTCTCTCTCCGGCTTCGCAGGTACTGTGGTTAAATTAATTAGGGTAGTTTATTTAACCGCTGTTCGAGGTGAACTGATTATTTGGAAAAACTTGGAGTTTATATATTACTTTTTTTAAAAAAACACAACCCGAAATACTTTCGACTTTCGAGTGAAAGATGGATCATCACTATTATTGTTTAAAGTAACTAAGAAACGGAGAAACCTTTTTTTACAAGAAGTTCACATTTTGAAACAGAAATTATAATTGCCAAACTGTCACTGCTAAAACGCCTATTCTGTTACCAACAACAATCAATGGTTCAAAGCCTACTTATCCAGAAATACTTATTACCAAATCTTTACGACTAGGTATTAGTTTTGTAAATATAGCCGACGTCTTTTATAAATTTTAAACCCGGTACTTTTTGTATGTCCAACATACAAATATTCTTGTGCAAATTTATTTTCTCACCAAGCAGGACTTTTTAGAAGGAGGCACTTTTTTCGTAGAGTTAATAATTAAAAAGTTTCCCATTTGGTAAGAACTTCCGAAGACACGCTGTATAAGGAACTTTTTGTAAGCACTATAGAAAATGCCGATGTGATATGGAAGTTAGGTCTAACATTAATTTTAAATAAAATGCCCTATATATTTTGGGATTTTTCTATTCTCTGGAAAAAGGTAAATAACTTTTGATGACATTTTTCTATAGATAGATTTAACCATTTATAAAATAAAATTCATTAAAGTAATTATTTAAAAAAAAAACATGTCACCGACCTTACTTGTAACTAATGCAGTTAAAGATTTAATAATTTGAGAACATTTAGGGAATTATACCTTCTTGATATAATTCTCATCAGTTAAAAACTACATAAGATAGAAGCATATATTAGAGGTATAATTTTTAAAATACTTCGTAAAAAAATGTGTGGCAGTAAAGATCATTACCATTGAAATTTTTCTTTATAAAAAATTCTTCTAATGAATTTAAAAGTTACTTGGATTTTCGCATAGAATCGAAAAATGGCAAAATATATACTTAGGGTATTCAATTTAAAATAACAATGTTAATTGTAACTTCTTGTATAATGGGAACGAACAAATTTCTTGATTAGAAATATAGCGGGTACCAATATTTCAAACAAATATATTTTTTAGTCCCGAGATTCTTTAATAGGCCACTCTCCGTGAATGACCCTGTATAATTTAAACTGCTATAAAATATACTCATTAATTAAAATATTTAGAGGAGAGGGGTAACATTTTATGAAATACTCGTGTCCATGTTATTCTTGTTATTTAATTTTTTTTATCTTTGGACTATAACATGACAGTTTTATACACGCACCTTCCTATAAACCAGAATGAACAAAGCATTCATAGCTTTCTGACTATAGGCAGATCCCAACCAAACTGGATAAACCTATAACGCAAGCAAGAATTCATTGCAGCCATGTCGTGATCCAAAATTTTTTGAAATATTTTTATTTCTTTAAATACGTAGTCGGAAGAAATATATACAAATTAAAATTAAAAGATTATATTATCTTAAGGGATCTCTACTCTAGACGAATAATTTCTCGCCACACCATACAATGTCGTTATAATTATTTTCTGACTATAAGCAGATCCCCAACCAAACTGGATAAATCTTAACTCACCTGTGCGGTACATACCAGAAGGACCTCCTTCAGAGGTACAGCTATTTTTAGCGAACGAACAACAAAACAATATGAATTCAATTTTGATTTAAGTATTTCACATTTGTGTAAAGATTTTCTGCTATTAATGTTATGTATATGTATTTTTTCATTATACAGGGTATGTAATAGTACAGTAAAACTGCATATTCTTTGAGTAAAAATATTGAATTTTGCTTAGTTCGAAAGTGGATAATAACAGAGACACAGGGTGCCCAAGTGAAGAAAACATTTTCTAATTTCGTAATTAACTTTTTAGCCAATATTTTTGAATTGTGATTGTTGTTTTTGAGGCAATAAATTTGAATTTGTTAATAATTTTGATGTCTATAGTTCAGGACGCTCGCTGCGGCACTCCGGGTACATAGAAAAATATGAAACTTTTTTAAGCGTTAGTGTATTTATGTTTTTAGTAAAAATATCAATTTTACGTTACTTTTACCCAAACTTCGTACCTTGTCAATGTTGCAACTGTTTTCGAGATTTTTGCATTTATAGTATTTATAAAATATTAAAAAAATAAATTATTATGTTAGATATTAATTATTACATTAATTATAGATAATTTAACTACACAAAGTTCAGATTAAAACAAGATTCCTAAATTAACCTATATTTTTGAACTATTATATACTATGATATTTTAAATATTATTCGTATTCGACAATTTTTGAAAAGACAGATGTTATTTCTACTGGCCAATAGTTTTCATAAAGATGGCTATCGCCCTTCTGGAAAACAGCTTTATACTTACGTAGTTTTAAGACGTTCTGAAAAAATCAACTTTGAAAAGATAAATGAGCAAGGAAAGCTAATTGCTCGACTCTAGGTTCAGCAGTCGTTCTAAAAATAAATCAAGATATCGGCCCCCTTAATTTTTTATCTGTTAATTTTTTATTTATTAATAATTTAATTTCCTCAGCAGTATAAGGCCTGAGGAAACTACCTAATACCGATATAAGCTTTAAATTATTGTATGGTAATTTATTGATTACCCCTCCAGGCGCGTTAATAAAAAAAATATTACAATTATCGGCAATCTCTGCATAATACTTATTTAATTTTGTTGGCGATTCATCCCACTACCAAATTACCATTCTCCCTATTAGCCACCTTTTATTCCTGGGCTAATTCAAGATATCCTTCTGAAGGTAAAACAAAAGTTTGAAGTTCTCACTAGAACTTCCGATATAGTTTTCTGATATATGTATATGTATATGTTACCGTAAAAACCCGATTTCAGTTAAAACCCGATCGTCCTAGGAAAAACTACTTTTAGCTATCCTCCTTAGTCAATTCTTAACCGGTTAAAACTAGAAGTGTCTTATAATTTTAAACTGGAAATTTTCTGGGCGTCCAGCAAAGTACCTTCTCAATCGGAGGTGACTTTGCAAGCATAAGAATTTTCCTTTACAGCAACTGCAAGATGATATTTATAAAGCGACTTTATCATTACAGCAAGTAAACACAGTAAAATCAATTTTACTGTCACAGCCATTTTTTTTATTGACCCCCTGTAAGTAGTTTTTTGCTGGCGCAGTTAAAATTTGTATAACGGTAGCAACAATCTTTTCTCAGTGTAGAAAAGATTTATGTTTGATTGTAGTTTGATTTTACGGTTTCACTTGCTGGCGAAGATGAGTATGTTCGGATTTTTACCGGGTAGTAAAAACTAATTTTTGTTAATTCTAAATCTAAAATTAACTAAAATGTGCTTAGTCAAATTTAGAACTAACTGAGAATATTTTTAAATTTTAATTTTGACTAGTTAAATCGAGACTTCAACTAAGGAACTAACTAAGGAAAACTAAGGAGGATACTTAAAACCAGTTTTTCCTAGGAAGATCGGGTTTTAACTGAAATCGGGATTTTACCTTAACATATACAGGGTCCGCAAACGAAGCCTGGACGGAAGATTAAATCGTTATCGAAGAACTTATCAACAATACTGAAACAGCTTGAGATATTGGATTAAAAACGGCATGTTTTAAAAATATTTTACATTATACAGGGTGGCCCAAAAAAGTATGACAGCATAAAGTTATATTTTTTTAAATGGGACACCCAGTATTTTATTGCATATTTAGGTTTGTATTACTATCGTTTATAAGTGCCTCAAATTTTATTTAATTTGGTTTTGTAGTTCCGGAGAAATAAATTAAAATCTAAAAAAAAAAGTTTTGCAGTCCTTAATAAAAAAATCAAAAAAAACAATCCAGAACTATTTTTGTAACCTCGGCATTGCGTGAGATTTATTACAAGAGGTCTAGAGATACTATGAATGTAATTGCGTTTATTTATTTTATACAGGGTGTTCATAATAAGCTTTCAAAAACCCCACATTTTAAAATAATTTTTCTCAAGTTTTTCAAATGGATCACCCTGTATATTATTTGGCTATTTGACGTAGAATTCATAGACAATTTTTTTTTGTAATACAAGCATATAAGTTATATCCAGCCGTTTTCGAAATAATTATAAATATCATAAATTATGTTGTTTAAATTGAGTTCTTATTGGGAAATTTTCTTATAGGCGACTAGACTAATAATTGTAAACTAAAGTAAATATTCAAAATAGAACCTTTTACTCTTAGAGTTTACCGTATTTTAGTTATTTCGATATAAATTTTAATAGCATACATTTTTGCTACTTTTATTATTTAATTTTATTTTTTATTCTTAATCGAGTTGCCATGATTTATTTTTGTTTAGATTGTCACTATGACAGCCAAATAAAATTATTTACATTTGTTAAGTCGTCGAAATTAAGTACTAACTTACACAAATTGTCGAATTTTACAATTTTAGAAATGGTAAATATGATTATTATACTGGGTGAATGTGCAAGAAATTGCCTCCTCGCGAGCCGAGTGTATGCTGAAAGATATCCAGATATTGAGAGAAAGCCGAGACCAAAAACCTTCGAGAAGTTGTTGCAAAGATTTGTAGCAACAGGAAGTACTGCGTACACAAAAAGGATGATAATCAATAAACCCGTTATTAATGAAGAAAATGAATTAAGAGTTCTGTTGGCAATAGAGGAAAATCATTAAATTAAGTAAAAGGAAGCTATTTTGAACATTTACTTTAGTTTACAATTATTAGTCTAGTCGCCTATAACAAAATTTCCCAATAAGAACTCTATTTAAACAACAAAATTTATGATATTTACAATTATTTCGAAAACGGCTGGATATAATTATATGCTTGTATTACAAAAAAAAATTGTCTATGAATTCTACGTCAAATAGCCAAATAATATATAGGGTGTTCCATTTGAAAAACTTGAGAAAAATTATTTTAAAATGTGGGGTTTTTGAAAGCTGATTATGAACACCCTGTATAAAATAAATAAACGCAATTACATTCATAGTATCTCTAGACCTCTTGTCATAAATTTCACGCAATGCCGAGGTTAAAAAAATAGTTCTGGATTATTTTTTTTGATTTATTTATTCAGGACTGCAAAACTTTTTTTTAGCTTTTAATTTATTTCTCAGAAACTACAAAACCAAATTAAATAAAATTTGAGGTACTTATAAACGATAGTAATACGAACCTAAATATGCAATAAAATACTGGGTGTCCCATTTAAAAAATATAACTTTATGCTGTCACACTTTTTTGGGCCACCCTGTATAATGTAAAATATTTTTAAAACATGCCGCTTTAATCCAATATCTCAAGCTGTTTCAGTATTGTTGATAAGTTCTTCGATAACGATTTAATCTTCCGTCCACGCTTCGCTTGCGGACCCTGTATATTACTTAAGTAGTATTTTTGATATTAAAACTATTAATTCAGGAAAGCAGATAATTGCTGTAAAATTGTTAGAAGCCGTAAGTCATCCATGCTATATTCGGCCTTGCAAAACTTTCTTGAAATTATCTGATTTATTTACAATAAAACTTTTAAAATATAATACACATATAATATTTTTTTAACAACTTTTCAATAGAAGAACATTTAAGCAAATATAAAACTAATTAACCAGTTAAATAATATATCATCACATTCCATTTTATTTTCTTATTAAGTAATTTTAGACATAAACAATAGTTTTAAAGGTTCCTTTAATTTTAAAATATTAATATTTATATTACAATGAATTTTTATAAGGAATAGATTTATAATGTAATATTTTACTATCCTCGTAATTACAAATTAATTATAATATAGAACATAGTATCATGACCGGTAATGAGAGGTAAGCGAGTGCCATACTCGTAAATTTTTTCGAGTACCTAGTCACTATCGCGAGCCGAATATTAGAATTTCCTACGATTCTCTTATTGAAATCTAAAAATATTTAAAATTTTAGAACATTCGAAAGTGTTAACCTAACATTCCTCTGTGTAATTTAGGATAATAGTTTTTTTCACGTAGTACATGTGGGGTATTTTAGAATACTTGTAACTATGGCTCTGTGAGTGAGTAATTATTTACCAAAAAAGTATTGTACATTTTTTTCGAGAGAACCGAGTAAAAAATGTGTCTGTTTGAAATATCAAGAATTACTTAATGGCGAATACAAATATTTGCTATGTGGATTAAGTATTAACTCTGCTTGAGAGCGCATATTATACTTTCGGTTTAATATTTAAATAGCTTGTAAAGATGAGAAAAAATATATGGAGGGTGAGTATTAAAAAAAAAATTATGATAATTCAATCAATCTTGAAGAAAAATATTTTGTGAAGAGCTTATAATTTATTATACCTTCAATAAATTAAATTTAAAAGTTTTAAGCCAAAGGTACTGAATGTCAATGTCAATACACTATATTTTTCCTTCTAAGCAAAAATATAATTTACGAATTGCATTTTCCGTCATGTTTGAAAAATCTATCCTATTTAATATAGGCTAAACCATTAAATTAGCGAGGGGACTTGAAACTGCATCCATATACAGTTTGTTATAGTTTTTTCTAAATTGTGGAAGTTATTTTATATTTAGGTATTCATTTCTATTTTTACAGTCCTATAAAAACATTTTTTTTATAGGGAAACTGTTTAATGTTTAAATGACTTGTGCAATCGTCCCAAATATTTTACTTTATACACTTCTACAGTTTAGGTGTAAGGATGTCATCACCTCCTTAAAATACTTATTTTTATCTCATTTCTCCTGCAGAGTCATTAACTTTTCTCTGTATAAATACAACGTTCCCCTTCATCTTCGCGCCAGTAATTAATTATGTGTTACATGGATTTTTACATATATGGATAAAAACATTTCCTATTAAATAACTTATTATAATCGTGAAGAATGAAAACCACTTGGCTTAGGTCGTCATTATAGAGAAAGAAATGCCCTACCACATTTAGGTTAAATAATGGCATAAAATAATGTTTTTAAATTAACATAGACTTCAAAATAATAAAAAGTTGTTGAAACTGATCACCATTAATTATAAGTATATTATTAGTATAAATTAATGCGTCTTTTCATATTTTTAAAAGAGTTTTTGGAGAAATGTTACTATATGCTTGCATTATCCTTTCGTGCATCTGCTCAATATCTGCAATAATTAGTATTTTAAAAATTGTGTTTTTTAAATAAGGGAAAATAAAATAATCCATTATCGTTAAACAAGGTGATCTGGTTCATGATCATCCACAGTACCGCATTACAGTCTAGAAGTCTTTCTGCAATTGCAATAAACTTGAAGAAAGAACATGCTAGCTGATTCATTATGCAATATTCTTGCAACTTACAAGACTTACCAAAAAATGGATCTGCTCGATTTTTGTTGTGCAGTTTCTGCTGCAAAATTCTGGTGGAAAATACAGCGATTTTGACATTACCAACAAAAATAGTAGTTACTAACTATAAATATTAACCTTAAAATACGTCTCGTGTTTTTATTGTTACTCGTGATTAATATCTTCTAATCCGGTTAGGTTCGGATTGGAGTTTAAGCGTCGGATTTTGATAGTGTTTCATTGTTTTTTTGCTAGGGTGGTAGACCTCGCCGTTGAGAACTGCAATAGAATTACCGACTGTAAAACGATTTTCATGATAAATTGCTTGCAACGTTCATGCCAAAAATTAACTGCAACAAAATTGCAAGAGTATTGCAGACTTTAATCCGGCCTTTACAGAGATGCTAATTCTACTGCCATTTACCATTTAGTGTCCGTTACACTATCCATACACACGAATTTGAAATTTTTACTATTTTTTTCTAGAGTATCTATTTCTAATTTTTTGAACTTAAAAAAAATTGCGGGATACACAGTCGGATATTTTTTAATAAAATTTAATAAAAATAGAGATTTTATAGTTTTGTATTTATGATATTATAGTATTGTATTATAGCCGGATTTTCGATTTTATATTGAAAAGAAAGTAATATATAATAATCTCATTAATAAAAAGTCCCCAAATAAGGATTCACCTCGGCTTATACAACACGATAAAATAGAACTTGTCTTGGCAGTTCTGCAATGTAAGGTCAAACTTGTCTTTCCCCTCAAATAGATATATTTAACAAAGTTGTTGCATATGCACAGTTAATCCTCTTAAAAAACACATCACTTAGACCAGACATAACAACATTGACAACAAACTTCGAAAATATATCAATATAAAAAAAAAACAGCCTAAAAAATATAGTATTGCAGCAAAATTTCTTATGTGATAACACTGTTCAAATCCGGACTTGTGAAAACAAACATGTCCAAGCGCCAATCTTACCAACCAAAACATTTTCAATTTTAAACACAATTTCTATTGATTAATATGTGTTTTCCTCAGCTAATTGTATTTAAAAAAATTACTACTACGACATTAAACAACAAGAAGCGCAAAAATGTAAGCGTAGAATGGATAGTGTAACGAAATCAAGGGTTTTAAATCAAGGAAGATACGGCTTTGATACACAGTCTTTGAAGAATAAATAATTCACATTCTTAAATAGGTTGTCAACTACTTCCCAGAAAAACAATCAGGGAGCTCTGAAAAGTAGTATAATTTTTCTTTACTTACTTACGTACTTTTTATAAAGCTCTTATTGGAACGGACGTCTTACATACCTGCTTTTACGTTTGATATTACCAGATTAACAATTGTCATAGTTGTCGTTATTGCTTAACTAAAATTCTTTGTTGTTTTTCCGTGTTAAATTTAAGTGTTATTTGTGAAAAAAATATTAATTCTTAACTCAATATGGCAAGAATGTGCCAAGTCTACTGTAAACTAGATAAAAAAATATAGATTTTGAGTCAAGTCCGTCTATTGTTTGTTTTTCTTAACCAAGACATATCAATCCCATCAGCTGTTGGAAATGAAACCAGACAGAAGATAAAAAAGTATGAGGATCTACAGATAGAATCTCCATTGAAGCAATATATATATATATTACGTAACAGTTCAACAAATCACATTATACGTGATATGCCAAAACCGTCAATGTTTCCAATAGATTTTATGCAAAGTTGACTGTGAAACTCATTTTTCGCTTCGTACCGTGAGTTTCGAAACCGCGTATAATAAATAAGCTTCTACCACTCTTGATATGTAATATACTATTACGGAGTATCAAAACCGACGTAATGATTAATTAATTGATAGTTTATCTTAACCAGAATCAACGGGTATATTTACTTGCAGCCAATAGGTATTCAGCGGAACCACTAAACACTACATTCTTGAATTCAGGGCCTTTTTAGTCGCACTGTACAGGGTAGGGTGGCCAACTAAGCGAGGTAAGCGGCTATATCTCAGAAACCGTGTACCGTACAGCTTTCGGAAAAAAATATTTATAGCAAAGGATGCTAAGAGAAATTGCTGGAAATTATTTGCAAGTTTGTAGGCCGGCCGCTAGGGGGCGTAACACGAATAGTAATTTGTTGCCAGTCGATTTCTCTACAATTGGCATAGGTAAGGTATATTGATAATACTTATACTTAAATAAATCTTACTTATATCGTGAACAACTTTGCTTAAATACTTTTTTCTCTAGCCTGACAAATAAAGTGGTGGGGGTAACGCAAACATCGATTTGCAAAAAATGCAATATCTCAGGAAAGCCTTATCTGAAAATATTCAAATTGGTGCTATTTAAAAGAGCTCTTCTTGTTTTATTAGCTACACTGCAAGCGATGTCAATGTCATTTTTACTGTAGTCGCTAGATGGCGCTTTCAACAGATTTAAAATATTTGTCGTTTTTCTCGAAAAACTTAAATGTAATGGTAAATATGTTATTACACCAGTACAGAGAGGAATAAAGGCCAGAGCAAACGGTGGAAACCGCAAGTTCCTATCTTTTTTCTATCCGGAGATATCAATGAAAAATTAATTTATATCCTACTAAATCTCCCGCCCCGGTACTTACATATGTTGCAAAAAATAAGAAAGCTTTGGAAACAAAATACATTTTATATATAATAGGAGTATTGGGAAGAAACGTTCATTTTATAAACCAAAATAAACGTATTCTAGTGCTTCTTTAAATGATCAAACTGTCTGCCATCCTGGCCCACACATTGTCTGAGCTTTCCTATAGTAGAAAGTCATCAAGTAAATAATCAAAATAACTCCCAAAAGAACACTTTAAAAATATGTTTTCCATTTTTACAGATAAAACGCCACCTTTCATAACTGGCGCAAATAAGTATCATAACGTTCTACATTTCCTAACCAGTTACTAGTAAAACTTATGGTATGAAACATATCTTGTGTAGCAATATATTATATTTTAAAATACAGGGTGTAACTAAATAAGTGTAAAACATTTAAGGGGGTGATTCCTCATCGAAGAAAAGATAGGATCTTTCATATAAAGAAACTTCATTGGAGCATCCCTTGTTAAGATACAGCCCCTTAAAGGGGGTACATAAAATGTGTTTAACAATTTTTTTTACAAGCACTAAAAAAGTTACAATATTGAAATTAACCTGACATTTTCTACTACCAAAAAGACACTTAGCCAGTAATTTATTTGGTTTACCCCATGGTTGTAAGGGTCGAAAACGCAACCCCTAAAATTTATTTCCAATGTAAGTTTTTGTCTTATTATTTGTTTACCATCTAAAAATTTATTTCCGATAGCCTGTTTCATTCTAAACAAAAAATGTCTCTTGAATGTTTTGCCCAAAATAAACCAGTTCGCAGCAAAAAATTATTTTACGAACAAGATACATATCGCCATAAAACGCGCGAATACGTTGCTCAATGCGCCGACGTCTAGACGCATGCGTAATGTCTGAAGGTAGACATATTGAACATTTACTATGATTTCTAGATGTTGTATGTTTTGTTATTAATAAATTAGTTTCGTTTATTTATAAATTTTATGTACCTCCTCTAAGGGGCTGTATCTTAACAAGGGATGCTCCAATGAAGTTTCTTTATATGAAAGATCCTATCTTTTTTTCGATGAGGAATCACCCCCTTAAATGTTTTACACTTATTTAGTTACACCCTGTATAATAAACGTACCTAGTATGCTCATTTAAAATATTTTGAATGGTAGTTCGTGATATTCCCAAATGTCCTAGTACTAACATGGGGATTAAACTCTATATATGCTAAAACATTGATAACATTTTCTTCAGTTCTGCCAGTACGACGTCTCCGAAATGTCGAAAGCTTCCAGTGGTACGTAAGCATTGTACCAAGCGCGAAAAAACTCTTCTGTCATACTGACGGTGATTTGGAATCGCAATGCATAACTCCTTTCAGCGATTGCTGCATTTTGCACTCGAAGTAAATCATATCAACTGCTTCTTCATTAGTAAACGGCATTTTTAAAATTCAAAAATTAAATGGAAACAGATCTCAAAATGAATAATTTGACGTTTCTTCCCAATACTCCTATTATATATAATATGTATTTTGTTTCCAAAGCCTTCTTATTTTTTGCAACATATGTAAGTACCGGGGCGGGAGATTTAGTAGGATATAAATTAATTTTTCATTGATATCTCCGGTTAGAAAAAAGATAGGAACTTGCGGTTTTCACCGTTTGCTCTGGCCTTTATTCCTCTCTGTACTGGTGTAATAACATATTTACCATTGCATTTAAGTTATTCGAGAAAAACGATAAATATGTTAAATCTGTTGAAAGCGCCATCTAGGGACTACAGTAAAAATGACATACACAAACCAAAGGTGATTCATATGGATAGACAATATGCAATGTGAACCAAATTGAAATAGCATGAAATTGAAATCTACGAACGATTAAGAAATAATCTTATATATCCAGTAAAAACGGAAAGTTAAATTTAACGGTAAGCTTAAAAGAGATCGTACACACTTTAATAATTATTTCAATTATTAAATTGCGAATTCTTCTTTTGTCCTTAAAGGTTGTTCCTACAAGAATCCATATTTCTCCATTGTGATTTTTATAAGAAAAATTTTATGCTGTCTTCATAAGATTTTTAAAAATGCATCATTATAATATTTATCAAATCGATGGCTTATGTGTTATTCATATGTTATTTTAAAGTTATATGCATCGTTTTATTTGCATATCTAAACAACAAATTGCAGGGCAGGCGTTATACTAAAATTCGTACCATGTCTCTAACCGGCCGGAGCACAGAAAGCGACTTTTGAGATTTAGGGTAAAAGTTATATCATGCAAATATTAACTATTACTTGCAATCAAAAATAGTGTCGAAACAAATCAAAAAAGTTAACATAAGAAACTAGATGCACAGTATTATATATTATTATTCACAATCTATCTTAATATTATAGAATAATATTATTTCGTACTTTTAATGTCATTTTTGAAGTTGGTTTAAATGTTTTTAGTAATTATTTCTTAGTAATATTTCACAATAACAATTTAACGATATAAAACAATTATTTGCCATTTTTGATAAACGCTTTATTCCAACCATCTGTATTTTATCAACTTCTTTCATCAATTAATTTTTTTTAGGAAGAATATACATAAATGGTTACTTTGACGCTGATAACTTCGGCAAATACATACCATTGCCCAATATGTTGTTTCATCCTCTCTTACTCCTACCCATTTACCTTTTTTTAAATATATTTATCAATATTTGTTCTTGACCTTAATAATCCGGAAAACGAATTAAGTACCGATTCCTTTTTAATTTTATAATTTAATATTGATATTCGCAACAAATAAATTCCTTTAGCCTTTCATACTTTAAAACGTGACAATCACAGAGGAAGAATCAGGCTTCGCTCGAAACATCTCCCGACAAGTTGGAATAAATGATACAAGATGTCTAAGAACTAGAAAAATTAAGTCACTATGAACGTAATGTGTTTCCCTTCTTCTTAGAGGAGTTGACAACCAGTGACGGATTAAGAAATTTACCGCCCCTTTCAATAATTGCCCCCCGAAACAGTGATGGATTTATAACGGGATACTTAGGCCCCAACATAATCGACATCTAAAAAAAAAACTCATCTATGTTGGTTTTCCGCCCCAGGCCCGGGTCTTGTTAGCCTAACCGTCACCGTCGGGTCACATAGTATACTTGTTTTGTTTGGTTCAAAGTTATAGATAATGTAAAATTTGCAACAGGCTGATTTGGCCGTACTTGCATTACCTTTATTTTGCTACTGAAAAAAACACTTTTAGAACATGTTTTATATTTGTCGAAGTTTATGAAGAAAATATTCGGAAAAATGTTGTACTCTCAAATTTCCTTGTACATTTTGCATTGTTTTTTGTTCAGATAGATTCGTGTTCAGTCTAAGTTTGCTATTAAATAAACAGTTTTTTTCCTCATTCGTATAAGTAATGAATAGCGATAATGATAGAACTATATTTGTATTTACATCGAAAACACAGTCTTGGTGCACTAATAATTTTAATTGTTGTGGTACTAAATAGGTATAACACTTCCTCAGTGATAAGGCGTACATATTTTAAACAATCTAAGAATGCTTCCAAAAACACTATAAAATAAGTGAAATATATTCTTTTTAGACAGGTACGCGCCAAGCATCTTCGACGCCGTTGGCGTCATGCGAGTTACAAATCTTCGGCGCTGTGGTGCAAAATACTGATAGGCGCCTTTACCCTATATGAATTGTCTTGCCATAGGCGACCGTAGAAGCTTTGAAGGCGCCAACTTCGCAGTTGTGCGCCGCTCGACCTTGTCCACATGGACGGAGCGTTCCTGTTTTTATATACAGTTAGAATGATGGGAAAACATAATATTGTAAAACATTTTATGCCTCTTTTTTTTTTAATTTTAAATGAATTACTCGAACGGATTCGTCAATGTCAATTTAAAGAGGCTAGCCTTATTCTTCTGGCGAGAAATACCGATGTATCTAGATCATTTTTTATCATTTTCTAAAGCAAGTACTACCAAAAGCTGAATCCAGACCTGTTTTTCACCTCCGCTTGCTAAAAATACCTTCTCTGGTGCGGTTGTTTCATCTCGCCGGTCGCCTGCCTCCGGCCTGAAATAGCGCGCCCCGACGGAGACCGTCGCGGCGCGTCTTGCATCCAATTAGTGAAATCGGCCAAAAGCGGTGAGATAGGCAATCGGCGGGGTGTGAAAGGCACGTGCTCTATCACGTGGTGGCGGTTGGTGGTGGTTAAGATTTAAGGTTTATAGGGAGACAATGGATTTGATTAGAGATTAGACAAAGTTTGATAACTAGAAAAGTGCGCGTGCCTTAAATTGATGTCGAGTTTTAAGTGTTTTTGATTTTGCTGTTTAAGGTTTGCTGAATAAAAAATAACAATTTCTATAATAATAAATCAACTTATATGTTTATGTACAGTTTGAATATTAATAAATATTTAACTAAGAAGCCACATTTATGTTTTATAAATGCCCGGTCTTATATTTAAAAATATCATGTTGATATTTTTATATCATATAAATTTAAACAAAAAAAATATTTTATTTTGGGGAAAATTTTTTACAATTCTTTTATTTAGGGTTTGTCGGGTTTGTCGATAATTGAATTTGTTGGCATGGAAAACTGATTATATTATTATGTATTCTGAAAAACATAGCTGCAGAACATCATTAACAAATAAACATTTTTTGTAAAAAAATTGTATAAATTGTTACAAATTAAAATCATAAAAATTTAATTCATCATATTGCATTGCATTAAAACTGACTGTTAATTTTTTTTTATTAATGCATAGTTTTTGACCAATTTATTAGAATATGCACCAAAGGTAGTAAAATGCGTTATAGAGAATATTAAAATGTTTAATTAATCACAGTATATCTTCTTTAGATTATTATATGTTTTGTTTTAACTTTAACTCAATTATTATAATCGCAGGTCTTTTAAATTTTAATTATTTACGGACTATTTGCTTCTCACATTTTTAGAGAATCAAGTCTTAAACTTACATATAACATATTATTTGGAAGTAAATATTTCTGTTTTTTTAGATAGTGCTAATCGAATTAGATATTGTTTAAACAATTTTAGATTCAGTTGTTTGAATAAAGGTAGCAAAGTATAAAAACCGTAAAATTTCAATTAGCAGTATAAGAAAACAAGTAACTACTACTATTATTCATTCTAAAATTTTCTTCCCTTAAAATACTGTTGAGCAGTGGTGGTAAAAGCTAAGCTCAAATTAAGTGTGCTCCATAATATCGTTTCCGTTTATTTAGGTTTAGTGGTCCAAAATTTGTAGTTAAACTTTAAGATTTATTATGTGATTTAATTTACCACAAATCGATATGAGTCAAATCTTAACGAATATTTTCTACATCGAATAATTTTATATTCTTTCATAGAAACACTTTCCTCGAGCAGGCAATTCCTCTGTATATTAGGAAGAAAATTATATTTCCGTTTCTAACCATCATATTAGATTCGGCTTTTCCCTCTTATTTTAGAGTAATAGATTGGATGGTCTAAGGGAGAAAATTATAAAAATCAAATAAATCCTATACCTAAATGGAAGTATTTCCTTGTTCATAGAGAGTTGTTATTTTTTTTCTAGACGCATTGTATTTTAGCTTAGTTTATAACTGGAGTGCCCCGAAATACTAAATAGGTTTCTGGTACGGATATTTAGTTTCTTAATGTGTAACTATGAAACAAATTTTATTTTATTTTAAAATGTATTAGCTAATTCTCGTCTAATTTTAAAACAATTGTTTAATGTAAACGCTTGCCGAAAAATTGCTTACTGAATCTAGGACGGCAACTTGTTTAAACCCAGGTTATTTTGGGATACCATGATAAAGCGCGTTGAGAATATGTTTAGTTTTCCTGACAGCTTTGCAATATGTACATGTGATACTAAAATTAAGGAAGAAAGCTAACAACGTTTGAGGATTTTCTTTATTTCAGAGTTGTCTTAGTCAACATAGAAATAAAATTAAACTTTATAGGAGTAATTCACATTTCTTCCATTTTATTATTATGAAAAAATTAGGAATTCTACCTCAATACTACTACTATAGGAATGATTTACATAATTTTTTTTTATCCAAAAATTTAATGAACATAAATACATGTAAATAAGATATACAAAAAAACAGCATTAAACATTTTTTCATAATATAATAGTTAAGTTACTTTTAAAGTATAATCATAAACCACACGATAATTTAACGAAGTATACAGTTATTCCATGCATAACAATTTTTTATAAATATTTTCCAGACTTTCATCAAAAATGTATCTTAATAGGTATGTTAAATGTGTGAAATAAAGTCTAATATTGACCATCTAATTTTAAAATATTCCATTTTTTAAAACAATTATAACCAAATTAATGAATGCCTTATTTATTAATATCTCGTTGGTTTCAATATATTTGAAGGATGATTTGAAAATATTATTTAGAATTCGATAGATATGATGAGTTTTTTTGACATTTGGACTAAGCTTAAAAAATCTTAAGACTACATAGTTTCAGTAAAAATAGCAAAAGTATCGTTTTCGTTTTTGATCAGTATTTCGTTCGTAACCCTATGTATGGATAAACTTAAAAATATGATATGTATGTATGTAAAAATTAGGAAAATTTTTCTCTTTAAGAATGAAGGCGTGTGATGCATTCGCTATCTCGTTTTAAAGCTTTTAAGCTTAAGAAATCTTAAGACTACGTAGTTTCAGTAAAAATAGCGAAAGTATGATTTTTGTTTTTTGATCAACATTTGGTTCGTACAAAAGATACATTTTTAGCATAAATAAAATCAAGTAACTCTTAACTGATGTATTGGAATAGTTATATGGATAAAGTGTACAAGTGATATATATTATTATCATTGTGATTAGGTAAACTTTTCTCTTTAGGAGTCAAGAGTCCTGATGCATTCGCTGTTTCGTTTTTTGATCAATATTTCGTAAATTTTTTGTTTTATTCTAAAAGAGGGCAAATACTCATTTTTGGTATTCAATTACTTGGAGCATAGGGTTGATTTTTTTTTTAATTAACAGATAAATGAAATTTTGTCAATTTGTCCAAATTTCGTTTCCTGCTTCTATTAATTTTTTATTCAGAAATTTTTCAAACTTAAACGGATATTTGGCCGTCTTTCAAATAAAACTAAGAAGCAATGAAATATTTATCAAAACATGATGGAACATGATGGAATATTACGTAATATTACTTGCTTATTAAGCAACACCTGTATACTATTAACAACGTATACTGTTAACTTAAAATATCTAATAATATTAAGTAAGTATGATAAATCCAGCAAACCTAACAGCAAAACACAACAATATTCCAGATTTGTAAGATTCAACGATAATAATGGTTACATACGATCCGTCCCTCAAGTGCCTCAAAATAAAACATTTCGCTTTAAAACAATTGAAATTGTACGAGTTAATGCCATAAGTATGTCAAATTATTTCTATCATCATTATGTCAAAATCCAAACTCTCGAACGAACAATCTCGAACACCTGAAGATTTCTTGAAGCAAAATGTTGGATATCTTCAGAGGACTCAAGTCGCTTCTCAAAGTCAGTGCCATCCACATCGATTCTCCAGTGTTTCGTCTCCACTATTCAATTACCGTATCGATTCTTATTGCATTTTCGTTAATAGTAACAACGAGACAATACGTGGGTAACCCCATAGACTGTATCCATACCAAAGAAATTCCCGAAGATGTGTTCAATACATTTTGCTGGATCCATTCTACTTTTACCGTATCAACGAATAAACAAGAACCATATGCCAGGATGTACTTACCGGGTAGCCCCGGTATACGAACGACACACGACGAAAAAGAGAAGAAAGTATACAAGTATTATCAGTGGGTGAGCTTCTGTTTATTTTTCCAAGTGAGTAAAATTATTTTCTAGAATTTTAGGTGTAATTTAGTTCTAATTTCTTTTTAAAGTAGTGACGTATGAGTCGAGTTTGGGTGCGTGAATAGTCACCGGAAAATAGATGAATCTGGGAAATTTGTAGTGTCAATACAAACTGAGGCACAAACCGAAAGCAACAAACCATAGCGGAATTAAATAGTCGTACTGTACAACAATTTATTGTAAGAGCAGACTGGTTTCCTTAAATAATGTTTTAGCTATTCATTTGTTAAAACTGTGCAAAGATTACTTCTGATGTACGAATTGTTATAATGGTCCACCGGTTTAGTTTTAGTTTACAAGCTGAGCTGTATATGTATTCGTACAAACCACTGCACCCTTACAGTAAACGACTTATAGTTATTAAGGTTTTCTATTCTAATTTGTCACTGATTATAATTAAAATAACTTAAGAATAAATTATGTTGATCTTAATGGTTGAAAAATACTTTAAACTGATTCTCTCGACACATGAATAGCCACTTTGATCATGACTCTTTCAATAATGTTTTGACTGTTACGAGGGAGAGAATAGCAAATAATCGTTGACTTGATTTAAATATCCAACATTTGAATCAGTGAAAATTAACAAAACTTCATCGCCGACAAAACACCCACCGATTAACCTAATGTATCCAAAGCAATTTTGCCATTTTGAATTATTAATAAAAAATAATACGATTATGTATTATTGAAACACAGATTTATTATTTACATTACACCAACATTGACATATAATTAGGACGTTAATTTAATTAGAAATATTCTAAGCTACCGCTGGCAAATATTCTAAAATATTATGGTGGTGAAATTGCTCTATAAGTTTTTTTAGACGTTGTTCAGAGTTCCGATAGATCGATTTTATTTATTTTTATTTTATTTATTTCCTGTATGACCACTTGAATATTGTTCAAACTGTACTTAATACTTCTTTTTTATATAGTCCATAAATTTCTATATGTATGTTTTAATGATGTGATGAAATCTGTTCTACTTCGGTGCCAACCTTCTACTGCATTATTTGATGTGGTTTTGTTCGTGAAAAACGTGGATGTCACCTGCTATTCGTCTAATCGGAGACCACGAGCTGACGAAGAACCTCGACAGCCTAGAACATCGTAGACAGGTTGGAGATTTGACTCTATTTTACAGATATTTTCATGGAAGGTGCTCGGCTGATCTTGCCCTCTTAATTCCACCCAGAGCGACGAATAGCAGAAATACACGACGAACCACTGCCGCCTATCCATATGTGGTTAAGCTTAGTACTCCTTGAACTTCATTATTTAAGAATTCTTTCATCTGGAGGACTTCATCCTTATGGAACGACCTTCCCGAGGTCGTTTTTCCCAACGAATATAACCTGCAACGATTCAAAACCAACGTGAATCACTTTTTGCGCACACACACCACTCCCAGAGTGCCCTAAAAGATTTTTTCCTATAGTGCTTGTGTTTGATCATAACAAAAACAAATGTCGTCGTTTCTAATTTAACGTTCTTTTCCAATGTAATTATGATATTTATGTCTTTTATTTCCAACGCCTTCCTATGTTTTAGAATATATGGAATAACTGGGCAGGTTAATTAGATGTAATTATGTAAATTTATTTTTCATTGATATCTCCAGTTAGAAAAAAGATAGACACTTGCCAGTTTCATCGTTTGGTTTGGCATTTATTTCTCTTTGTATCGGTCTAATAACATCTTTACCATCGTATCTCGAGTCTCGAGAAAAAAACATAATATAATGTTAAATCTGTAGGAAGCGGCATCTAGCATCTACAGTAAAAACAACAAAGACATCGCTGGATGCATAGCTGATAGAGCAAGACAAATTCTTTTAATTTAAACTAATTTTAATATTTTCCAATAATACATTCCCGAGATTTGCATTATTTCCCAATCAATGTTTGCATTCCCCCAACTCTTTATCTAAAGGGTTAGAGAAAAAGGTATGTAAGCAAAGTTCTACATGATAAATGTGATATTTATTTTTAATTATTGTACCTTATCTAAGAAAATTCTAGAGAAACATACTGATAACAAATTACTATTAGTGTTACATCCCCTAGCGGCCCTCCTACAAGCTTGCAAATAATTTCTAGCCATTTCTCTTGGCAATTTTTCCTACCAATATTATTCTCCGAAAGCAGAATGAATTAACTGATCCACATTCAAAATTTGGTCCGACCTGTTAAAGTCTTGAGCTTCCGAGCTATCAGGCAGACAGAGGGACAGATGGACGGAAATGAAAACTATATACTCTAAAACATGAAGAGTATTTTTTCACGATAAGAATATTTGCGAGGAATTTGGTTTGAGGGAGGACTAATTGACCTATAAATATTTTCATCGTTCAAAAATATTAAAGTAAAAGTACAAATTTGCTATTGTATCGCTAAACAGTTAGGAATTTAATTCAAAATGTTCAAGGCTTTAAAACTCTAACTAATCATGCTAAAATACATAATAACTGTTTTTGTTAATTACTTTGGAAATAGTGTTTCACAAAGCTTCATTTGTTATAGAACAGAATTGTAAACTATCACAAAAGAATGAAAGATTAACCTTTTTTGCAACTTGTATAATAGACAAACTACGATGAAGGAGTAATAAAATATCTATTATCACTTTAGGAAACCTCAAGCCGAAGCTTTTTATTAAATCTAATTTATTAGATTGGTCCGTTCGGAAAAAATATGTTTTCCTGGAAATGCAGTTCTATTATACTGATTGAATAGATACTGATATATTATTGAAAACAGATTACAAAATATCGTGATAAAAATGAAGAAAATATTTTCTTTATATTTTTTATATAATTTGTAAAATGTTGCATAATATTATTTTTTAATTTATCAAACCCTAACAATGTCCCATAATACCTCGGCTAATTTATTTTTATCATCCAAGCTACTTATTAATTTTATTTTTTAATTAAATTTGCTTATGATACAGTTTTATTCTATAATTCTTATTTTCTATCTATTTTCTTGTAAAGCTTTCAACATATATGTATACAGTGAGGACGTAAAGTAAGGAATAAATTCATTATCTCGCAAACTACAATTTTTAAAAAAAATCGCTCGGAGCCTTCGATTTTGTTTTTCGAACGCGCATATTCTGACATAAAATGTAGATATACAGGGTGTTGCAAATAAGAGTGACCCAAAAAATTTTTTTCTTAAATAGAACCCACTGTATATGTACGGATTCTTCGGAAAATCCTAAACATTTTTCATGTAGCATGTGCTATACCTTAGCCCAAGCGTTTTGGAGTTATTCTCATTCAAAATTTGAAAAGTGGAAAAACTCATGGAGAAAACAAATAATAAAATTATTTTAAAAATGTCTTATTTATCGAAAAAACAGTTAGTTAGGTGAACTGAAAAATAATTTTTCTAAAGTAAATGTTCGAAGTGTCTTCCGTTGGTCAACTGATAATAGCCTAACCGATCTACAAATTCTCGCTGAACATTTCGAACCATTTGGGGTGTAATTTGCCGAATTTCTTGCCGGATGCGATCTTTTAAATCATCTAAATTTGCAGGCTGGCTTTTGAACACTTTTCCCTTAAGATATCCCCATAAAAAAAAGTCGAGTGGTGTTAAATCGGGTGACCTTGGCGGCCACTCAATAAAACCACCTCTTCCAATCCACCTGTTTGGAAAAGAATCGTCCAAATATGTACGGGAAATTTACGAGCCTTGCGGTTAAGAATATTTCAGTATTGAATTTATACCCATGCCTGATGCATATATAAATACAAAGTGATTTTTAATAATTTTAATCTTTAGTGGTTTTCCGGCGAGTAATTTTTAGTTAGGCTTATTAGTGGTAGAATGTGGCGTCCTTGGAATTGTGCTGATAAGGGGGCATCTTCAAGTGTCGGGAATGGAGACTTTAATATTTCACAGCTGTTAAACAATTTAGAGAAGAAAATCATCCAATCGTCCAATCACAGCGAAATGTGGGGGAGCACCATCTTGTTGCAACCAGATATTATGATGTGGCAAATCGGGACGTTCTAACTCAGGAAAAAGGGTGGCCAGGGCTGGAACAAGTTCTTGTTCTAAAAAACTCAAGTATCTCTCGCCTGTTAAATTTCCGTCAAAAAAGAAAGGCCCTATAACAATGTCATCGACAACGCCAGCCCACACATTGATCTTTTGATTAAATTGTATGTGTCCTTCCCTCATCCAGCGTGGATTTACATCGGACCAATATCGATAATTTTGGGTATTTACGTCACCATTCAAGAAAAATGTGGACTCATCGGAAAAAATTATATTTTTTACAAAATTTCTGTTTACGAAACACATATCCTGTAAACGCTCACAAAATTCAAGGCGCCTCTCAAAGTCCCTTTCCAAAAGTTCTTGGAGAACTTGCATTTTATAAGGATGGTATTTATTTGTATGCAGTATTTTAAGAACTGTTGTTTTTCCAATATCCACGTCACTTGCTACCTGCCTAGACACCACATGCTGGTTATCTTGAACTGCCAGTAAGACTTCTAATTGTTGATTTTCATCAACTTGAGGACGACCAAATCTAGGGACATCTCTTACATGACCGAATTGCCTAAACTTGTACTCAATTTTGCTTACTGTTGATTGTGATATTGGCGGACGATTGGGGTATTTTTGATTAAATAACTCACAAGTTTCTTGCTGTGTTCTAACCCTATCACCGTAACCCATCATCATCAAAACCTCTATGCGCTGTTTCTCAGTGAGCCGCACTTTAATTTAATTTAGTTATGAAAAAACGAAATGAGTCTTTTGAAAACTAGTAAAACGTTAGGAAAATACACATAAAACTGACAATAACAGTAACTATTGACATTAATTCTTTTGGTTCTTGCATTATAACTCCAAAGCCTACTTGACTTTTCTTGCGCTTCACGCATGCGTACTACAGGTTTTCCTCAGCGTGCATGAATCAATGCAAGTCTTGATTGCGAAATATCTGATTTTCAAATTTTGAATGAGAATAACTCCAAAACGCTTGGGCTAAGGTATAGCACATGCTACATGAAAAATGTTTAGGATTTTCCGAAGAATCCGTACATGCAATAATATACAGTGGGTTCTATTTAAGAAAAAAATTTTTTGTGTCACTCTTATTTGCAAAACCCTGTATATCTACATTTTATGTCAGAATATGCGCGTTCGAAAAACAAAATCGAAGGGTCCAAGCGATTTTTAAAAAAAATTGTAGTTTGCGAGATAATGAATTTATTCCTTACTTTACGTCCTCACTGTATAGTTAACAATAATAATTTAGTGGCTTCAGCAGACTGCTATGATTAGATACTCTTGCATTAAAATACAGAGGAGTCCAAAATGATGGACAATGCTGTATCTGCAGGCGGATTCTATTTTACGGTACGATCGTATCAGCTGTCGTATTTTGACAGCTCGCGATTTTATATTACGATATATCAGAAAATTAAGATTCATATACCTTGATAACGACCCATTTTTCAGCTTCGTTCAACATGCAAGATTTGTTAAACTGTGAATTGCTCGTAAAAATGTTGCTGTTATGAGGAAAAGAGAAAAAGAACCGCATAGAGGAAGCGGCAGAAAGGAATTTGAATTTGCGACGCTGAAGTAGCCCCGTATTTTAAAATATATTTGTATGTTTTATCTCCCACTCCAAATACAAATTAAGTAGATTTTTCGAAACTTGTTTACACACTCTTATTAATTAAATATTAGAAACTATTTCGAAGCCCGAGAATACCTCTTTCCCAATTCGATGTAAACAGAACAGTCAAATACAATTCGATCGTACTTTCTAGCGAGTATGATGTAGAATTACTCGACGATTTCGTATCGTGGATTAGTTTCGCTCCTTTTTGGAGCTCATCCTGAGATAATTCTACAGTTCTTTTTTTTTTTGGACACGCGATGAGAATCTGCATACAGGCACCTTGCATACGCGGCTGCAAGGTAGTGTCGGGTTTAGCAATTTGAGGGGGATTATCGACCCCTACAACATCATCCTTTCTGAAGGAAAGGATCAGCCTCAAGAGAGGTGGGCCACCGACTAAACTCATCGCTTGAACTCCTTTTCACTCGACGTGTTATTTTCGTTTATCATCACTATGATATTTTTAGGTGAAGCCTTGAGGCGTTGCTTAGTGTTTTTTCGATTTTGGCTCTCAGACCTTCCTTATTTGAATTCAATCAGATAAGCAAGCTTTAAGAGCACCGTTAACGTGTTGAGTGTAGCAGGTGTAGGGGTGTTACCCCTTATTTTTTTCAGTGTTTTTTGTAGTGTGTTTTATGATGTTGTGTGTTTCTGTCTTGCTTTTATTACTTGAGCAATTCCAGCAAGGCAGGGTTATTTATTAATGCCGAGGAGAGGAGGGCGATCCTCTCCTGCAACACTTTAGTATCTAGCAGGAGCAGGCTAATCAGCTGACTGTTTGCCGCTCCTGTCAGAAGTGTTTCGGGGATGATTGGTGGTGTTTCGGGGGCTTTTTGACTTCCTTGATCTTGTTTTGCCGCTGATGCATACGAGGTGTTTGAATTCACCTGTCTGCAGTCTGAGATGTTTTTTTTTTGGGGGGGGGGGGGTTGTTTTTTTGATTTGGGAGGTTTCGGGGATTTTTGATGCATAGACTGTAGTTGGCTGGATGTGCGCCTCCACAGTTCATGCATTTAGCTGGGATATCCTTAGATTTCGTGCACAGTGTAGAGATGATCGCCCGCGCATTTATAACATGCGGGGTTGGCGAAACATCTCACCGCCGAGTGATCAAATTTCTGGCACTTGTGATATTGATTTATGTGTGGTTTGTTTCTGGGGTTTTGCGGCTCAACTGAGACACGCATGTGAGTGATGTACTGTATATCGTATATGTGACTCTCTGATTTAGGCAAGAGTACTTTTATTAAGGGACATTCGGTTTTTGCGGCACCCAGGCGGGTACATTTTTTTTTTTTTTTTGGACACACGATGAGAAATCTGCTTACAGACACCTGACCCTCGCGGGGGCCAGGTAGTGTCAGGTTAGCAACATTGCGGGGAAAGACCAGACCAATGTCAACTTACAGAGTGTAAGTTTCGCCTACGAGGTAGACGAGCCGACTGACTAAAACTCACCGTCTGAATTAGGTATCATACCTATAACTCGATTTCGCTATATGACTGGTTAACTGCATATTCTGATTTTGATTTAGCTATGCTATACATTTATGTTAGGTGCCAGCTCTAGAGATTTTTTCACTCGAAGTTAATCGAGTGAACAAATTTCGAGAGCTCCGAACGTATAAGGTAGTGGGTAGTAGGGTAGGCGTAGTCGTCATGTTACACCTGGTTTTTGCAGGTTGTGCAAAGCAAGGCAATCTTTGTTGTTTTTTGTATTTTGATTGTTTTGGACTCAGACGCGGTTGCGCGTGAGCCAGTCCTTCGGTAATTTGTATGTAGCGTTAGGTCGTGAATGTATGTGTGAAGCAGCGATCGTGCTATTGTTGGCAATGTTAGCCTTAGTATGGTATTTGGTGATGGTTTTGTCTAGAAACTCCGAAATTGTAGCAATTTCGAGGTCTCTGTGTATAATGTCGTTCCGTGTGTATCGAGGAGTGTAAACTATTATCTTTAGTACCTTGTTTTGAATTACCTGTATTTGTTGAAGGCTCGACTTACATAGGGTGCACCAGGCTGGGGCACCATACATCATCGCTGATCTGATGAATGTCGTGTAGAGGTTTACCTTCGTTCTTAGGTTGAGTTTACTCCTTCTGTTGAGTAAACAGTATATAGCGCCAAGTTGTTGGTTGGCCTTCTTCATGATGTTGGCTGAGTTTACCCTCCAGGTCAGCCTTTTATCGAAGTGTAAACCAAGATACTTAACACTCTGTTTCCAGTCGGTATCCTGGTTTCCCACTTTGAGTTTCCCCGTTGGGAGTTTGAGGCGTGCCCTGGAAAAGTAAATTGCCTGAGTCTTGTCCGGGTTTATTTTGATCTTCCATTTTGAGAGCCACTCTTCAAAGAGGGCGATGTTCCTGTTGAGCCTTAGGGTTAGTATTCTAGGGCTTTTTCCTGATACTGCAAACGCCGTGTCGTCTGCGTATATGTAATTGTCGCACATGGGAAACTTCGGCATGTCAGCAGTGTAGATGTTGTAAAGCAGGGGGGCTATTGCTGAACCCTGAGGTACACCAGCTCGAATATTCTTTGATGATGACAGTTCTTCGTCAATCCATGTTTGGAAAGACCTGTCTTCCAGATAAGACGCAATCTGTCTTATCAGGTAGTCAGGTACTCCCATCCTAATCATTTTTAGTAGAAGCCCGTATCAAACGCCTTGCTTACATCGAATAACACGGCCGCTGTGTGTCTCCTGGTGTTGAAACCCCTAAGAATATTAGAGGCGAACCTTGTCGCCTGTCTAACGGTGCACAGATTTGCTCTAAAGCCGAACTGCTCCTCTGGTATACAGTGATTAATTTCGACAAAGGCTGATAGCCTACCCGAGATTAACCTTTCCGCTAATTTGCCCAAGTTAGACAGTAGACTGATTGGCCTATTGGCTGATTGGCCTGATTGGCTACTCAGGAGTTTCTTATTTTGTCCAGCCTTACCTATCATTACGATCTTTGCCTTCTTCCAGGCGACAGGGAAGTGTCCGAGGGTCTGCATTGCTTCTGTTATACAGACTATGTCGTTTATGATGTTGTCCGGTAGATTTTTTAAGGCTTTGTTGGAGATGCCATCAATACCGGGTGCCTTCTTTATTTTGGTCTTGGCTATTAGACCTTTCACTTCATCTGCTGTGATGTGTTGCAGGTTGGGATCGGGCTGGGGATCCATGCGTTTATAGATCTCTACAGTTCTGTTAATCCGGTTTTCTGATGCTTTGTTGTTGGCTGGATTTTCGCTGAACTGTTCGTAAAGAACTTCAGCAAATTTCTCAGCTTTTTCTTTAGCGTCTGTCAGAATGACGTTGTCTGCGGTTGTTAGTGGCGGCATCTGTTTGCGTGAGCCCTTCGTTAGAGTTCTTGTCATTCTGTAGAGACTGTTATCTTCGATATTCAGGCTTTTGACCTTCCTATCCCACATATCAGACTCTGCATCTATCAGTTGTTTCTTGATACGCTGTGTTGCCAGATTTGCTTGGATTTTGATCGCCGGATCACCAGTTCTATAGGCTTGATGTAGGAGTCTGTTCTTCTCTCTTATCTCGATTTTTATCTCATGACTTAGATCACCGTATTTGGAGTAATTTATTGTCACAGTGCTCGATGCTCTAGCAAGTGCTTGCTTTATGTTGTTGACTAGCACTACCGCTGCCTCGTCAATGTCTGGTTTGTTCGCAATAGGAGGAATCGCATCGCAGCCCTTTAATTCATTTTTGAATTTTTCCCAGCTCGTTTTGGTTAAGGCTACGGTGTTTTTCCCCCTCCTGCGAGGGTCACCATATTCCATTATCACGGGCAAGTGATCTGACGTTAGATCGTGACATACTTTAGGCTGAGATATCCTGTCAGTGTTCTTGGTCACGAATATGTCCAGTGTTTCCGGTAATCCGATAGGACTTAGATGGGTGTGGTCCTCAGGTGGGAGCATATGGTAGTCAAGAACGCCTGACCTATTGTATAACAGCTGACCTCGTTTGTTTGTGGCTCTGCATCCCCAAATACGATTTTTGGCATTCAGATCTCCCCCGATTATCATGGTGTTATTGTTGTCGAAAATGTCTTCGATACACTGCCTGTCAAAATCAAAGATCGCAGCAGGACCGCAGTACACGGAGCCGAGCACTACGCTCCTTCCGCTCACCCTGATCTTGACGTATGTCCCTTCTATTTTTCTGCAACTATCCGGATTAGGCATAGAGCTCGCCTGAATGTGTTTTTTAACAAGAACCATGGTTCCACCTAATCTAGTTACTCTGTCATTTCTAAAAACGTTGTAGTTTGGGAAAGAAAAACGTATTTTTTCTTTTAACCATGTTTCTTGTAACAGAATCACATCGAGGCTGTGTTCTTCTGAGAATTTTATTAGTTCGAGTTTTTTGCCCTTAATCCCATTAATGTTTATAGTGCAAATCTTTAGAAAGTCCACTGGGCGTGCAACCACTATTGGTTCAGCTTGGACATTTGCAGTACTGGTGTGAGAGTCTGCATCATCTTGGTGAACTCCATCATCAAGGTTTGCATACTCTGAAGCGTTGCTTGTAGCGCGTTGACTTCCTTTGCAGGCTGCGCTGTAGCTGTAACTATCTGGTTAGTATTTTTCAGTTTATTGTTATTTTGGCTTCCCCAAACGAACTTGCCTGGGCCTGCTGCTGTCTTTCGAGCAGCAGCAGCCTCCTGCAGATTCCTGGGGTGCCGAGGACACTCCCTAGAATTCGATTGGTGCGTACCATTGCAGTTGCAGCACTTGGTTTGTGAGCTGCTTGGACAATCTCTAGAGACATGACTCTCCGCGCATCTCATACATTTTATTTGTGCTGTGCACTTTACTTGGGTGTGGCCGTACAGCTGACACCTGTGACACTGCGTATCAGTGTGTTTAGAGCGATGGGTATCTACGCGCACCCTGAGATTGTCCAAGTAGGTCATTTTATATATGTCACTTTGTGTTTTGGGAACCAAAACCGTACAAAATGGCATGGCGGTTCCATCTCGCCTCTTCCACGTTCTTACACTGGAGGGTGTGAAGCCGAGCTCCTCCAGGTCGGCCTTTATCTTATCCTCGGACCAGGTCTCGAGGATACCGCGGATTACTACATGAAGTAGCTTCTCATCCGTGAAGCGGAATGAGTGACTCGGGATTTTGTTATCGTTTAGATGTTTTAGTATCTTATTATAATCGTTAGGGGTGGCAGGGTGGATCTTTACACCCTCAGACACATTTATTGCCTTCCCATAATCGATATTTAGGGCCTTTAGGTGCCGCGTTACGTCGTTATACCGAGTTTTATCCCTGATTACGATGGGAGGGACTCGGATTCTAGGGGATGGCTCGGTCACAATGTTCTCTTTCTGTGTTGTATTGGACACTGATGACGTTTGTTCGGGTTTGTTCGGGTTTGTCTGGGGGTTGCCTTCGGGGTATTTTTGGCTATATTTTTATGTTGTTGTAGGGCTACATTTGTGGTTGTGGGGAGACGGGGGGGCACAAGCAACGGGGGGAACTCCGCGTTAGCGCGTTTTACCGAGCTACCCTCGCTGTCGGAGTGAGATTCCCTCAGTCTCAACCTTTTTTGTTTTCTGTTCTCTACTGGTGTAAAACCCTGTGAAGCAGGGCTTACGTTTTCTGGGGAGATGTCGACCTCTAGCTCCATCTCCTCGTCCTCACTACTATCTACTTCTACTGGTGAGTTCACTAGAACGTTCACCTCTAAAGCGTTTGAATGCAAATTAGTTGGTTCTACTTTACTAACCTGTTTTTCAATGATTGCTCGAAGTTCAGCCTTGAGCCTGTCGATCTCTTTATCTTTCTCTGCCAGCAGGGATTGGAACTGCAGTTCCATGGCCCTGTTTGACTTTGCCACAGCATCAGTGGTGTACTGCTGTTGCTGCTGTTTGAGCACGTTCATCTCTATGATGTTTTGTTTCTTCCACTCTAGGTTTTGTTCTTCGCTTCGCTGTTGCCATGCGGCCATTTCAGACCGCATGTCGAGGGATGCGTTGGCGGCATTAGCTCTTTTTTGAATGTCCTGCGCTTGCCGGTACATCGCTTCTTCCTCCCGTTTTTGTCCGTCGAGGAACTTTTGCACAGATGATGGTGCCTCCGACATCTTGATATCCTATAATTGAGTGAATCTAAAAAAAATTATCAAAGGGGTTATGTATAGCGTGGGTGTCGTAACACTTAGGTATAATGGCACCGATTCGTCTTTAAAAAGACAAATACGGCACGAGGGCTTCTTCTTCGCTGTGTCACGGGATCGCTGTTAAAAAATCGACGTTCTCTCTCGCTGGTCGCGGTCGAACTGATGAAAAAAAAAAAAAAAGGCGATGATGACTGATGGCAAAAAAAGCGGGCGGGTACAGTGGGCGACGCCACTTCTTCAATACAAAATAGCGGAACCAGGCAGTGCAAAAGAGGAGGCAGCGCCATCTATCAGAATCTGTTCCAATGAAAAATAAACAATCATCATCAATCAGGGATAATATTGCTGCTTTACCATAGTTGGCCATCATTTTGGACTTATCTGTATTTTAATGCAGGAGCAGCTAATCACACTAGTCCCTTAAAGCCACTATGTTCCTTCTGTTTCCTATTTTCTCCGACGATATTCTATCTTTATATATATGAAGGATGTTGACTAGTTAAGGAATAAACTAGGAAATATTGGACTTTGCAGTTGTCTCATTAAAGTTGGTCCAACCTTTCGAATCTTTATTTCAATCTTTGGGGAAAACTACAAGAGGACAGTGATGAAGAAATTGATGAAAAAACGTGTTAACTTCACTCTGTTAACATAGTTCTGTCAGAATGTGTCAAAATATAATATTTTCGCAGTTTGTAAATCTTTATATAAACATTTCTGGAATGTTAAAGTCAATCGATTCGATAACTTTCCAACATCTGATGATGGATTGCAATAACATTCGTATTCGCATTCTGTAATTTCTCAAAGTGGTTTGATGTGTACCATTCCTTAATAAACTATTTCTATTACCATAATTTTTTTTGTACATATAAAAAAAGTTACACATTTAGGGAATCATCCACTTTTAAAATGAGCGCTTGGATTCTTGAACTGGGGTTTGTTAATTGAAAAGCTGTTTTTAACCCATCCCTCTTGATTAAAATCTAAATAAATTTTCTTAAAAATTACAATTCTTTAAAAATAAAATTGTACCTTTCTTTTTACCATCTGTCATATGGTACAATCCGAACCCCTGAACCAATACCGATTTTTAAATTCATGTTTGGAATGTTTTGAATTTAGGTTAACAGACAACATTTAGTTACAATTCCTGTAAAGATCTCACTTGTTATATGTAGTAAAATTTTTCCGCATATTAATTACTTATTTCTAACTTCTCAGCTCTCATGATTTTTATAAATTTTTAGTAGGAGTTAAAATTTTTATTTTTTATTCAAAACCTGTTGTCCATCAAAAGTTGGCTTAAAAACGTTACGTCTAAGGAAATTTCGCAACATTGTTGGAAAAGCTCCTGTTAAGCGTTTCAAAAATACCTAATTTCCTAGAACGGTCGTTGATCCATATGTTCTCTTGGCCAACTGCCATTCGTTAGTGCATTTCATTCTTTTTATTTAAATAATATTGTTTACAATATACAAAGTGAAAATCAAATAAATGTTGTTTCTGAACTATATTTCAATCTTTTCTCTATTTAGTTTGAGACGTAAGGCTATTTTGAGATTTCAGCAAATTATTTGTATATAATTACTTTAGTTTGCACCATTTCCCGTTTAAATTTATGTGATACTATTTATTTGTAAATAAGACAAGTATATTTTATATTTTACAATAAAATGCGATTGTTAATTCTGTACCATCCGTGAATAAGTGGGTAAGTCACGTTTTGTGAAAAATAGGATAGCTTATGATGACCATGAATGATATCGAATTTACACCGTGAATAAATGGGTAACGCAAATTATCAATAAGGTTAAGGTGCTATAGGATTCCGTGAATATATGAACTTGTCGAGATCGAGCCTAATTTTATTAACTATCCTCAGTATTAGAAATGCTCTACTGATTTTTTTTATGATCAAACAAAAGCACTATAGGAAAAATGCTCTAGGGCACTCTGGGAGTTGGTGGGTGTGCGAATAAAGCGATTCAAGTTGGTTTTGAATCGTTGGAGGTTATATTCGTTGGAAAAATGACCTAGGGAAGGTCGTTCAATAAGGATGAAGTCCTCCAGATGAAAGAAATCTTAAATAATAAAGTTCGAGGAGTACTAAGGTTAACCACATATGGATGGGCGGCAGCGGTTCGTCGTGTATTTCTGCTATTCGCCGCTCTGGGCGGAATTAAGAGGGCAAGGTTAGCCGAGCACTTTCCATGAAAATATCTGTAAAAGAGACATATCCCCAACCTGTCTTCGATGTTCTAGGCTGTCCAGGTTCTTCGTCTGCTCGTGGTGTCCGATCAGACAAAAGGCCCTCCTTCCGATAGAATCCAGTATCCTAAGGGTATGTTTGGGTGCAGAACTCCAGACATGAGAGCAGTACTCTAGTGAAGGTAGCATCTGGGCTTCGTATAGTGTCAAAAGTTGTTGAGGTGTGTATAACCTTTGGCTCGGATGAGTACAAGAAATTTCTGAGAAGCTGACGCCCAGCAAATGAATAGATGAAGCCAGTGGGATTGAGTGTCCTGCCATGACTATATCCGGTTCTGTAATGTTAACATTTTTAGAGAAAACTGCTGCCTGGGTTTTTTAGGGTTAAATTCGACTTGGTTGCTGTCACTCCAAGCCAAAATTTCTTCCAAGTCTTTGTTAAATCGTGATAATTCATGCTGTCTACGATGTGCGTCGACAGCCGATGTTTGTGCATTCAAAGAGAAAGATGAGATAAGTGTGTTATCGTCAGCAAAGCAAAATATCGGATTTTTAGTTATCACTAGCAGGCCGTTATGTAGAGTAAGAAGAGAGTGGGTGACAATATGGACCCTTGAGGAACACCGGCATTGATGGTGAAGGTGTCTGAGAGAAATCCATCAAGCGCCAATTGCAGAGAGCAGTCCTTAAGAAAGCTAGACAACCATGCACAGAATCGACTGGGTATGCCATAGGATCGCAGTTTACTTAGAAGTCCTTCATGCCAAACACGATCAGAAGCTTTAGAAATATCCAGTGCAACAGCCCGAGACTCCCATAATGTGTTGTTCCAAAGATGGGTGACATAGGCTTAAAGATTTCCAGTTCATCTTGTCTTCAGAAAACCATATTGACGATCGCTGAGAATGTTGAAGCCTTCCAGTCGTGGGATTTTTAGACTTTCCGACTTATTTACACATGGTACGGAATCATTATATTTCAAATCTTATTATATTTATACTAAATAAGTAATTTGTAAGGTAAAAATAGAAATTGCTAATACGCCGTTGACCTTTCACGAAGAAAATACTATTGTAAACACATTAACACATGCAACAGTTAGCTGCGTTTTCATAGTGGGAGGTCAATGATATGTAAGGAATTTATTTTCTCACCCTTTTTTTAATTTGCCAGTGGCTAGAATGCGCAGTAGCAAGAATTCAATTTCAGGTACATAATACTGAAGCATATGCGATATTGGAAATATAGGGTGTAAAAATTAAGGAAGTCCTCTATGAGTATCTCTTTAATGGTAACAGATACAACTTTGAGTAAATGGAGGAAAAGTGTCACAAAGTAAGAATAATATGTCGTACAAAAAGTTATGGTAAGATTTTTAAGCTTTGAGTTATTTAAGAAAAACTGAAATTTTGAATTTTTAATTCAATTTTTTTTCGACGTTAATATTTAAGTCAGAGCAAAACTGATAAAACATTCTCACATCAACTTTTAGTGAACTCTAGGAATACATAACAAATTTTTTGTACGACGTTATGTTTCCAAGCAATCATCATCAACTTAATTTTTTCTAATATGGCCCTGATTTTGTGAAGTCAAATTTTAAGACCTTTTTATTCTAAAGTCAATCATGTACCACATTATTATCGTTTAATTATGTTTCGAGTATTTTTAATCATCATCATGAAAGTTTTAGGATACGAACCTGTATTTTCCACAATTTTGTAAAAACAGTTCAGTGCAGTAGGTACTAAAATGGATATTTTTAAAATTATTTTATAATAATAATGCACTACATAATAATCATAAAGCAAGAAAATTTATTAACAATAACAAAATAGTAAGTATGAAAAAAAAAACAAGAAATAGGTACATCGGCAAAAAACATTAATTAAAGTAAAACTAACAGATTATTATAAATTAATTTTCAAAAAAGTGGTCGAAATGCTTTCCGTCAGTGTCCAAATACTAACAAAAAATATCTTAAAATAGCAGAATTTAAATAAAATTGCAGAATTTAATACATTCATTAGCATTTGTGGACTTACGCTTTGAAAGGCTTCAATAACTTTATTGATATTAGTCGTCTAAGATCTCTGGAAAATGACGGAAATTATTTGGAAAATTAATTTCTAATATTCTACTACTACTGTTAGTTTTACTTTAAAATGCAGTTTTTGCCGATCTTCGTTTTATTGTTCATTCTTTCATATTTACTGTTCTGTTATTGTTAATAAATTATCTTGTTTATGACTATTATGTAGTGCATTATTATAAAATAATTTTAAAAATATTTATTTAGCACCTACTGCATTGAACTACTTTTACAAAATTATCAAAAATACAGGTTCATGTCCTGAAACTTTCATGAAGATGATTAAAAGACTCGAAACGTAATTAAGCGATGTGTTCTACATAACTGAATTTAGAACAAAAAAATGTTACTTTATAAAATCAGGCAGTATTAGAAAAAACGAAGTTGATGATGATTGCTTGAAAACGGAACGTCGCGTCGCATAAAAAAAAACAAAAATATGTTACATTATATCAGGCAGTATTAGGAGAAACAAAGTTGATGATGATTGCTTGAAGACGGAACGTCGCGTGGTATAAAAAATTTGTTATTTATTCTTAGAGTTCACTAAACGTTGAAGTGAGAATGTAGTGTCAGTTCTGCTCGAACTTAACCCTTTCAGTCATCACTTTTTTTTCAGCTGCTGGAACATTCTGCAATTTGGAATATAAAAACTACCATTTTTTATAAATTTTTGACATGGTTTACATTTTGATATGTCACATGTCATCTGACTTATGACATGTCCATTAGAATGGACATTGTGACTTAAAGCGAAATTGAAAAAATAAGTTCCTTACAAACGTTTATTTAAAAAAATTATAAAACGACAAACTAATCAGGAAAGAACATCAGGTTCATATTATTTTAGTCATTTCTGATATCTGCTGAAATAGGGTGTCTGAGAGGTATTTCATAAAAAACTTAATAGAGGCAGGTAATTTACTTCTGCTTCTTCTGGAACAAACCATTTTATTGGCCTTGTAAGATATGTAACATTAATTTTTCATCTAATGTCTTCTTTACTTGTAAGATTGAACTCCTTACAAAGATTCTACAATTTCTCCTTTGTACCTACCCTTTTCTCAGTGCTTTGATTTGAATTTTGTTCCGCTTCCGTGTCAAACAAATGTCCGTCAAACAATGGTTGCTCCATTTCTTTATTTTTACTCATTTCATTCTCTTCACATTCTATATTATGGGTTTCTGTTAGAGATGTTATGATATCTTCGATCAACGCAAACAGGCGAATTTCGACAGAATCGGGACCAAAAAGATTATCTTGGTAAAATGAGACAAAAAATGTTTTTAATTGTAAGAAACCGTTATAAATATGGTAACAATGCATTTTGATTTTAATATCTTACATTTTTGCCTCCTCCACACCCCTTTTTATGATTATTAAATTATAGAAATTGGAATAGATAATTTTACGATATTATCATTGGAGAAACATGTTTTTTATGTTTTTTTTTTAATCTCCTCCAGCACCCTAATGTATATCGCGTGCGTAATACAAATGTATGTCTCAAGATATAATCAATTTTTTAAAATTATTGAGAGCACAATAAAGGAATTATGCATATGCAAAGATCATTTCTACCTCACTAAATGGAATAGCCCTAAACAATATATATTTTTTCCATTATGAAAATAGCATTAAATTAGATATTAATAACAAAAATTCTTAGAAAAGTTATGATATATTTGAATTTACTTGTTCATTAGTATAATTAATAATCATTTAAATACTATATATTCATGCCATAAAACCATAATTGCCACCCTTATCATCATACAATGTTCCACATTGGGCAGAGCCGGTGAGGTACAAATTTTATTTACCAGCATCCCTAATTATAATTAATAATTGTTATCATTTTAAGTAGGTGCCTCTTTAATTAAAATTAAAAAACAGATTAATATGCAGATAGGTATATTTTCTAGACTACCATTTATTGCGGTTTCAATATTTTGGGTTTTGACCTACACAATGGGGTTTAGACAGGTAATTGATTTATTGTAGTAAAGGTCAAGGGTAAATGTATACTATACTAAAACTAACGTATAATTACAATTGTATATACATATATCATACAAATAGTACCTATTATTCATCATCCTCATCTAAACTATTATCTGAATCACTTTCGCACATACTTTTTTCCCGAATAAAGATTCGTCAAAATATGCCAAAATTTATGAAAGATACTGTTTGATGTTTTTCCAAATATTCATGTTGTTCTTTAGCGCTTTTGGATGGACAGCCTCTTAACCATTCCACGAGCTGAATCCTTGTGAATGATACTGATTTTGCTGTGGATACTGCAAGAACAATAAAAAATTTTGAATTTTTGTAAAAATTTATATACTCAGAAAAAAATAGCCACCATTTTGAAAAATATCGGAATTTTTTTTCGCCTGTTTAAGAGTATGTTTAATTCTCCATAAAACTATGTAGGTTTCATCGGAATCGGTTTAGTAATAATAAAGTTATTCAAAATTTGTTCAATGTCTTAATCACATATTTGTAAAAATATAGGTTACCTAACAAATTTTTTTTTAAATTTGATTTTCGGCAAGGTCGCAAATTGTCGCAGCAACTCTCAGTTGGACCTTATTCAGGACCCTTCAAACAAAAGTAAACAAATAATTTGGTCGCATTTTCCAATGCGCCCTGTTTTACATTTTGCCTGATACAAAATTTTAAGAAAATTGTTTAATTTATTTTCACTTATGTTAACAAAATGTCTGAAATCAAAAGTACTAATGTAAATATTTTTAATTTGAAAAATTTATAGCAATAGGCTCCATGATGGGTTTTCAAAATTTGTACAAAAACTTAGCGGAATAACAGAACTAAATACACTGATTTTTTTCAACCACTCTAATTTAATTGTACACACAGAAAAACAAACTTTGAACTGAAATAATTTTAAGGTTGGCCATAATATAGATATATCAGGGGTGATATATGACACCCTGGTTCTTTCTTAATTAAGTGCTAATGATTTTACGACATAATTATAACTTTGGTTTTATCTATTTTGACCAGCTTTGACCTGAAATTCCCTTGTGTGCTGGCGTGTCAAAAATAGTTTCCTCTATGTTATCAACCTCGTCAACGGTGCCATGAGCTTCAAAGTCGCTGAAATCTGCTATAGCTTCTGCTTGATCATCATCCGATAAACCCAATATTATCGAGTCCTCGTCTTTCGTAAGGTATTCTAGAAGCTGCTCGTCAGTCAAGGGTCTACTCCATTTTTTTTTGTTTACAAATCTTTCATTTCATCAGTTTCTGCCAAAAAAATACATCAGTATATTTTATGAACCAAAGTCATTTTGTCCATCGTGGTGGACATAGAAATTCATTTCATTTTTTAAGATCTTTCAAATAAAATTGTAGATTTTATAATATAAGCACAATAAAGCAATGATTTTCACTTACCTAAATCAATAATTATTTGCAAAAATTCAAACTTTTATTCAATAAAAATCGATTTTATAACGCACGCGTGTTTACAACCTGTCAGAACTCTCCTAATCATGCTCTGCCGTAGGTTTACAATAAGTTGACCAAAGCGCTAATAGATGGCTCTGATTCTCTCAATGCTTTTTTTATGGATGTGCCTAAGGCATGTACAAACTAACTTGAGCGATACTAAAGCTTATTTTTCCAATAGCTTGTATTGAAAATCAATGTCCATCACAGTGGACACGATGACTGATAGGGTTAAAATTAAATAAAAAATTTAAAATTTCATTCTACGGAACTATATTTTTATATTTGAAATAAATTTTTTTATTGTAAAAAGTTCTGCAGGTCCCAAGCTAAAATAACACTCGCCAACTTGAAGAAGTTTGTATTGCGTAAAGTTGTTCGGGTTTGTTCGGGTTTAATTTATATATTAACGATATCAATAAATGTTTTCTTAATTGTAAATTCTTGCTATATGCGGATTGCGGATGATCTCAAATTTTATAGACAAATTAGAATTCTACTTTACTGTGTGCTTATTTAAGAAGATTTGACCCGGCTTGAAAACTATTGTAAGCGCACTAGCTTATTTTTTAATATAAAAAAATGCTGTATAATCTCTTTTACTAGAAATCGTAACCCTATATCATTTATTTATTCGGTCAGCAATTCTGAAATCCTGTTTTAGTAAAAGAAAACTTTAAATTAATTAATAACTGAAAATGGCAACAGATTGGTATAGGGTAGTATTTTGAAAGGTGCTCAGAAATTGATTTCGAAACTGAAAATTTGTAAATATATAGGAGTTTCATTTAAAATAACTATGTTATATAACGCCGCATTATTGAAAATATTTTAAGACAATAGACTATGGTGGTTATCTGGAGAACCAAATTTTCAAAACAAAAATGTCTGACACGTTTTCCAAAAAAGTCTAACGTTCCATCCACCGTGAATCAGTAGGTATCCTATATCTTTCGTTGAGAGTGGGCAACCCTATATAGTAGGTATAATTTTTAATGTTTACAGATTTAAAATTTTGGTTACTTTTATAGGAACTGCTCTACAATAATTTTGAAATATTTATTTTATACTTTTTCTATTTTTATCAATATTCCTAATATTCTTTAAATAAATGATATCAATGAAACACAAGAATACAGTTACTCAGAGGAGAATAAAATAATATTCATGTCATATCGACGCATACAATTTCAACACAAAAATGTTATTTCTTTTAACTGGCAGATTTACTTAAATTCCAAATTTTAACTCTGGACAATTATTGATTGATTTACGTCTATATTGATTACAATTATTATTTTAATAAAATAAGCTTCTTAGTTTTTGCTGCCCACATAATAATTAAGTTAATCAATATTTATTCTTATAAATATTTTATGTGGCATACAGTATGTTTTGTGCCCTTGTGTTAATTTTTTTATCTCGCATATACGCCGTTGCTAACTGTTATGAAAATCAAAATAAAATATTCTTTTAAAATATTTTGGTCTAAAATAATAAGTCTATAAATCTATAGATTCTTTACTTCTATAACAATAGGTTGACAATTTGAGGTGTACCTACCTAAACCTGATAAGGATAATAATCGGAGAGGAACCTTCAGCACTCTCTTGGGTGATCAGTTTTCCTAACATTTTCCGTAATATGACGTTATGTTTTATAATTAAATAACCTTACCACTCAAATTTATTTAGCCAGATTAATTATATGAAAACAAACATGAGAGTAGGGTTTAGAATAATCCATGACTGTGTAGGTGAATTATTGTACTGATTGGCCCAGACGCACGCGAATATGATATGATTAAAAATTGCGGACATATAATACATCATCACTCATCACAGTGAGTATAATAATATATGGATCTACAATGAAAAATATACTTGTAAATAAATAAATATCTTTAACTCACAACTGTTGGGATCAAATATATACATACATAAGAACCTTGAAGAGTATTGGGTGGAAATACATATATGGCATAACGAGTAGGAGCTAACAGATTGACCTCTGAAGCTTCAGTAAATTTTACATTATGCCATATCATTTTGTGAAAATAAAATATTTAAAAAAAGTAGGTAACATTAACCGACAAAAATCTTATATGGCCAATTCACATAATAATAAGACCAAAAAACTGTAAATCCAGATATTTTGTATCCAATCCCTGTATCCGTTTCGTAACAGACATGTTTAATTTCAGCTCTATAAGTATAACCAATCCATAGATATTAAATGTTAAAGATTGGGTTTCAGTATTCTACAAAGTGGCTCACCGATTCGTGACGTGAAGGAGTGAGTTTGCTATTAGTATTAGAGGTATTGATTTTCGTTACTTTCGTGTATTCGCTCCTACCTAACGGTTTCTCTGATAATATAATGTAACCATTTATAACTCTCACTACGTTGATTACTGTATTCAATGCTTTATGCACTGAATACTATAACTTCATCTAATTTATGAGCTTTATAATGCGAGTAATCGGTGTAACCTAAAAGTGGTTAATTTAAATGCATCATAGGTGCCTATTATAGGAAATACTTATTGACCTGACAACTGACCAGCCGTACTTTATTGAATACTGACTTGAATTAACATATAGAGTTCCTGGATGATGAATGGATTTACCTATACCACAAATGGATCTAATTTTTCGTAAAAATACATTCTTTATAAAAAAAATTTTGTTTTTAAAAAGTTAAGATTTGTATACAGGGAGGTCAAAACCTTAAAAAATATTGCACTCGGTGGATTTTAGTGATATAATGACGTGGCTGCCCGACGTTATGCAAAAAATAGGGAAGAGTGAAAAATATATCATACCCCAAACTTACCACATTCACGCAAGTAACCAGGATGGATGGAATCGGACATCTCGTGGGGGACAACGCACTCCCTAATATCGGTCAACTCTAAGCAGAATTACCAGCTAAAATTAAACTAAATTTAATTTAAATCTTGAACTATGATGAAACATTTCCTAATGGCATTTTCTGAAAAATGAAATATTTAGGTAGTTTACTCTTAGGTAAAATTACATAGCACGCTTTATAAACAGTTTTTCTAGGGCACTCAGGAACCACACAATATTTAATAGATGCTTTTTTCTCATTTTCATATAGTAACACATAATCCCGCGCTATACACTTCTAAATCTCGACCGTTTTCCGACCAGCATCTGCGAAGTGACGCCACCCCAAGCTCCGCCTCGTTTTCGCGAGGTCCAACTTTGGTAGTATTTAAGGGCTTAAAATACAAATAGTAACCTAACAATTTTGAAATTGAAAAAACTGCTGAACTAGCCTACTGACCTGAAACTTGGTTTCGCAAATCTAAAATTTACGCTCCTATCACAACCTGAACTGATAGCGGTAACAGCAAATTTAAAGAATTAACTGTATCATCTTTTTACCTTGCTTTGGCACTTACACTAATCCCCCAATATTTTCGAGGTCAATTGATTAAAAGAAGGATTGACTCTTCCTGATTTAGCGTAATATTCGTAATCTACAGAAAAATGCCATAAGGATTATGTAACTTTTACCTCTAGTGGAACCCCCATCATTAGTTCAAACGTTCTCCATGCCCCAATAAATCTAATTCTATGATTTATGAAACACCTTATTGGATGAAGCCAATAAATCTTAGATGAAACGGCATGAAACAGAAGCTTGACTGACTCTATATTTATATATGTCCTGATTTTTAAATCTATTATGGAATTTGTCTTATATTTGTTTATTTAAATTAATATATTGTTGAATGTATTGTCTCACTTTTTTTTGTATACATAGGAAAGATTTAAAAAGTCGAAAAGAAAATTATTTTGGTTTAAGTAGTCGATTAGAGTAGCCATTACTTGATGAACTTCCATTATAAAATGAAGTAAATAAAGTAATTTTTTTATGCTTCTTCGGATGGGAAAACGTTGAAACAATATAAATTTATAGCAAATATCAAATATTGTCGTATTATTTACTTGATTACATTTTAGTCTGCTGGAAATAATTATAATTTTTTCTTATCTTAGTGATATCATGTTGAAATTTAACAATAACAAAAATTCCCATGTGGTACGTAAATTCTGTCTGTCGCTGTATGATAATATGAAGATAAAAATATCAAAATATATGCTATAAAGAGTTTTATTATAACACTTCTACGAAACGATGCGACGTGCAACATATAGTCGAATTGATAACCTCCTAGTTCTTTTTACCAACTTTAACTTGTCTGTCCGTGTATTTTTTTAACTAATCCCTGATTTTTATCAATATCAATTTGGAAAGTCTATAAATAAAATATAAGCTATGTTCTTAATTGCTTTTATTTAACCATGTTACTGTATACTTTTAAAAGTTATAGGAATTTTAATGGAATATTAAAACTAACTAGTGCGAGTTAATAACAGAAAAATAACAAGCTACAGAACCACCTGACGACAGTGGTAACACTTGAGAAAAGCTTATAACGGTTGTTATTAAGTATTTGATTTTATTAGCCTGAACCTCTTCATAGATCTGCTATAAAGTTATTAGAAAATATTGACGATATAAATTAATATAAGCTTTTAGATAGTGATTTTTTATAGTCCGTCTATTTAATTTTTCATACCAAATTATACAAGAACCTACAAAGAAACAATTCGATGTCTGATCAATGATTCTGATCAGTTTACCTTTATTTGTTTTATAAAATGTAAAGAATGATATTTTGTAATTTTTTATTAAAGTTTATAATTTTTAATTAGAAGCGACTATAAGATGCAAACATATATATATTATAATATTTTAAACATTCAAAATCGACTCTATTATACTAACAAAGTCTAAAATGTAGTACGGCATAGGGTGTTCCATTTAAAATAAGCAAATTGACACCGACTTCCGGTATAATCGGGTTTGAGAGCCAACAGATTCAAAATATGTTATTTTAGTTTCAAAATTTTGCTATGCAAGTTTCTCATTTTATGACGTGACGACTCCATTTTGTCACTTCCGGTTTACCCAGAATTGCCGCCAACTTTGGATTTTCAGTAGAACTACCAATATATTTTTGCCTATATCGATTCAGAATACCATTCCAAATTCAACGACACTTCATACGTCACTTATTGACATTTTAAATAGTTTTCATTTTTATTTTTTCATCTAGATCTCTATGAACTCTCTAAAATGGTTTTTTTATGAACCCAATTCGTGATAAAAATGCAATTTTCAAGTTTTATTGTATTTTAATTTTTTACAAACATTTAAACTTTTCCTTTAAAGTTAATTAAAGTTTTCCCAGGGAACTAAATTTTTTTCAATATTGGCTCACTAGGGCAAAAAGATGAAAGCACTTTTTTCCAACAATTTGATATTACACGCCCTTATATCAAGTTAAAAAAGGAGAGATAATTTATTAAAAATTCTAGACGAAAAATACAACAAGAAGCGCAAATGGCTTTGCATTAATCTATTTACCCGTGGCGTCATAATGCTAACAAACAAATGAACATAATTACAAATTTAAAGTCCGCCATCATTTGGCTTAGAAGTAAACCATTTTAGGAAGTTCATATAACAACCAATCATACCAATCTACATGAAAAATTATTTAAAGTGTCAAAAAGTGACGTATGGGATGTCGTTGACTTTGGAATGGTGTTCTGAATCGATATATCCAATAATATTCTGGGGGTTCTATGTTGAGGTAATTTCCGGTTAAACCGGGAGTTACAAAATGCAGTCCGTCATGTCATAAAATGCAAAATAATACCAAAATTACATCACAAACTTTATTTATCTAATTTAAACAATAAAAAATTTATAGATGTAGGCGTTCCACCCGTAACACCCGGTATATAGATCGAATTTGTTCCCAGTGGGACACCCTGTAGGTGGTTCATTTCTTGGTTAAAGGTCTTCGTGTCCGATTAATTATTTAAAATAATCCTTAGCATCTGCCAAATATGTTACCAATTGTAGTAAAATAGGATGATTCGCTGTTTTGAATCAAATAGCTTTTAATGGAACAATATATCGTAACTCGTTTTTTCAGGAAAAATTTATAACTTGATTTCCTTAAAAATGGCTCTAACAATATTACACAGAAACAAAACTTTTCACAGTGGTACTTTATAAGGGAAACAATATATTAATCGTAGTTCCGGAAAAATCTTCCCTTGAAATGTAAATAATACAAGGTGTGGTATTTCATGGGACTGTGCTATTTATTTTCCCTCCATCTTGATACATACTAGTAAGTTTTGATTCTTAGTTCACGTTGACTTAAATAAAAGATTAAAGATACAAGACTAGACATTTCAGAATTTCACTGAGAACCTTTAGTTGGTGATTTTAGTGATACATTATATTTGCCTAATAAAAAACAACTTATTTGTCAATTGTTATTAACTGTATCAATGACATTAGAAATTTTATTTATAATATTATTATATACGCACATTATTTGAGCTTCTTGTCAATCATAATAAAGGTAACCTTGTTTTTTTAATACTTGGTAGAGTTCTCGTTGACATTCTTATTTTATTAAAGAAAAATTATATTTTATCTAATCAAGGTGATTCACAACTAGCACACACATGTTTCTAAAATTTAGATTTTATATTTGTCGATTTCACTCTTTAAATAAAATATTGAATTGCGGATAAATCGTAAGTAACTGCCAACTTTAATACTACTATTTATGAGACGACTAAACTAAATAATTTTCAGATATTTGCACTTCGAGAGGCGATAGCATCGTAATGCTGCATCAGGAAACAAATCAAATTTACTAAACAGTCACAGAACCTAATCGCTATATCTAATACCCAATATTAGCAAATTATTATTAAATGTGGTTGAAATTTTGGATTATCTAAATTTTTGATTAAATTACAAATTTTGTAAATATTAAATTATTTAAATGCCAATATGTAAAATTATTATTTCCAGACCACCCGATGATCCTTATACAATAAGGGCGTATTTTTGTCTACACAGTAGCACTGTAAAATACAGACACAAACTGATGAGAATCTAAACTGGAGAAATCGTTGTGAATTACTTAAATCAAAATTGAATTCATATTGTTTAATCTATTTAAGAAATAAGAAGTCTATACTTGTCAGGAGGTATTAATATCAAATACCAATGTATGGAAAAATATTTTTTTCCAGACCGCCCGATGATACCTTATACAATAAGGGCGTATTTAGTCTACACAGTAGCACTTTAAAATACTATTTCAGATTGAATGGTCCTACCAAGAAAAGGAAGCCCCCATTGATTGGATGCAACCACCTGTAGACCGGTTTCGAACTTATTTGTTCTCGTCAGTACAGGGTAGGTGTACATACCCATCATCAGAGAGGACTTTAACTTAACGCCGTACTATCGACGGCAGTCGACAAAATACAGCGCGCAGCGCCATCTCTTAGTAGTCCCAAACAATCTGAACAGACGTTATTTGATTAAATCAAATTTTAAAAATTCATCTAGGAAATAAAAAGTCTATGCTTGTCAGGTGGTATTAATATCAAATACTAATATGGAAAATTATTATTTCCAGATCACCCGATGATAGCTAAGGACATTTTGTCTACACAGTAGCACTTTAAAATACTATTTCAGATTGAATGGTACTACCAAGGAAAGGAAGCCCTCTCCATTGATAGGACGCACCACATGTAGACCGGTTTCGAACTTACTTGTTCTCGTCAGTTCTCGTCATTTTATTTTGTCGACTACCGTCGATAGTACGGCGTTAAGTAAAGTCATCTCTGATTATGGGTATGTACACCTATCCTGTACTGACGAGAACAAATAAGTTCGAAACCGGTCTACAGGTAGTTGCATCCTATCAATGGAGAGGGCGTCCTTTTCTTGGTAGTACCATTCAATCTGAAATAGTATTTTAAAGTGCTACTGTGTAGACAAAAATACGCCCTTATTGTATAAGGATCATCGGGTGGTCTGGAAATAATAATTTTCCATATTTGTATTTGATATTAATACTACCTGACAAGCATAGACTTTTTATTTCTTAGATGGATTAAATTATTTGTTATTTAGTATACGTATACACTTTTCTGTTTTGTATTTAAACAAGATAGTAAATTTTTCTTGAAAAAGCAACATTAACATATTAAAAATCACCGTTTTACTTAATGATCAATTACAGGAGGAGTTGGCAGAAAAGAACCAAACCCTTATACAGGGTGTTATAGAAATGACGTATTATATTTAAATTGGTGACTCTTTAGGTGTCCTAGAGCAGCGCTACATATTTTGTTTCAAAATCGACCTTTTTAAACTGGGGTAACAAACCCTCTTACTCACATGTGACTCCGCGGTAATGAATCACAGTACCCTGTGGCAGTAAATCACAAACACCTGTTACGCGCAATGTTGCCAAACTATGTAAAAATTTAAAACTTTAGTTCCTTAAAAAATAAATACTTAGCTTACTTAGAAAGTAAATCCAGGACGCAGACACCTCAGTTATTTTTTCTATGGAAAAAGCTTTAATTAAGCTCATCACGTGCCCTGATGATAGTATGGGACTCCATAATAAGCTTATACCCACTAAACCCCATTCGGCCTCTTCTTTCCAATCTCAGAATATAACCGGGATAGTCTGAGAGAAAAAAAACACATAGTGAAACAGAACAAATTACACTAAATCGCTTAAGGAAACAAACAGACACCCACGCGTTTCAAATCAGTTTTTTGAATATATGCACCTATTATTAGATCACACCAAAGCACTAAATACTAACGCATAATTAATAACACGTACACTTAGAACAACAGCACAATACAAATTATTTCGCAATAGAAATTCAGTAATAATAAAAACGCTAATTTCTAATGGGCTAATCAAATTTATTAATCCTTTACTGAAGAAGAATGATGAAATAATTATGTTTATAGACAGGACATCCCTTTAAAATAAATAGTCTCGACTAACTAGCGCGGTTGCCATTTCCGAGACTATCATTATACAGGAATGTATAACAGAAGGAAATTCCGCAATTTATGCATATAATCTTATAAAACATCGAAAGTGGCAACGCTGTATTTTCGGCCCAAATAGCTAATTATCGATCGACCTAGTAAACCCGAATATGTCAAACGTTTTAGTTACTTTCAAAATTTTTAGATGTCAAACACCAATGTATGGAAATTTATTTTATTTCCCAGAACAATAAGGGCATATGTTTGTCTATACAGTAGCACTTTAAAATACTAAAAACTTAGATGTGTTCATGAGATGCATACCTACGCGAAAACTAATGTGAATTTATTTGGCTTTGTTTTGGTGTTTTGTGAGGTTATTGTTCGGGTTATTTACTTGGTGTGTTTTTATAAATTAAGTTGGTTTTAAATAAGGCCGAAAACGTAAGTAAAATTGCATTTTTCTTTTCTAAAGGGTAAAGTGGCATTTAAATTGTTCTGATTCGAAGGTGTCGTTCGAATTGAACAAATGAGAACACACCTGAATATTTATAAACTTCGCGGCGGTTCGTTCGAGTCAGTTCAAGTTTATAAATCAGAGAATGTTTCCCAGCAAACTGAACTGAAAGTAAAAGTTTATAATAATGTACCATGAAAAATAAACAACTCTAAATCTGTCAAACGGTTATTGACTTTCTAAAGAGTTTACCATGAAAATGTGACAACACTGCTCAAAATTCACTGACGTTTTTTGCCATATGTTGCTTTGTTTACCTTTCTCCCAGTGACATACGTGCTTATTTTTGGTTCGACAGCAGGTCATGTACAGGGCATATTAAATTAAAGCGGCATTTTTGAATATTTTTCTTCAATTTGTTTTCATCTCAGGAATTGCCGGTTTAAATATAATACGTCATTTCCATAACACCTTGTATATGTGAAAATAATTTAAAAAAAACTTATGAGTCATCCTTGCATTGACTATTCATGTAAAACAAGAAGAAGAAGAAAACAAGAACCTTCTATATAAAAGAGCACTACTTAAATTTTTTACATAATGAATTACAAGATCTACTAGAGGATGTTCCTGTCAATCACCCTGTAGATCTCAACAACAACTTCACTTTGATAAATTTATTCACTAATCGGCAATTACTTCTAAAAATAAACCAACATATATATTTTAATCATTATACTGACCAGTTGGAAATTCCCAATATTATTATTCCTTTGTCGTTATCTGACAAAGCTACAGTAGTAGCGAAATACGTCATATTTGTATAAAATATGATGGTAATGTAATAAGTTACGTACTTACATCTTCTCGTAATGTTACATACAGGTTAGTTGAGAAACAAGAAGACGTAAAGTTAAGTCAAGATATAAAGTATAGTATTTGCAGAATTATACCGTTGATCTTTTGACTGCAATAAAGCCTCATTATCCCTTGGACCATAAAATAAATTTTAAAACCTTTTCGAGCAGAGCCGGACCAGGTATACAAATTCAATTTATACCTGATGCAATGCCTGATGCATTTATAAATACAAAGTGATTTTTAATAATTTTAATCTTTAGTGGTTTTCCGGCGAGTAATTTTTAGTTAGGCTTATTAGTGGTAGAATGTGGTGTCCTTGGAATTGTGTTAATAGGGGGGCATCTTCAAGTGTCATTTTTAAAAGAAAGCATTTATCTACCGATGCCAAACTAATAATTAAAAATGTGTATCAATCGTTGTTGAGTAGAAATTTTAATTCGATGGGTGCTTTAGCAGAGACGTCTACTTTGACAAAAACTCCTTTATCTTCGGTAAGAGACATAGTACTTAAACCTGTTAATCCTAGAAAAAATCGGAGTGATTCTGGCACATTTAGAAGCATTGACGAAAATGACATGGATTTATTAAGAAGAAAGATTTACCAAATGTATGAGGCACAAACTGTACCCACTTTGATTCCCCTCAAAGAGCGGCTGATTAAAGACGAAACAAATATCTCTTGTAGCCTTTCAAGCCTTAGGAAAATATTGCGTAAAATGGGTTTTAAACACCGAAGCATTGATAAAAGACAAACATTAATGGAATCTCAACGTTTACGGGAATGGACACTTAAATATTTAACAGCTGTTAAACAATGATTCTTCCAAAAAATGTCAAACCAAGGCACCATCAAATAAAAGCAAAATAATCACAATATTACATGCTGGTTCAGAGAATGGGTTTGTTCCAAATTGTCTGTTGCTTTCAGCTAAAAACATAGCATATTCTTCTTTAGATTACCATCAAGATACCGACGCACAACTTTTTGAAGATTAGTTTAAACATAAACCCTTTAAAATTATATCTGAAATTAGCGTCATTATAATGGACAATGCTAGTTACCATAGTCGGCAAGCAAAAATCATTCCCAATTCTAATAATACAAAAGCAGAAATTCAAAATTTTATGATTGAAAATGATTTATATTTTGAAGAAACTTACAAAAAACGAGAACTGCTAGAAGTATTAAAAGCTTTTAAAATAAATAAGGAATACGAGTGTGACAAACTTGCAGCAGAAAATGGACATACAGTGTTGCGTCTTCCTCCGTACTATTGTATATTCAATCATATTGAGCTAATATGGCACCAATTAAAATCCAATATTAGGAGAAATAATATTTCTCCTACATTAAATGCATATGTAGTAGAATTAATTAAAAACGAAGTAAGAAAAATTTCTTCAGACAGCTGGAAAAACTGTATACAGCATGTACTTAAGGTGGAAAATTCTTACAATTGTATGATTACAAATGTTCAACCCTTAATTATAAGTTTAGACTTAGATGAAGATAGTGATAGTGATGAGTTAAATTTTGAATAAATTATCAATAGTTTCTTAGAATTTAATTAATTTTTATTGTACTTGTTATCCTAATAGTTATACTTTTAAATTATATTATTTTCAATTATCATTAATTGTTATTATTATTTTACATTTATTATAGGTACCTAAAACTAAAAATACCTATCTATTTATTTTAAATTATAAAAATAAATCATGTGGTGTGGTATACATTTTCCAGCCGGCCCTGATCCCATTTATTGAGCTTTGAAGAAGTTCCGGCGTATACAATATGGTTTAATCAGGTAGTTTATTTATGGCAGTAAGAGTCAACGGTATAATTCTGCAACAACTATATCTGATACTTGATGGAAAATTAGAAATGTTAAGCGACAAAATTGAAATTGAAATGTAGACGTTGTGCCTCAAAATTAATTTTTTCACTTTTGAAATTTATAAATTTATCTGAAATAAATTATTACATTTATCCATAACAAAATACTTTGTAGAAATATATGGAGTTATGGATTTTCTTTGTATTTTAGCTAATTATGAGTCAAATCAAAATGAGATTAAAAATTAAAATTGACATTTCAGCTTTTATTGCCAAAAGACCAGATATTTTTACATAGATAACAGGAATTATTTCCTAAGGTATCTTGTTTTGTGACCATTCTGTACGTAATGTCAAAATGTTTATTATAGCTGTGGACTTATTGCATAAGCAAATTTATTTATAACCCATAAAATTCAAAATTCAGCAGCATAGTTAGGTCCATCCGGGATGAAACTGTAGATTGTATAATAACTAAATAATATATTTAGAGTAATTTTAAATCTAAAATATTTGAACATATATTAATAGCATCATTTATAGGTTCTGTTGCAGCCATTTTAAATTTTAGGTATTAGTTTTATTACGAACTTCCATTAAACCATGCACTTTATGATTATGCATTATGATAATTGAAATTAATAACAAAATTAAACTAAAATAAAATTTTATACATTTTTGAAACAAAATGCAACACTTCACACAAGTAAGTTACATACGCTGGTTCCACACACTCAGCAGTTCATCATTCCTAGGAACCTCGACTTGCATTTCATGCCGAGATCCGACTTTATTTTAGTTATTAACATTATTATTCTTTGGCCAGATTCTATTCAATACAGTCGATGTTTTTAAATTGTAAAATTTAAATAATAAAATGGTTTTTTTTTTTAAACAACTTTGGGTGTTCGAGTTATTTAAGTCGTATTTATTGCCGTCATCGTTCATATCTCCTTTAAGTGTATTCACAATAATTATATAGGTTAATAAGTCACTGTTTAATGGGTTACATTAGTTACAAAAATTTAGCCTATTCCTCAACACCCTTCGGCGGAATATTACTGAAATTATTTCAAAATACATTTTATATAGATTTTAAGAATATTACCCAAATATTATATAATAATAATAATAATAGAACATAATTTACTTAAAGGATAATAGTAACAAAAATAATAAACAATCGGAATGCAATAATTAAAGCGTTATATTAGTATAATTTATTATAAAGTCCAAAATACATTAAATACATTTACAAAATTGGAATGTCATGTGTCCAAAAACAAGAAATCTTTACTCGTATATTCGATTCCGTGCGTAATTAAAGCAATTAATTTAACTACTTTTAGTACTTGAACTATTTTATTTGAAAATACTCTGAATCCTTGGGAACTTATGCTTGGGAAATCAAATAGTTTTCCAATGTATTTGCGCTTTGTATTTGATTATAAAATTTATAAGTGGTTCAATAATTTTGCAAGTGATATATACAAAATATTTGAAGTACATGAAAAATATTTAAAACACTAATGAGTATTTGAAACTCACTAGTTTCTACTATAAAATATCTATAATCAAAATGATGCAAGGAATTTTCAGCTTTTTATTCATTTTTGAGTAGTATATATTGATATAAACACGAAAGTCTACTTTGCCAATTCAACTGTAATGAAACTAAACTTTAAGAAATAAATGATCGTAAATTAGATGAAAATACCAATCGAAATAAAAAAAGGATCTCTTAATTACAATCCTTATATTAAAAAAACTTAGACATTTAAAATAATTTGATAAAGAAGAAGTAATACTTAGCTAAAAGTACAGTACTACAGTACAGTATTATTTACCCACATTCTGATATATAAGAACAAAGATCAAACTATTAGCTCTAACCTTAATTTTTTTAATATAGTTATGTTAAAAAAATGGCATTTAAACAATAATTTTATTGCGATCATTGCATTGCAATATAACTTGAAGCTATGCACTTATTTCTTTAAAATTACATTTAATTTTACTATTATTTTAATTTGTGACATGTAAACTATACTAATTAATTTTTTAGTCACTATATGTAAGGAATATTAACAAATTACTTAATAGTGAATAGATAAAAATACCTTATTTCAAAAATGATATGGTTGGTAGGTAAACTATAAATCATTAAAAATAGAAGCGAAACTGAAACTTCCTGAAATAACAAGATTTTACATTCTCCAGAATATTTTGCCAACTGCAACCTACTTTCTTTTAATGTTGACAAACGTTTACCCAAACAAAAATTTACAAAATTGAAACTCCTATCTGTGTCACTGTAAAATTATAAGATCCAGTGTCATAAATATGTTTTAGGTGGCATTTCACGCAACAATTACAAAGCAATATGGAATGATGCCAAAAAGTAAAGCTGAATAAACTTAGATTTGCACTTCAGACATATAAAAATTTCCTACAAAAATATTCATATATGTATTTAGTGACATTTACAGTGTTTGTAAACATGTTGTTTTAAGCTTCATTATAATTAATTTTCTGTAAATGTGGTCAAGAGGAAATAAGGCAAATGAGAGTATTATTATATAATAATATCTAGTTCTAGGCTATGCCGATTTATACGTCAAAGATGAATAAACACATTTAGCTAATCAGGACATCATTATCACTTCTGTAACTTTACTTGTCTACTACTACTTTTGGTTCCTATGAGCCTTTGTTAACCCCGAAAGCTACATATCACGCAAGATTTTGACAAAAGCGGTTATTACAAAATGGTTTTTCCGCCACTCCTTTAAATTTTCATCTCATATACTAAAACGACATCTAATCACTCAGCATTTGTAATATGAGTAGATAAGCGTTACATTCGCGTTGACATCGCGTTACTATTGCGTTACTTCGCTCTACCACAGCCTCTATGATTTTATAGTAGTCAGCGCACGAAACTCATTATAAAATTTTTTACATGACATTTGTCACTAACATGAACTACTCCTATGTGCTTTCATCTATTCGATTTCTCGATCTCAACAATCCTAAAACGTTATATTATGAACAGACCCTTCTGATAATATTTCATCGCCTCTTACTTACTGCCTTCGTCAAATTTCATGTTCATACTTAGATTTTCCAACTTCCAGAAGCCCAAGAACTACATATGACTTAACACTTCTATCAAAAACATTTTTTGTAAATACATCTTCTTTTAATTTGATCCAATTGATCTATTTATATAATATTTTATATAAAAATAACTTCAAAATCGGTTAAGCCAAGAAATGTTTTTTTTATGGTTAAACACAGGAACACAACGCTACAGGAAAAATCCTTTAGGGCACTCTGGGAGTGGTGCGTGTGCGCAAAAGGCGATTCACGTTGGCTGTGAATCGTTGGAGGTTATATTCGTTGGGAAAAACGACATCGGGAAAGTCGTTCCACAAGGATGAAGTCCTCCAGATGAAAGAATTCGTAAATAATGAAGTTCGAGAAGTACTAAGCTTAACCACGTATGGATGGGCGGCAGTGGTTCGTCGTGTATTTCTGCTATTCGTCGCTCTAGGCGGAATTAGGAGGGCAAGGTCAGCCGAGCACCTTCCATGAAAATATCTGTAAAAGAGAGTCAAATCCCCAACCTGTCGTCGATGTTCTAGGCTGTCCAGGTTCTTCGTCAGCTCGTGGTCTCCGATCAAACGAATAACCCTCCTTTCGATGGAATCCAGTAGCCGAAGAGTATGTTTGGGTGCAGAGCTCCAGACATGAGAGCAGTATTCTAGTGATGGTCGAATCTGGGCTTTGTATAGTGTCAAAAGTTGTTGAGGTGTGTACAACTTTCTGGCTCGGAAGAGTACCCCAAACTTCTGAGAAAGCTATCTTAGCGATTGCCATAACGCGGTTATGCCAAGACATATTTTCTCCCAAATTGACGCCCAGCAAATTAATAGATGAAGCCACTGGGATTGCGTGCCCGTCCATGACTATATCCGGTTCTGTAATGTTAACCTTTTTAGAGAAAACTGCTGCCTGGGTTTTTTAGCGTTAAATTCGACTTGGTTACTGTAACCCTAAGCCAAAATTTCTTCCAGGTCTTTGTTGAGGCGTGATACTTCATGCTGTCTGCGAAGATGTGCGTCGGCAGCCGATGTTTGCGCATTCAAAGAGAAAGATGAGATAAGTGTGCTAGCAAAACTAAATATCGGATTTTCAGTTTTCACTAGAAGGTCGTTAATGTAGAGTAAGAAAAGAGTGGGAGACAATATGGACCCTTGAGGAACACCGGCATTGATGGTGAAGGTGTCTGAGATAAATCCGTCAATCGCCACTTGCAGAGAGCGGTCCTTAAGAAAGCTAGACAACCATGCACAGAATCGACTGGGCATACCATGGGATCGCAGTTTACTTAGAAGACCCTCATGCCAAACACGAACAAAAGATTTAGAAATATCCAGTGCAACAGCCCGAGACTCCCCATGGTGTTCGATTGCGTTGTTCCAAATATGAGTGACATAGGCTAGAAGATCTCCAGTTGATCTGGACTTCCAAAAACCATATTGATGGTCGCTGATAATGTTGAAGCCTTCCCGGTACTTTAGAGGATGTTGGTTAATAGCTTTCTCCATTACTTTTGATATAACTGAAAGCAATGCGACTGGTCGATAGTTGTTAGGCAGGGTTCTCTTACCTTTCTTTGGAATAGGTTGGACTCGCGCCGTCTTCCAGCAAGATGGAAATATTCCCTTTTTGTAGGATAAGTAGAAAAGTCTACAAAATACTGGTGTTAGTTCATCGGCGCATCTCTTGAGAACTATAATAGGAATTTCGTCTGGACCAGTAGCTTTTTTGACGTCGAGTCCTTTCAGGATTCGTTTGACGGGACGCTGACGGAACACGATTTCGGTCATTTCTGATTGAACTGCAGGAATGTCGGGTGGTGGTCCTCCCTGGAAATCTACAGTGGAATGCGAAGAAAATAGTTCAGCTAGTAAGTTGGCTTTGTCTCCGTCTGTGGATGCTATTGTACCATCGGGACGTGTTGGAGGTTGATTTGGTGAAATTTTGGCTGACGGCCTTAGCGACTGACCAAAAGGACCTTGATCCGTTTGGACTGTCAAGAAGTTTGTTTTTGATCCTCACGTTATGGGCTTCTTTGCTTTGATCTATTATTAGCTTACATTGGTTTCGAGCGGTAACAAAGATGGTACGATTCTCAGTGGTAGGGTTTTTACGCCACTATCGTAAGCCAGATTTTTTGATCTGACAGCACACTCACAATCCTTGCTAAACCAGGGCTTGCCGTTGGAAGGGCGTTTTTGGGAGGAGGGGATAAATGCTTCCATGCTCGATAGAATGACGTCGGAGACCTCCCCAGCACAGACGGATGGATCGTCTGAAGAGAAGCGTACGCTCATCCAAGGAAAAGTGCGAAAATGGTCTTTCAGGTCTTCCCACTTGGCCGATCTGTAATACCATATCTTGCGAGGTTTAGGAGGTTGTTCAGAATTAATTGGTAGTTCGCTTAGAGTTAAAATAAGTTTGTGATCGGAAGATCCTAAAGGAGGCTGTACGGTGACTGTATATAGATCAGGATTTGACGTTAAGAAAAGATCCAAAAGACTAGCAAAATCTCCAGCTCGGTCTGGAATCCACGCTGGTTCTTTTAGGAGTTGAGTTAGACCAGAACTGATCGCGAAGGATTCGGCCTCGCGGCCTTGCTCATCGTCTGTATTTGAGTATTTAAGCCAGTTGACATTGTGGACGTTAAAGTCGCCAAAGATAGCAATCTCGGCATTTGGATGGTTGGTTTTCAAGAAGTCGATTGTATTGACTAGAGAGTGAGAAAAGGTCTTTGTAATGGGTATCACTTGGGGGACGGTAAAGGCAGCAGATAAACTTGGTGATTTTCGGCGTTGATATTTTAAACCACATTACATCAAAGTCTTTCGGTTCAAGTGTAGGTTCTCGTTGGCAGCAGAGATCATCTCGAATAAAAAGACATACGCCGAAGTTGCGTCGGAATCGGAAATGAAAATCGTATCCAGGGTATAAATAACTGACGGTGTTTATTGACGATCTGACCTTTGTCTCGGTCAGTGCGAGTACGGCTTGGAAGATTGTAAGTGCTGGTGGACTGAATTGATGTTCGTGTTAAGCCCTCTAATATTGCAGGAATCAATTTTGAAGTTGCTAGGTTTGGGTTGGTTAGCAACTGTCGGAAATGGTTGTTTTTTTATGAACTTCGCTTGATGGGGCCCGGTTTACCTCCGGAGTATTTTAAGCCTGGAGCTTCCATCATGCTATTTTTTTTGGGGGGGGGGGGGTCCCACTCTGGTAACCGGAAACATCGGCACAGTGACGAAACGTCAACTCAATGAGCAGAGGTTAACTCAAGGAGCAAACTTCACGCCACCTAAACCGATGCAATGGTATCTCACCGGGCGATGCCGGGTGGGCCAACATCTTCCATTTGCTTGTACACAAATAAGTCAAATAATAAGCTAATTGGGGACTAGTTAGTAAACCTCCTTGTTTTTCAAAATTGGATCAACAGCTAAACATCAACATTTAATTAGAATAAATTACATAAAAATAACCGGTGTTATTGCAATAGTCGTCAATTTCTACATAGTTATTGCCTTTAATAGCTATTTACGTACCAAGGGGGGAAAATAGTGCTCTTCCCCACGCAGATTGTTTGATTAATATCCAAGGGAGGAGACACATTTTCCTCTTGAGATATTTATACATATCGTTTTTTCTACTACTACTACTACAGCTTAACTCGAACATCGAACTACACACACAACTCGAGCAGCACTTACACTCTCAAGTCTCACGTGGTCGCACTGATCGAGTCAAAGGTCAGATGGCGACTTTAACGTCCACAATGTCAACTGGCTTAAACAATCAAATAGAGACGATGAGCAAGGTCGTGAGTCCAAATCCTGTGATTAGCTCTGGTCCAGGTCAACTCGTAGAAGGACCAACGCGGATTCCAGGCCGAGATCGAGTTTTCGTAAGTCTTTTGGATCTTTCCTTGACGTCAAACCCAGATCTCCACACAGTCAGCATACAGCCTCTGTTAGGATCTTCCGATCACAAACTTATTTCAACTCTAAGCGAATTAACAATTAATTCTGAACAACCTCCTAAACCTTGCAAGATATGAGATTACACATCGGCCAAGTAGAAAAACTTGAAAGACCATTTTGGCACTTTTCCTTGGATGTGCGTATGTTTCTCTTCTGCTCTTTTGATGATCCATCTGCCTGTACTGAGGAGGTCTCCGATGTTATTCTAACTAGCATGGAAGCATTTATCCCCTCCTCCAAAAAACGCCCTTCCAACGGCAAGCCCTGGTTTAGTAAGGATTGTGAGCTTGCTGTCAGATCAAAAAATCTACTGCTAAGAATCGTATCATCTTTGTTACCGCCCGAAACCAATATAAGCTAACAATAAGCAAAGAAGCGCATAACGTCAGGATCAAAAACTAACTTCTTGATTGTCCAAACGGATCAAGGAACTTTTGGTCAGGCGCTAAGGCCGTCAGGCAAACTTTCAGCAAATCAACTATTCCCCTCTAATACCTTCCGATGGTACAATAACATCCACAGCCCGAGATAAGGCAAACTTACTTGCTGAACTATTTTCTTGGAGTTCAATTCGAAATAACCGAAATCGTGTTCGCTTAGCGTCCCGTCAAACAAATTCTGAAAGGACTCTACGTCAAAAAAGCTTCTCGTCCAGACGAAATTCCTGATGCAGTATTTTGTAGACCTTTTAACTTATCCTACAAAAAAGGAATATTTCCATCGTGCTGAAACACGGCGCGAGTCCAGCCTATACCAAAGCAAGCTTAGCCTAACGACTATCGACCAGTCTCATTGCTCTCAGTTATTTCGAAAGTAATGGAGAAAGCTATTAACCAATAACTTCTAAAGTACCTAGAAGGCTTCAATATTATCAGCGATCATCAATATGATTTTCGGAAGGGTTTGTTCGGGTTGGAGATCTTCTAGCATCTTTGGAACAACATAATCGAACATCATGGGGAGTCTCGGGCTATTGCACTGGATATTTCTAAAGCCTTTGATCATGTTTGGCATGAGGGGCTTCTCAGTAAACTGCGATCCTATGGTATGCCCAGTCAATTATGTACATGATTGTCTAGCTTTTTTAAAGACCGGCGATTGACGGATTTCTCTCAAACACCTCACCGTCAATGCCGGTGTTCCTCAAGGGTTCATATTGTCTCCCACCCTCTTCTTACTCTACATTAACGACCTTTTTGCGAAAACTATACTTCCGAAATTTACCTCTGCTGACGATAGCACACTCATCTTTTTCTTTGAATGCATAAACATCGGCTAGCGACGCACATCTTGGCAGAGAGCATGAAGTATTATACCTTAACAAAGAATTGGAAGAAATTTTGGCTTTGGGTGACAATAAGCAAGTCAAATTTAATGCTAAGGAAACCCAGGCAAGCAGTTTTCTCTAAAAATAAGGTTAATATTACAGAGCCGGATATAGTCATGGCAGGACACGCAATTAAAATGGTTTTATCTATTAATATGCTGGGCGTTAATCTGGGAGAAAATATGTCTTGGCATAGTAGTATTTTCTGACGATAGGTACCCTACCCTACCACACTGGCGAGAGTTTGAAACGGGATTGCAGGGGGTGACGTCCTATCAATCGAGAGAGCTTCCCTTTCTTGGTATTACGATTCAATCTGAATTAAGAATTAGTATTTTAAGAGGTACATTTATATGTAAAAGTTTCCGTAAATCTTCCTTCTACAAAATTATATAGACGAGGTAAACAAAACTCTTGCTTATTAGAACTTTTAAGAAACTTAGAGGGAGGAATTTTTGTAGCTCCCCAGGTGGAAAAGAACCATTTTTCTCCCTTGTTTCCGAATCGAAAATTACGTTTTCTATTAAGGTAGTAGAGAAAATAATTTTTTTAACGTTCGTATTACTAAATATTATAAGAAAATTCTATAAAACTTTATGCACTTAATGATTCGACTTTTGATAAAAAAAATTGTACAAAAATTGTTAAGAACCTCTATTAGCGTATTTCTAAAGAAGTTTTCATGATATATTGGTTGTTAAATTTATTATATTTACTTAACGATTCGTCAACTTAAAGACATCATCATATTAAGTCTCTTCTCCCTATAATTAGTAACAAAAAAATATTACATTCCATTGTCGCGTTAGATTTTAAAAATGTATGCTTCTTATTGTTTTATAATAATAACCAAGCACTCCTATACTAATTCTTTCCTTAGAGCAATAATCCCCGGCAAATTTTATATGAAGAAAGAACTCCCGCACTTCTTATAATTTCACCAAGAAGAACAACCTCTTCAAAATATTGGACATGCCGTAGCTGCTTGTTGAGATTCCACTTTTCGCCACCTTTTTAGTTTTCACTTTGGCATATGCATAAAATAGAGGTTGAATTGTTAATTAGTTACAAGTTAAATAATGAAATTTATTTTTTTTAATATACAGGGTGTTATGGAAATGACGTATTATATTTAAATGGGTGACTCCTGAGGTGTCCTAGAGAAGCGCTACATATTTTTTTTTTTTCAAATCGAACGTTTAAAAAGTGGAGTAATTCACCCATAAACCCACACACAACTCCTCGGCACAGTCACATTACACTGAGCAGCTGTGTAATAAACAGATGTTCTGGCGCAATGTTGCCAAATTGTTCGTGTAAAACTTTAGATTCTTATAAAAATAAATATTTAGCTACCTAGTATCCAAATAGAAGTGAATCCAGGTGCCAGTATACTAGCAAGTAATCCAGGGCACATAAATCTTCAGTTTTTTTGGTTTTAGTGGGTAAAGCTTATACCCCACTAAAACCCCTTCGGCGTTTTTCTTCCAATCTCAGAACATGACCCTGTATATCGTCAGAGACACAAAACAAATAGTGAAACATTGAACAAATTACCATAAATCACTTAAAGAAACACACACATGTTTCAAATTAGTTTTTTTAAGATAGGCCCTTGTCACACAAAATCGTTACACACTAATGCATTCTTTAACAAACACACAAATAGGACACAATTGGCACTTTATAAACTAAAACGTTCAGCAATTGTTTTATCTCCTGCATCCAATATCTTATATCGCAACTGATCCATATCTTCGAATTTATCAACTATTTCTTTATTCATCGTACCCCATAGAAAAAAATTGCATGATGTAAGATCCGGTGACCTTGCGATTTCCAGTCTCTTACTAAAGGAACATTTTCTAATATGCCTTCGACTTGATTTTTCTGTATGTACTAAACATTTTCCCACTTATTCGCACTGTACAGTTGATTAAACATCCCGAAAAAACTCTTTCGCGCGAAGCCGCTTGTTGTCAAGCAAATGTCAACTTCTATCCTGTCGATTTATACTAGAGATGTGGCTGGTTTTAAAATCCCGCTGTGAAACGATCGATTTAATTTTTTTAAGCTTTTCGAATGAAATAAAGCACCAGAGCAGCGATTAACAAGTTTTTTAATCTTTATTGGTATCTACAGCAGTGAAGGAAAACAATAAATAAGTGCTGTAGATTATTATAATTATTTATTTCAACCTTTTTTGGTGAATGCGCAGGAATCTACCGGAAAACATGCATTGCATTAATACATTTCTAGTTTTTGACAGTTCGTGTTTTAAATGCGTCATTTTTAGTTCAAATAAATGTTATTTACATTTTACAATGTGTTTTATAATTAAAAACAAAAGTTCATACAAATCTAAGCGAGACAACCCAATGTTAATAAAAAACGATGTCTCCAAGTGAATTTGGCCAGTGTTCATGTGAAGTTTTCCGATTATGGGTTATGTGATGTGCCGGTTTCTTTACTAAAACGCTGTATAAGTTTTTATAGAAGTTGACATTAATTTTTAAATAAGACCGACAAGGTAAGGGTATGTGTGTGGCCTAAATAAAATTACATTAAAAATTCAGCCATCAAAAGTCAAGGTTATTGACATTTGACCTAGTTACGTAGTTGGGTATTTCAAACTTAAAGAGTGTAAGGTGTAATTCTGATAACACCGGTGAGAATTCGGATGTGCCGCAGTGCGGTACAGAGGTATTCCTGGTTTGACGTCAGGTCATTTTTACCGCTAAATGAATTAAAAGCGCCATTTAAGGATATTTTTCTTCAATTTGTATTCATCTCAGGAATTGCCGGTTTAAATATAATACGTCATTTCCATAACACCCTGTATTTTAATTTTTATGCAAATTGAAATTTGGATAGTAGTATATCGCGGAATACTTTCGTTATTAAAATTGGAATGTGAAGTGCTGCACAGGTACGATCGAAATAAAATTTAAGAATTTATACATTTTTAAATATTCCCCTATTAATTAATTAATAAAACTATCCTTTATTTTATTATACAGGGTGGCCCATCGAAAACGAAACAGAGACATTTACTGGCAGCTCAGTTCTTTTTTGGAAAAACGCTCAGACCCGTCGATTTTGTTTTCGAGGGGGACACAAAATCGGAACAAAATCACGTCAACAAGTGCAGCCCCCTGGGCGGCGGTGGCACCACCCCTAAAATGTTAAATGGAAAGGGGGGGTCGAGTGATACCTTATTTTAAAGGTCTTTCAATTCCCTTTATAATCTCTCATCTAAAATTCATAATACTTCAGTTCAGTAGTTTTAGAGATTTATTGATTTTAAACTTAAATAAAACTTTAATACATCATTAGTGGAAATCAATACATTTGGTAGCAAAGTACTTTAAAAATTAAGAATGAACTGACCCGTCAGCCAAGTAAATGTTGGAAATGACCACCATGACTCTCCATGCAGTAATAAAGATTTTGCTCAAAACGTTGCCGCACATTTTGCAATATTTGAGGAGTAATTTGAAGACACTCATTCACAATTGTCGCAAATCTTCTAACGATGTTGGTTGAGTAGCATAGATTTTGCTTTTTAAGTGACCCCCACAGAAAGAAATCCAAAGGTGATAAGTCTGGCGATCTTGGGGGCCATTCAATGGCACCTCTTCTACCAATCCATCGACCTGGAAACGTCTGATCTAAATATTGTCGAACACGTAATGCGTAATGTGGTGGGGCACCATCCTGTTGGAACATCAACCTATTCGCAATGTACCGCTGATCATTCCCATTTTCAATTATGGCTGTTAATGTTTATGGCGTCTTGCCGTAATTTCAAATACATTTCACCGGTTAAATTTCCAAGCAAGAAAAAAGGACCAACTAAATGATCGCCAAAAATACCAGCCCAAACATTTAATTTTTGTGGCTGCTGTGTGTGTACCTCATGATAAACTCTGGGATTAGAATCTGACCAATATCGGCAGTTATGACGGTTTACTAGGCCATGTAAGAAAAAGGAACATTCGTCGGAAAAGCAAGTGTTGAATAGAAAATGTTCATCGTTTATAATTCGTTCACTCATATCTTCACAAAATTGTAATCGCCGATCAAAATCGTCTTCATTAAGTTCTTGTACAAGGTGAATTTTATACGGATGAAAACTATGGGCCTTCAGAATCCGTTGGATACTACATCGACTAACACCACACACAGTATCCAATTTGCGGGTACTTAACGTAGGATCTACATAAACTTGCCCTAAAACCCCCACTTCTATTGCTTCGTTTCTTATGGGATTTTCAATGTTGCGTTTTTTATTGGCGACTGATCCAGTGTCCCGAAATTTAGCTATAAGTTCTAGGACATATTTTCGATGCACGTTACTGTTCTCATGTCGCTCATTAAATATGTGTGCTGTTCTATTAGCGTACTGATTATTTCCGAAAAATATTTCGATAATTTCAATCCTTTCTGCCGTGGAATATACCATGGTTAATTTATGAATAAAGCGGTAAAAGGTATTTTAACAACAAAGTTTGGTCGAATCAATCGCAAACTATGTACAAATTCCTATTTAAAATAAGTACGAGACATTCCCGGCTTATCTTTCTTCAATAAACCACTTTTTTCTCGACAAAAACCGCTCCAATCGCTATTTTGAACACCAAAATGATAAACAAACCATGGGCGTAGTGAAGAAAAGCATTAAATTAATAAGTAACTGCCTTTACTCAAATTTCTTCTGAAAGTTGTACAAACTAATTAGATGTACCTATTAAAGTGTACTGTAAGCTTAAAATCAATAAATCTCCAAAACTACTGAACTGAAGTATTGTGAATTTTACATCATTATAAAGGGAATTGAAAGACCTTTAAAATAAGGTATCACTCAACCCCCCCCCCTTTCCATTTAAGATTTTAGGGGTGGTGCCACCCCCGTCCAGGGGGCTGCACTTGTTGACGTGATTTTTTTCCAATTTTGTGTCCCCCTCGAAAACAAAATCGACGGGTCTGAGCGTTTTTCCAAAAATGAACTGAGCTGCCAGTAAATGTCTCTGTTTCGTTTTCGATGGGCCACCCTGTATATAGCTCTTCTCATTGTGTATTGTTATTAGAAAGCATTGTTTTCTTAAATTATTTTCTTTTGGTAGAAACTATAAGATACAATCTCGAAAATGGTACAAGATGTCGGGTTTGTTAAAATGTTTTGTTCTCTTTTTTTTTACAAAACACTTAAAATAATTAAACTTTTCGTTAAAAATGTTGCTATTTTAATTTTATTTAAACGATTGTTGCTAATAAAGATTTCCATAAAATATTTTTACACAAAGGGATGCATAATTGTTATTATCATATTATTTTCTTCCAAACTGTAAGTTTTGAACGATAATTATTTAATAACGAAAATATCAGTGGCGTAACATCTTTTTTGCTTCAAATTGTTTTGACGGGGAGTTGTTTGGGAGTTGTTGCCACTGGCATGAGAAACACTTTTTGAGGTTAAAGTGTGTGCTTTTATATCGCAATAGTCTATACCAAAATTTAGTGTAATATCTCAAAGTAGTTTCGACATTTTTGATAAATGCCAAAAATTTTAACACCCTATACCTATTTCGAAAATAAAGAATTTTAGTATATAATAATATGTATACAGGGTGTTATGGAAATGACGTATTATATTAATGGGTGACTCCTGGGGTGTCCTAGAGAAGCGCTACATATTTTTTTTTTAAATCTACCGTTTTAAAAGTGGGGTAACAAACACTCTTACTCACAGGTCAGTCCGCGCTAGTGTACAATATTTCACCCAGACCCAATGGCAATGTTGCCAAACTTAATGTGAAACTGAAATTGCATATAAATTATAAAAATTAATTACTTACTTGTATTTATCTTATAACTAAAGGGCGGGACATCCAGGCACATACATAATCTGTTGTTTTTCTTTTTCATGGGAACACTCCTGTAAACACTTTATGCTCGAAGATTAGATTTTGACAGCAAGACAGAACACAATAATAGTGAAACAGAACAGATAGTTAGTTATTGAAAATACACAATAATAACACATAATCTGATTATTAGATTTTATTACACGCGACGCGAAGGGTCCATCAGTTTAAATACTTGGGAGCTACGATCACCTCTGATAACAACATAACACAAGAGATTAACAACAGAATACAAGGAGCCAATCGCTGCTGTTTTGCGCTACAAAAAATAATGAAATCAAAAAATGTAACCCGCCGTACAAAAATAGCAATCTACCATGCAGGCATAAGACCTATAATGACATATGCATGTGAAACATGGACGATGACGAAACAAAATGAGAACCGACTGAAAATAGCAGAACGAAGAATTCTTAGAAGGATATATGGACCAGTCAAGGACAACGCCACACAGCAATACAGAATTAGAACTAACAGGGAATTACAAGAACTATATAACCAGCCAGATATAGTGAAAATAATAAAGTCAGAGAGATTGAGATGGGCCGGCCATGTTAAAAGACAAGATCAACGTGTCGTCAAGATGGTATGGGAAGAGACCCCCGTAGGAAAGCGGCCGCTGGGAAGACCAAGGATGAGGTGGAAAGACAATATTGCGGCGGATTTACGAAGCCTAAATATCCAGCGACCAGAGGAACTTATGATGGACCGCAGCAAGTGGAGGCAAATTGTAAAGTCAGCGAAGACCCACCCTGGGTTGTAGGCTAGAGAGAGAGAGAGAGAGAGAGAGAGAGAGACGCGACGAAATTTGACTTAAATAAAAAAATTTACAACACTAAAAAGTACCACTTGGAAAACTCAGCGAATTGTTGAGCGTGTATTGGTTTTATCGACGAAATCAACCGTATCGCCACGCTCTCGATCTTACGCTGACAAGTACGCAAGCGTGCGGCGATGTATAGGAACATGAACTACGTCAGCTCAATATCGTTTGAAGCCGAGTGTGTGTCGTTATTTTAACTTTTGTACCGAATTAGGTACAACCTATAGGCTGTATTCACCAGCAATATTTTCATCAATTTTTACATTTTATTCTGTGCGAAATGGATTATTTTATGTTTAATGCTCCTTTTCACTAACGGAGATCGTGTTTATAATTTTAATTCATTTCTTTTCCTAAAAATTTAACTCTTCGTCCTGACAAACAAAACTGAAATGATACGCTGTCAAAACACAAATCGGTTTTTATATTCAATGGAACAAATGGCGGCCGATTTCCCATCGAGTTGTGAAATCAATTTTTTTTTAAGTGCATTCAACAGATGATTACTAATCGCTTACAAATCGATGGGTTCTGCAAGTTCACTTTCTTGATGAAGGTAACGACCTTTTTTTTTCTAGAACTCTAAGTTTTTTTAAGTGTCCAGTAAAGTAGCGTCCTTTTTTTAGGCGCCGTGCTGGTACATTTCTATAATATTTGGTACAATTTTGCCGATCCAGCCGGTAAAATAATTTAAAGCTTGGAACAACGCTGTTTGAAGTAGTTTGAAGGTTTCCTTCAGTTCGTTTGTCGTGTGTGTCATTTTTAAATCGAAAGAATCATATTTATTTTTAATTAGTTTTTAGTTTAGTTAGTTTAATAAATTTAAGCGAGAAAAAAAGGAACAAAATTAATTAAAATAACGTTCCCGTGCAATCTTTCCATGTGAATAGTTGCTATTTGTGAGGTTATGTGAGAGGTTTTTTTCCTAAAACTTAGTTTTTTACAGAATTTTTTTTTATAACTAATAATTGATTTTAAATAAGTAATGGTAAGAGAGCATGCGTCTTAAATAAAATAGGATTTTTTTTAAGAGTTTGAAAGATTCAAAAGGTCATGACGTTTGATCTATTTACTTTGCTGTGCTTGTAACGAATTTAAAATTTGTATGTGATATTAGTATTATTTGTTTTGTAAAACATTTTTCGCCGTCGGTTTTCTAGAATCATATTTGTTCATAAATGATAGAACGGAAAATTGTTAAAATTATAATTTTTTTTCTAAAGAGTCTGCCGTGTAGATATGATAACACCGGCCGAAATGTGCTAAGGTCTTTTCACACTGCAGACCTTTTATTTTATTGATTGCGGCCGTCGTCAGTAGCGGTCATGTAAATTTTCAGATTTCATATAAAGTGTATAATTTCGCTTAATAATTCAAAGCGCCATTTATGGTTATTTTTCTTCAGTTTATTTTCATCTCAGGATTTGCCGGTTTAAATATAATACGTCATTTCCATAACACCCTGTATATTAACTTTTCGAAATTGATCCAGCAATCGACCATTAAAATATCATTAAGTGACACCCTGTATTTATAGGAAGAACATTTTTAAGGTTTTAGGATATATATTTTCATTATACCTAATTTAGCATTGCAATTTTATAGAACCTCGATCTAAGATTGTTTTTTTGTAAAGCAAGTGTAGTTTTAATACACGTCTGAAATTACAATTACCATCTCACTGCCAATCATTGGTGCCATAGGCATGATAGTAACGTCTCATTAGGAACTGGCAATGGCAAAACCAATTTATAAAGTGAAACTTAACTATTAAGGTATAAAACTGCTTGGGATATCAACTTAAAAAATATATATTTCAACATTAAAAAAATATTTTATATTTTAGATATGAAAACTTCTTTCGTAAAATAAAGATTTATGTAATTTATAAAATAAGTAAAATTTTTATATTGATTTATTCTAAATCCTCACCTTAGATTAATGTTCTAACAATATTGACAGTATAACTGTTGTAATCCTAATAAACACTGAATGAATATTGATGGTGTGCAGGTTTGCTCGCTTGAAGTTTAAAGTATACAAGTCTGTGGATATACAGTTATTTTTTCAGCTTAAAGATCTTAAAGAAATATTTTGTATCATAGTACTGGAAAATAACATGGTATGAAGTAATAATTTTACAGAAGGTCCGATAAGTAATTAATTTATTTTGATAATTATTATTGAATTAATTTAGAGGAATAAATAGTTTACATGTAGTATCTTCAATTTTTCACATGGGTTTCAAAAATTGACTACTAATATACGGCCAAAAAGAAATCGCAAGGCGTAGGCTAGTTCTTGTTAAACTATCCGATGAATTGAAACTCAATCTCTAAGCTCATAACATATTGGGAATCTCGGACTTTCGATGGGATGAAAGGGTAAAAGATAAATATAAAATATATTTACTTTCTGATAAAATTAATTATAGAAATAACATCGAGACTTGTATATTAATACTAGAGATTTAAAATATCTTTTTAGTAACAAATCATCATTAGCTTGGTACTTGCCAATGTTGGACTGCTGGCTTGGTGGAACAGTAAATTTACCTTACTAAATTTGGGCTTTAACGCGTTAACCGGAAAATTATAATTAGATATAACCTGATTAATATTTTCCAGAGATTTGCCAATCAATAAACACATAAAGTAGGTAAAGAGCCCGTTTATAACTAGCCAGGGAAGTACGCAAATCATTTAGACATATTTTATTTTAGGTTTCTTATAAACAAAATCGAACAATCGGTTTACATTTGAAATTGGCACAAGGTTAACAATTATTTGTTTAGATAATCATTAAACTTTTAAATGTTCGCCTACCTAGCGAGATTCTTATTTATATTTCAATTTTAATGTAAATGCCGTAAATTCTTGTCCGTAATGTTTAGGAAATAATTTAGAATATAACTATTATGGTTGACCGTCAAATTGCAGGTTTTATTTCCATTGTTTAACAATAATATTAAACAGTTCACATGATGTCGGCAGAATTTGTTATCGAAAATATAGTTAATAATGACTACAACGTGATGTACATACAGGATGCATTTATATATTTCCACATTAGGTGCATACTATCTTTGGCACCCAGTGCAATTTTATTGGTCCGATTCGACTCTAAAACCAATCACAGTTTGAGTGCGAAATCTGCTAATGGAATATAAGTCCGTGCCAAAGGCACAATTTGCATTTGTTGGTTTTTCATTCAATTTCTCATCGCCATAGATGATGCAACAAATATACCTATAAATATTTTGAAATAGGGCTAGGAAAAAAAGAGATCGTTTCATTCGTTTGTTGTTAAACAACGAAAGGAAAAAAATTGATTATCGGCAGTTGGAAGGCATTAAAAAAATCATCTTCTCTATATTATTATGCTATAGTTGAATTTACTATGATGTGGAGATACAAGCAGGCTTTTGCAATTATGAAATGGGCAGTCTCTTCGGAAGTACATATTTCGATGACTAAACTTGCCTTTGGTGTTTATATCCATTATATCGATATCATTTTATAAGTCCTTAGTTTCACAACCATCAAAAACCAGTGACATTTTAACCGAAAGCGAACAAATTATATCTCAATAGAACAATTTAGTTCCTACAAATGATAATAATATTGAAAGGCAATGAAAACTTTTAGGTATAACTGAAATGGCCACAAGTGCATTCCATCAATTTTCAGAATCTCGTCGATTTCTGGCTCATCAAAAATAATGAATTTCGCACCAGCGCGCAGACATGTCATGATGTAAAACAAGTGAAGACAAGTACAGTTGGGAACACCTAAAGTCGAAAATACATACTGTTTTCCGCATATTCGCATTTCTCGTTACAATTTCGTGTTTCTTCGGGACTCATAATGCGGATCTCTTTTCTACAAACTATTTCATCTCATATGTGCGTTTGACACCGATTTATATTCCGTACACAGATTTTGAATTCGAACTGTGATTGGTTCTAAATTCGAATCTGACCAATGAAATAGATCTGGCTGCGAAATATATGTACGGAATGTATAAATGCCTCCTGTGAATGAAAGTTAGTTCAACTTTGCTTTTATAGCCTTAAATTGTACCTTCAATAGATTTAAAACTTAGTAGTTATATTAAGTCATATAGCATAACGACGTTCCTGATTTATTATATATTAGGTTATTTAAATTATTAACCTCTTAAAAAACTTGAGAATGTAATTTTTCATTTCATTAATTAATTCTTCATTTTCACCGTCTTTTTATAATATACTATCTTTACCCCTTGTAAGGAACGCAATCTTGTCCGGTAAGGTGATTTAAAGAAAATAAGAAAACGTCATTATATTTTTTCACTGGAAACAGAGAGATATTTTATTAACACTGCAAAAACACTCTTAAAAAGTCGCATAACCGGGAATGAGTTACGTAATGTGGAGTAAGACTAGTTACAATTTATTTAGACTGATATTTATTTATCTTCGATCAATAGCCAATGTTTTGATTCGGTGCATTTTACAATTTAAGGCTCTCAAAATATTACCTTATTATCACACGAAACACGAATTTATGTGAATAATTTATTGATGGTTTCTCGTTTTAAACCATCAATGTTCCTATTGAACTTGTTTTATCTATAGGGTATATTCTAACGTTTTTAAAATAGAAGAGGTTATAATAAAGTGATCTTTAAAGGCTTAGGTAATGACCCAAATCCTGGGTTTCGTTAACTATTGAGTGAAGCAATATAAATAAATATTAGTCAAAATAAGCAATAGTGTTACTCAGTGGACGTGAGACGATTTACTAAGATGATTTACAAATGTTGTAATTTAATCTATAGGATTTCCCTTAAATTTGTAAAGAAAAAAGTATTATAGTATACACTGTTGTCAATAGAACTAACCTGATTTTTACAATTTTCGGGTAAATATATTTATTTCCAAGAAAATAACAAAAATATTTTAAGAAGTTATCATCTTCTTTATATGGGATATAAAGACAATAAAATTGATAGTCAAAATACACCTAACCTAAATTTGATTGTAGTTCTAGACTAAAATTGAAACCCCTTTAGGTAATAAGAAGGGTAATATTTATTTTATTATTAAAGCAAAACTCCTTAGGACTCCAGAAAAGTCATATTTGCATAGTTCGTAAAGCTTTTATATGCTTCATAGTTCAACATAAAAATTATATTAAAGTTTCATTGCAGGCAATCCTCTTCTATACGCCTCGATGGTTATGGAAATCATGGGAAGGTGGCAAGATCTGTGCCTTGATGATGGACCTTGACGTTGCTGTATGTTCTGAAATCGAGAAAAAGCAGAAGAAGAAGCTGATGATTGACTATCTTTGGGAAAATTTGCGATTCCATAACTGGTGGGCGTACCGATATTACTTCTGTGAAGTATTGGCCCTTGTAAATGTTGTTGGTGAGTATTTATCTTTTAACCTACTACTTCCAAAATGCAGTAAATTCTCAGTACGACTGCCAACTATTTTCTAGTTTATATTTTGCTCTAAAGGTATAATTTACAGTCTATAATATGAACTTAGGGTTAGTTGCATCTTAGACTGTGGACTGATGTGACAGATGGATATTGTCAAGGTGGCAACATCCAATTTGTCTTATAGGTATCAAAATCATTAAAACGTGAGAGGGGATTGATTATCATATTTTCAAAAATATCTAGTGGTATATTATTTTCCGGTATGAAAATTCAATTTTCCCTGTTAGATATTTCAGAAAATCAATAAAGAAAGCTGTCCATTTGATTTCTACCACTGTAAATAACGCAATGCATAGACATATACACACATACAGTTAACAAATAATTCCATATCTGACTGCAGAATCTTCAATTGCTATATTACATTTTTTAATATTTTGAGGTTATCGCAAATATTGGACTTTAATTTCTCTAACAGTAAAGATTGGGCGACGAAAGGTCGAATGCCTCCTAAAATCAGTTTAAATGCATAGATCTGATAACATACCTCAAAGGCGTTCAACAAGTAATCTTAGTAGCCATTTTTTCATCAATATCAATTAAAAATCATATGATTAATCGTAAAGTAAATAATAATAACATTAAGCTAAAATGTATTATTTTTAAATATGAAACCTACTATAAAGCTCTTTACCTAGATCTTATTTTATGATAGTTAATAATGCTAAAAACTCTTAAATATTATTAATGAAAGGTAAATCGCATTACGGTTTTATTACCGATGGAAAAACCAACTAATTATAGAATTAAGTATAACAATATTTGACTGAATTTAGTTTCGATAATCAAAAAACGTCAAAAAAACCAAATTATCTTAACTTTCTTAACTTAGCTAGCGTGTTAGTGATTATAAAGAACATGAATATTTCCCACAATGAGAGTGACTAGAACTCACGATAATTGTTCGTAATATAAGTGATGCTTACCAAAAATTAAGAGACCTCGATTCATATTTTATATCTAAAGGTAATGCAAGAACGAGTCAACAAGTCAGGTAATATTGAATGTTGAACAGAAATTGCAAACAATAATGTTCAAAAGAAGAAAGAAACTAAAATAAATGATCTTTTGACGAAGTAATTATGTACATATATTATATAATAAATCAATGAACCAATTAAGTACCTTTTTTAATGTCCCAGCCATTTAGCGAGAACTCTAAATAACGGACGCGTCTACGTAACGGACCATTATTTTTGCTCGTTAGTATCCGTTGTGGAGAAGTTTCACTGTACAATAAAAATTTAGATTTCTACACATCGCCGTTGTGCAACTTCGAAATTATTAATTGTCCAGGAGAGACGAAAAACGATAGGTTGTTATTATTAGGTTTAAGTAACGTTAAGAAAATGTATTGGTATTGAAAATATCAGAATCAGGGCCGCCGCTAGAAAAAAAAAAGGAAGGGGGGTGGGGGTCAAAAAAATGTAGGTGAGTACCTACTCTAAGGATAATATTTTTATTCAGAGATTGACAATTGAAATAAATGCTCCACAATAGTCGAGGATGTTGCAAAATAAAACGAATACATACACAATTATTAATATGGTTATTTAAACAAAAATTGTATCTTCCTTCTGTATTGTATCAATGTGTCAATATATTTGTTTACAAATAATTCCTTATTTTTTGTAACATTTTGTCTATGTACGCTTAACAGGCATAGGCCAGACAATCGGTCTTCCGAAATGGTTGATCGCAATCATGTTTTCACCCTCCTCAAGGTGCTAAAAGACCTTTCAATTGTGACACTGGTAGGAGGTAGTGCAAAAAAATATTTATTGCTTTTTTAATTGAAGGAAAAAATTCTAAATTTTTATTCAGTAGATCTGCAAATTCTAAGTTTTCGTCCTAAGTGTCTACTTCCTCTGAAAAGTTTTCTAGGTCGTACTTCATAGAAATCTCTTCCCTTTTGCTCAATATTTCTGTATCCATTTTTTTAGAATGTCGTTCTGAGGTCAAAAAGCTATTCTGGCATCTTCCGAAAATCGTATTGAAATGGATTGTATAAGCGAGTCCATGTGCGAAATAAAGATAGACACCTTATAATAATTCGCTCTTTGAGTTTGTCTTGAGGCTAGTTGCGGGTTTGTTCGGGTTTGTTCGGGTTTGTTGTATTATTTCTATAGAATTTCTTTCTGCAAAACACTTCTTTTAAATATTTCTGAAAAATACTGGTTAGGATCATTTCTGTGTAGTTTACTCAGTTCAAGAAGTTCGTCCAAACGTTTTTTCACGGAGAGTACGGTAGAGTGGGGGAATACCGGCCCCTTAATGAAATTATTGAATATCTTGGAGATTTTATGATTTAAAGGGGAACTGCGATGTTTAAATAAAAGATAACACGTACGAGAACAAAATATATAGTAATAATAAATGATGAAAAATAGTTTTAAAAAAGACAGAGTTTCAAAAATATCTGAATTGGCCGGTATAACCCCACAGCTTCGGGGTAATACCAGCCAGGGGCCGCCATTACTCAAAATTTTAATCACTAACAAAAATTGCACCTTTTTCTCCATTGGTACATTCCTTGGGAGCCCATCCAGAACAACTTACACATCTTAGCCAGAGTTCCCTATTTTTTCCAAATTCTCCGCAAATAACGCAAAAGTCCTCGGTAACTTCGGCGTCTGAATTATTTTCTTCCTCATCATAGTTATGGTAGGCTACCTTAGTTTTCTTCCTAAGCTTAGGTTTCTGTCGTATTATGTTGGTGTTCTTATTCACTAAAACGGTGGTGTCATCAAAGTTCCCGAAAACCTGTTTTTTTATTTCTTTTACTGTTGACTTTCTCAGCTTTTCCTGTTTTACAAAAGTGTAAGCGCTTTGCTAAATTTGTGCCGCCGTAACTCCAAAAAAGAGGTTGTTCTTGTGTAAATACTGGGAGTCGTCTCAAATGAGCCTTTAGATACTTTGCCGTTTCTACGTCCATCTTGAAGAGTTGCTCTGGGAATGAAAAAACTTCTTGAAACTTCTCGAAGATGACGCCTATTTTCTATTGCTGCAAAAGCTGACTGAAGTGTCTCGGAAGTCCAAAACGCTCTTGTAGTTTTTTGTCTATTCGTCCGCGGCATCTGAAAACAACATTTAAAGCAAAACTCTATGGGGTAATATTGGCCATGCCGATATTACCTATATAAAGGTGGACGAAATTACCCCTAAAACAATCAACTAAAATCTACCATATTAATTAGGAATGCCTAAAGATACCTGGTTTTTAAGTAAACCGTGTGGAAGAAAACATAATTTAGTTCATTTGTGTACATATTAACTATTTTTAAAACTTACCGTTATTGAAATATACACACGTCTTATCGCGTGTTTTTTTTTAAATCTCTATAAAAGTTACAAAGTTGCCTCTTATTCTGCATGGTACAACCTGATTTGATTTACTTCTGGTTTGTACGTTTACATCGGGTCTATACGCTAATGTTTCAAGAGCATTTTTGATTTCTACAAGGTTCGAATTCTTATGGACTTGTATTTTGCCGACCACCTAGTTTTCGAAAACAAGGTGAAATACATTGTTTAATTATGGAATTTATGGTCTGGATTCCAGGGGGGTCGGCCGACCCACCCTGACCCTCCCTAGTGGCGGCCCTGATTGCAATTATTGGTTGGGCCGCGAGTGATTATACACTTTTGTCGTTGTCTTATCATATGAAAGAATTAATTTAGAAACGATTCACAATGTTAACTAAAAATATCATTGTTTTGCAGTTACGTCATTGTATTGCCGGAAAGGCGATATACTGGTATTAGTTACTCAGTAATCTTAGTTTAATGGTTGAATACTGTCGAACGAGCCAGTTGAAAAACATGCTACTTGTCTACAATAACCTCCTTACTTCAGTTAGGTTGCCGTCACAGTTATTAGGTATTGTACATAAAAGAAACTAGGAAGCTGTCGACTGGAAGCCTTCTTTTTTGTAATCGGTTGAAAATAAAAGTTCGAATTTAAACATATTTCGATTAATGAGTATTCTATTCAGATACGGCGTGAATTACACAGAACTCAGTTTACATCAAGAATATTATAATAAAACGCAAAAATAAATAAAATTTATAATTTCCGATAATAAGCTATAAGCCAGAAGTATACGTGCGTAATATGAAATAAACCAGCAATAAAATGTTCGTTTTATGACTATTTATTTATGCAATAACTATGGTAAAGTGCATCTATTAAAATTGATATTCCAGAAATTAGCACTTATTTTCTTGAGAAATATTTTTAACTGGTGAAATAATTGAAATGTGAAATAATTGAAATGTGTATAATCTAATAAATATGACCAACAGATAAGATTATATATCCTAACTGCACTACTATAGAGTTCTTACTTTGTTGTTTAGATATTAAAACCAAAGTTTGTTTCTATCATTTAACTTTAGAAACCATTTTTTGGATGTTCCTATTGGATATTTTTGATGAATTTCTCATAGACAATAAAGAAGTATATTAATCCAAAGGAAAACTCGACCAATGAGGTTTATTATAACCTACTCCCTTCCCTTTTATTCTTATTCTCATCTTCTATCAGTTTTGGCCATAGAACATTAGTTAAAAAAGATTAAATATAAGCGGAAAGTGGTTACTTCTTAATTTTTATCCAATCAAAAAAATATTTCCGTTCCTATTTTTTGAAATATTAGGAAAAGAAAAGATTTATACTTTTTATTACAAAATTATTTCCATTTATATCGCCCCAAAGCGAAGAATTCGAAATACTTACGTCATCAGAGAATGGGTAATTTACGTTTCAGACTATAATCAACATGGATATTTTCAGTTGACCAGAAAATACAATAAAATAAGACTTTGTAAATATAGGTATCCATAATGGGGTTTATTCTGGATAGGAGCATCATATTATTATTTATTAATTAAATAAAAGGCTGCGAACTATTAATGTTTACGCTATATCGCCAAAAGCTATAAAAATTTTGTTCAATGTGTCTGATTTTTTAAAATTTTTCTCAAATTTGGAAATACCTTACTTTAAATATAAGTGAATAAATCTGGTCTTTTTATTACCTACATTATTATTTTATACATGATGTAATGGCTTATTATGTTGATATGGGTGATTCCATTGGTGTCCTAGAGAAACAGTAAAATTTTCTCTCGAACATCTAAAAATGGGAAAACGACCCCTAAACCCTGACTGCATGCAGCGTACCTTTAGATACACGTACCCCCTAAGTCATTAAATCTCAAAATATTTAGTAGCATAATAAGCATATAATGTTGCCAAAATTAAATTTCCGATTAGAAGTTTATGAAAAATTGGTTACCCGCATAATTACAGTAAACCACTTCAGAACACAAAATGTATACAGGGGTTTCGCGAATACACGATTCGTCCTGCAACAATAAAAAAAATAATAATAATAATAATATATATAAAATGTGGTTTAAAATTAATGTAATGTAATTATTATGGAAATTCTGAAAGCAATTGTTGCTAAAGAAATTAAAGCATTGGATATTTTGTCGAGTTTGAAGTTACATGTAAAATCGGTAACACTAACGAATGACGTATCTTAACTAGTCATATGGGTTTCTTTACAGAACGTCAATAGGGCACTCGGCTTTTTATGAGAATGAGATGAGATGATTTTTTTGTTTTCAATCAACCACAATTAACATAAAGGGAGACCTACAGTACTAGTCTCATCAATATTCATAGAATTTGATACACAAACTAGTCAAGTATTGTTTTAGTTGCCTATTTGCACATTTTGAAGAGAACATAATTTTTAGTCAATTCTCTAACTTTTAATTTATTAAGAAGGAAACTTTTTGGGTAAATCATTTGTGCTAAGGTTGTTGTTGCCACTACCAGTTGTGATAACTCTTACCTTTGCGCCAACCGACATTAAACCTGTAGGATTATCTATATCTATGTGTTACGATATCTGCATAAATAATATTTTTTTATAAAAAAAATTAAAATACAGGGTGTTTCTTAATAACATGCTAATAAGTAAGGAGATTATTATTGAGTCCATTTTCAGAAGAAAAAAAATATGTCGTAAACGTCTTAACATTTGAGATAATTAATGACTTAAATATGACAACTAGACAACTGTCAGAAACTGTTTGTTTTATAAAACAAAATCTGCCCCTTACGTGCTAAATCCTTTTTAATCTTTGTTATACCTAATTTCATAACATAAGTGCAAATGAATGAATTCAATTTTTTTTATACGAAAAATGTACGTCAAGCGATAAAAAATCGAGAAACGACATTTTCTCAGTAAGGAATCAGAATTTCAAAAATAATCTTTATTAAAAAAAAAAAAGAAGTTGCGTACTATTCTTTTGTCTCATGATAAATAGAAAGTGTGTACCAAATTTTACAAAAATATCTAGAGTATATCACCGATATTAATAAAAAAAGGAGATTTTTTTGAAAATCTTGAACATCCTGTATCTCAAAAGTTAAGAGGTTTAGGACGTATGTTCATATGAAGTCTTTTTCTGGAAATCGACCAAGGATAACCTGCTTATATATTAGCATGTTATTAAGAAACACCATGTATATTATACGCCAGTTTCAATGGAGGTTGCTAAGAAATATTAATACATATGCAACTTTTATCAATTTCTAATTTTTAGAATTTATTATTAAGTTCCTTGGAATTACTATTATCCAACAATGATCGTTTCCTAGTAACTTAACGCAGGTCTAGTCAAACCTTTAAAATAGTTTTAAATTTAGACATGTGTATCCGTTTTAACTCGAGAAAATTCACAAACCTTTAAATACAGAATGAATGAGCGCTGACAGAATATATTCACTTCATGCATCGGTATTTCCGGAGTGGATTTCGCCAGATTTTCATTATTTTAAATATAGATGTTATTCGGAACATAACTTTTTGGAAATACACATATATTTAATTATCACAACATTTTTGGAGCATCACTAACCAACCATATACGCATTCAATAGAAGTATAAGTAATTTTTACTACATCACTCTTTTAATATGGGAGAGTATGCCATCCAATCTGTCAAAATAATTATATTTTTTATCCGAACAGTTAAGATGTTAATGAAATAATTAACTTATATTTATTAAAAATATGAAAACTTTTTAATTAATGCAAGAAATGTATCAACAAAATAAAGACTCAGTTGTTTGATTATATATATACGGGGTCATGCAATAGTGCGTCAGACTTCCATATCTAGGAATTAAATTAGAAATTTCATTCATATCCTAACTTACACTGTATGGGGTGGGTGTATTCCAAGCCCAAAAAAAGTGTGTGAATGGGTAGACCAATAGTTGACCGGTTAAGGACTTTCTTTTACAAATCGGCTAACTATTATTACTAAACGACTTTTCCTAGAAACTATAAATATATATATACCAGACGTAGCAAGTTTGGTGGTTCATAATTTTACTGGCAAGTTTAATAAAAATAATTTAGAAAAAATTATGAAAAATAATTAATAAAAAAGTCAAACATATCTAATAAATAACCAATAATTGACCAGCGAGAACAGTGTGGACCATTTTTTGATAAAAAAAGGAAATCAATTTTGTAAGCAAAAACTTATATTTACTTAAAATAGAACTGAAAACATTTTATAAACATTTCACCAACAAAAGATTTTAATGGTTACTTTACCTGTGTCTCAAAAGTATTTAAATAACGTCTTTGGAGTGAATACAATTTTAAGTAGTAATATTATAACTTGATTAATTTCTATTTTTTAACAAGTTAACAATTCCATATCAAATAGGCAAATAATATATTACATTTGAAAATATTGAGAAAAATAATTTTGAAAATTATGTCGTTCTTAAAATTTCTTAATTTAGTAGTAGATATACTACTATTTATTCTTTCGCCAAATCGTTACCTTACTGATGAAATTAACCAACATAAAATATGTCAAAACGTGTCTTACGATAAATCTGGCAGAAGGAAAGGAAAGCTTTTTTCTGAAGTTAAAAACATGTTTTTAGTAATAATTGTTCCTTTGACGTAAATAATTTAATACTTCTTTCTGCATTGAAGACTGCAGGCATCCTGATAGGAAAAATATATATATGAAACACTAAGATTATTTCGATTTCCCCTATATTGTTTATGACCCCTAGATTCTGGACACCCTACCCTGTATATAATCTGGTAAAATATTAACCTTCATGTTATAGAATGATATATTTATTTTAAAACTAATGAGCTTATCATTTTGTTTCAGGGCAAATGTTTCTTATGAACAAATTCTTCGATGGTGCCTTCCTTATGTTTGGTTTCGAAGTTATAGCATTTATTAACACAGATCAAGAAGATCGCATCGATCCCATGATCCAGATATTTCCAAGAATGACCAAATGTACATTCAGAAAATACGGCGTTTCCGGAGACGAAGAAAAACACGACGCATTGTGTATACTTCCCCTTAATGTCGTCAACGAAAAAATTTATGTCTTTTTGTGGTTTTGGTTTATTGTACTTAGTATATTGACACTTTTGTTAGTGATTTATCGAATAATTATAATTTTTTCTCCTCGTATGCGTGTTTACCTATTAAGAATGCGATATAGACTAGTCAGAAAAGAAGTGATAGACACTATAGTGCGTAGAAGTAAGATGGGCGATTGGTTTCTGTTTTATATGTTAGGGGAGAATGTGGATTCGTTAATATTTAGAGATGTTTTGCAGGATTTGGCACATAAGTTGAATCGGCATGATTTTCATCACGCGCCGGGATTTAAGGGAGAAATTCAGGAAGCCTAGGTTTAAATGCTGGTGATTTATAGAGTTTTTGTAAATATGTATCGAGGATCTCAACCTTAGCAAGGGTAAATAAAATTACATAAATTTTTATTGCTTTTGATCAGATGTAAAAATTAACACTGTTCTATATTTATCAACGATGAAACATCATAATATTTTGTCGCAGTGAAAGGAATATGTGTTGTGGTAAAAATGTAGAACAACTCTCTTCAAAATAAAATAGCTACATTATTGATAGATGTCACTCAATAAACGGCCTGTAACGTTCTTAAACATTCAATAAAATTTTTAAAAGTTAAATATAATCAGTATAATTCATATACATATTACATACTCTGGATTCTCTTGTTGTCGATAGCATTATTAGAAAATCAATAAAATCATTATTATATAACAATTTAAAATGTAATTATCTACCTAGACTATACTAATACAAAAAACTTATGCATTTCCTGAAACAATTGTGTGCCAAATTATCTTAATAAACTGCCGCCCTTGTTAAAGTATGTTAATCATAAAAAAAATATATCTTTGTAACTGTATAGGTAAGCTGGGTAATGTAGACAATAAATTGTATGTGACATAACTGTCAAGAAAGACAAATATTTACATATTATCAGTGTTAGTGGATAAAGTTTGAACATGTTTCACAAAAATTTTGCATAAAAATGCTTTTCCTACATGAAATTTTTATTATCATCCTATTGTTGTGCATTATTAATAATCATTAGTCACTGACAGGACATGCTTATAATGTGTAATGAACTTATTACTCACTAGCCGCAATTAATAATATCGAAATTATCACAAAATCATTGATCTATTCTCAAAAATATTGCAGCAAGAAAATAAAAATAATTAGACATATTGTCAAATCATTATGTGAAGATTAGTTGCAAACCTACTTTTAAAAGGATATACTCTAATTATACAGTTACCTTGTGTCATTAACTAAAGTACTTTTAAAATGTCAGACTCTTAGAGGTAATGTAATAAAATTTAATTTACCTCACCAGAACGATTAATCGATAATGGAACTTTTAGAAGGGACCAAAGTAAACATAAGAATATATTACCCGAAAAATCAAAGAACATATATCAGATGAGATAACAAATAAACCCGAATAAACCAGAGCACATCCGAACAAACCAGAAGTTTCTGGCCAGTATTCAGAATTAATAAATTTAATAAGTATAATACTTTTTTATTCCAAGTAAAAACAGAGTTGATGCGAATTAAGCACATTGTAACGATAGATCGGCGCAACATAATCCAAAGGTCGTCACAGAAGAATAATATGCTGGGTTTTTAATTATTATACATACTATTTGATGACATAGTTGTAGCAAAAGTATAACAATTTCTACTTACGTTATAAATTCTACTTACTCGACTGATATTTCATCTTTGTAATTAATAGACATTATGACTTATCGATAATATATTATATTTTACATCCATTTATGTATATAATCATACAAGTGCAATAATTTCTGACTTTTTAAAAGATTGAAAATTACGTTTCCTAACTAGCAAAAAATTTTTGTTTTGATGGCTATATTATTTTAAATGATCCATTGTTCAAACAAATCTTCTTTATGATGTCAACATTTGTCCATGTCAGGTAAAAATTTCACATAATGTACCATGTTCTTAAATATAATAATGAACAGTAAAAATTGTAAAAAAAATTTTTTTGGATTATCTCAACGTTTATCTCCTTGGTAACAATTGTTGACAAAATTAAATTCTTCCCACTTCGGTGGTATTATTTTTGTTAGAAAATATATAGAATTTTTTCTAAACAAAAAAAGGTATTCTAAAGCATTCAAATGCAAACTTTCCCAGAAGATAATAGAGTATTTAATTTGTTACTAAAATACATCATTTTATTTCATCTATTTTTTATATAGGGAATCATCTTATAAACATTCCTAGTCAAAAGAGGCTTTATTATTTATTTAATATTTATTTGATGTTTGTGTACTTAGTTTCAAACTTTTTTTATAATTCTTTATCTTTTTGTAGTTTATAATTTTAATATTTTATTAAACTGCCGATATTTTAAGTTATTTTTTAAAAATTTCTCCGTAATAGTTTAAATATACTATGTATTATTTATTAAACATAATGTTTTGTTTGATATTTCTGTAATATTTTATATCTAAAGAAAATTAAACAGAGTATTTAGATTTGTCTTTTACTCACCCCAAGAACTTTTCAGCTAAATTATAAATTTGTAATATAACCAATTTATTATAGCGTCCAGAAAGAAGATATCTCCATTGTTTTCTTTGCAGATAGATATTGTGTTTAGTCGACATATTCAATATCCAATAGGTCGGCGGCCAGCCGAGAGATACAAATTTTGTTAATATAAGTTTTAACTGGAAAATGCTGGCGCCTCTAAAAAAGAATTGACATTATTACATATTATACATACAGTACAGGCTGCTCAAAAAATAAGCTTAATGTATAGAACAAGTTATAGCAAAAAAATGATCATTTTTTTTCTACATAATTTGGATGTGGCCTATAGGGGGTAAATTACGGTGGATGGGCGCCGTCTTGATAAAGAAAATTAAATAGAAACGTGGGTCTTGCGATTCGTCATTTTAAAGGTCCTATTGAGTACTTTATGGTCCCAAAATTCTTGTACCTATTCGTACCGAAAACAAAATGACAGCTTCTTAAAAAATAATATTTACTATTTTTTTTGGTATTTTAGTTTATTTTACAACTTGGCTTAAAGCAGTGAGTATTAGCTGATAAATTGACTTCCTACAAAGTTGTAAAATCTGAACTAAAAAACTGCTATTTTGTTTTGGGTAGAATATAAGGATGACGATCGGAACGGTATCTTTTGGGTTTTAGGTTTTTGTTTGATCCATTGGTGTTGAATCCACCAATGGAGGGCTTACGGGTTGAGTGGTTTTTTGGTTTTGGGGTTTTGGTTCAGGGTTTTGAGTTTTTGCGGCGGAGTTTGCCAGATAGGGGATTTTTGGGGGTTTGTATACCGGGGCATTTTTGGGAGAGATCTGTTGCAGCTTAGCTTTGAGGGCTGCGTTGGTTGTTTTTGGCATCCTTGACGGTATAGCCAGAGAGGGGAGGGCACTGGTGAGGGACCCCCCATTGTATATGGAGATAATATTCTGGTATCGTAAAGTAGTCGATAGGATCATTAAAAATGATGTTTCGCATGATCCTACTTCCCATTAAATTTTTTTTTATCAATATAGCGCCCATTCACCATTTGAGCACCATGAAATATGCAAGAAAGTGTAAGTTCTATTTTTCTAACACATTAAATAAAATAAAGAAATAAAGGATAATAAAGAAATAATAACTATGCAATTTAAAACGACGTCATTTTGATTTCGTTATGAATAGAGAAGTATATTCTGGAACCGTAAAGTACTCGATAGTACCTTCAAAATTATATATCGCAAGACCCCTTTTTCCTATTTAATTTTATTTACCGCGATGGCGCTCATCCGCTATATTGACAGTTAGAACGCCCAAATTTTGTAAAAAATAATTATCGGGTTAAAACTTAAAATGGGGAGGCGGGGGGATGACAGGGACATTAAAGAACCGCACTGTATAGGTAATGTACCTTTACCTACATTTTAATTAATAAGTAATAGGTATTCATACTAATCGAGTAAAAATATTATTCAAAGTGAAACTCATATCTCCTTATCCGATTTTCAGTTATAATAAAAGTTACGTTACTTAAAAAAAAATCCTCACGCAATAGTGGAAAGTAATTTTCAGTACATATTTTCGATAAACGTTTGGTATGGTATGGTCCACAGTTATTTAATTGTCTATTTTATTGTGGAGAATCGCTTCACTGGAGAATCGCTTCACAGGAGAGATCTACTTAAATTTTTGACAAAATTAATTTCAAGGCGTACTAGAGGAGGTTCCTGTAAACATCAGAATACAGTTGTATTATCTTCTTCAAAACTAATGAAAACCGTTTAAGGAAATATGAATTATTTAACGTTATTTTCACGTATACAAAATACGCTCCTGGAGTTTGGTCCGTTCCCGTTCCTCCCGACTGCCCTGTATATGAATAAAAAACCTTTTCTTATGCTCCAAGTAGAGTATTAAGTAATTTTGTATTGTAGATCGTTCGATATTTTATTACTTTTGTCTCTTTCTCTTTTCTAGTTTTCTAATTTAAATAACTCTGTATCATTAATAACGAATTTACCAATAGTGGACAGCTTATAAAGAATAATTAATCTAGTTGTACTTTTTTTAATTATTTCAATATACTATCTAATAAAAAAATATAGTAGTATGAATGCATATTTCAAAAACTAAGTAAACATTTTGCTTACTTTACTTTTTATTCTATTATCAATTAGGATTCCTCTCTACTGTTACATACCAATATACAAATATCAGAAATCGAAAGCGCCACCTCTGTAATGCAAGTCATTCTAGCACGATAGTAGAGGACTGTAATAGGTTGTGTCATAAAGAAAATAGAGAGAATCTTGAAACTTAGCAAATAAAGTAATTTAATTTAGTTCTGACAAAAAGATGTCAGCACTGGGATAATTTAAAGAAAAAATATTTAAATTATTTTTAAAATTCTAGTACGAGTTTAATGTAACGTGTATTTATTCACTGCACTGGATAGTTCACTATACAGCATGTTCACTATATCGAGACTTTACTGTAATTTAATTGAAAACAGATTCTAGTTATTATGTTATGATATGAGTCAGTTATAGTTATGTTGTGTATACCTTAATGCAAAATTTCAGCCTTCTATGTCGAGCGGTTTGAGCTGAATTATGATGAAGAAATGAGTCACTTCGATTTAATATTATATTATTATGGTTATCTTTTATCGTTAGAATAGTTTTAATATATATACAGGGTCCGCAAACGAAGCGTGGACGAAAGATTATATCGTTATCGAAGAACTTATCGACAATACTAAAACAGCTTGCGATATTGGATTAAAAGCGGCATGTTTTAAAAATATTTTACATTATACAGGGTGGCCCAAAAAAGTGTGACAACATAAAGTTATATTTTTTTAAATGGGACACCCAGTATTTTATTGCATATTTAGGTTCGTATTACTATCGTTTATAAGTGCCTCAAATTTTATTTAATTTGGTTCTGTAGTTTCGCAGAAATAAATTAAAAACTAAAAAAAAAAGTTTTGCAGTCCTGAATAAAAAAATCAAAAAAAAACAATCCAGAACTATTTTTTTAACCTCGGCATTGAGTGAAATTTATGAAAAGAGGTCTAGAGATACTATAAATGTAATTGCGTTTATTTATTTTATACAGGGTGTTCATAATAAGCTTTCAAAAACCCCACATTTTAAAATAATTTTTCTCAAGTTTTTCAAATGGAACACCCTGTATATTATTTGGCTATTTGACGTAGAATTCATAGACAATTTTTTTTTGTAATACAAGTATATAAGTTATATCCAGCCGTTTTCGAAATAATTATAAATATCATAAATTATGTTGTTTAAATAGAGTTTTTATTGGGAAATTTTGTTATAGGCGACTAGACTAATAAATGTAAACTAAAGTAAATGTTCAAAATAGCTTCCTTTTACTCTTAGAGTTTACCGTATTTTAGTTATTTCGATATAAATTTTAACATTACATTTTTGCTACTTTTTCTTAAAATCTAGCGGTAACTTTTTAATGGTTTACATTTGTTATGCATAAGTTCATTTGCAACAACTTCTCGAAGGTTTCTTTCTGGTCTCGGCTTTCTCTCAATATCTGGATATCTTTCAGCATACACTCGGCTCGCGAGGAGGCAATTTCTTGCACATTCACCCAGTATGAAAATCATATTTACCATTTCTAAAGTTGTAAAATTCGACATTTCGTGTAAGTTAGTACTTAATTTCGACGATTGAACAAATGAAATAATTTTATTTGGCTGTCATAGTGTCAACTCGATTAAGAATAAAAAATAAAATTAAATAAATAAAAGTAGCAAAAATGGCCTTTAAAATTTATATCGAAATAACTAAAATACGGCAAACTCTAAGACCAAAAGGAAGTTATTTTGAACATTTTCTTTAGTTTACAATTATTAGTCTAGTCGCCTATAACAAAATTTCCCTATGAAAACTTTATTTAAACAACATAATTTATGATATTTATAATTATTTCGAAAACGGCTGGATATAACTTATATGCTTGTATTACAAAAAAAAATTGCCTATGAATTCTACGTCAAATAGCCAAATAATATACAGGGTGTTCCATTTGAAAAACTTGAGAAAAATTATTTTAAAATGTGGGGTTTTTGAAAGCTTATTACGAACACTCTGTATAAAATGAATAAACGCAATTACATTCATAGTATCTCTAGACCTCTTGTCATAAATTTCACTCAATACCGAGGTTAAAAAAATAGTTCTGGATTGTTTTTTTTTGATTTTTTTACAGGACTGCAAAACTTTTTTTTTTAGTTTTTAATTTATTTCTCCGAAACTACAAAACCAAATTAAATAAAATTTGAGGCACTTATAAACGATAGTAATATGAACCTAAATATGCAATAAAATACTGGGTGTCCCATTTAAAAAAATATAACTTTATGCTGTCACACTTTTTTGGGCCACCCTGTATAATGTAAAATATTTTTAAAACATGCCGCTTTTAATCCAATATCTCAAGCTGTTTTAGTATTGTTGATAAGTTCTTCGATAACGATTTAATCCTCCGTCCACGCTTCGTTTGCGGACCCTGTATATATTAACATATTTAGTTATAAAAAATAAGTAACAAAATCAAATATCTTATACAATACATTTCTATGAATTTACATTAGTTATAACGTCCTATATTCACACCACTATACCAGATGCCATTTATTGATTGAATTTAAAAAAATTATTTGGAAAAGTTGTTTGTATTGTAATTTTAGACCCATGTACCATATCACTTATGATAATTTCTGTTTTCTATCTATTTTGGCGCATATCAATTTTCATTATTTTATATTATTCTATGTCCATTTTTCTCTAACGTATTTATTATTTAAAAAACAAGACTCTCCTTTTCGTTAACTAAATCTTCAAACTTATGAGGAGGTTACTCCACATATGCCACATCAATTCAGTCCACCAGCACTTACAATCTTCCAAGCCTCACGTGCTCGCACTCACCGAGACAAAGGTCAGATCGTCAACAAACACCGTCAGCTATTTATACCCTGGATACGATTTTCATTTCCGATTCCGACGCAACTTCGGCGTATGTATTTTTATTCGAGATGATCTCTGCTGCCAACGAGAACCTACACTTGAACCGAAAAACTTTGATGTAATGTGGTTTAAAATATCAACGCCGAAAATCACCAAGTTTATCTGCTGCCTTTACCGTCCTCCAAGTGATACCCATTACAGAGACCTTTTCTCATCACTAGCCAATACAATCGACTTCTTACAAACCAACCATCCAAATGCCGAGATTGCTATCTTTGGCGACTTTAATGTCCACAATGTCAACTGGCTTAAATACTCAAATACAGACGATGAGCAAGGCCGCGAGGCCGAATCCTTGGCGATCAGTTCTGGTCTAACTCAACTCGTAGAAGAACCAACGCGGATTTCAGACCGAGCTGGAGATTTTGCTAGTCTTTTGGATCTTTTCTTGACGTCAAATCCTGATCTATATACAGTCACCGTACATCCCCTGTTAGGATCTTCCGATCAAAAACTCATTTCAACTCTAAGCGAACTACCAATTAATTCTGAACAACCTCCTAAACCTCGCAGGATATGGCATTACAGATCGGCCAAATGGGAAGAGCTGAAAGACCATTTTTGCACTTTTCCTTGGATGAGCGTATGCTTCTCTTCTGATGATCCATCCGTCTGTGCTGGGGAGGTCTCCGACGTCATTCTATCGAGCATGGAAGCATTTATCCCCTCCTCCCAAAAACGCCCTTCCAACGGCAAGCCCTGGTTTAGCAAGGATTGTGAGTGTGCTGTCAGATCAAAAAATCTGGCGTGGCGTAAAAACCCTACCACTGAGAATCGTACCATCTTTGTTACCGCTCGAAACCAATGTAAGCTAACAATAGATCAAAGCAAAGAAGCCCATAACGTGAGGATCAAAAACAAACTTCTCGACAGTCCAAACGGATCAAGGTCCTTTTGGTCAGTCGCTAAGGCCGTCAGCCAAAATTTCACAAAATCAACTATTCCACCTTTAACACGTCCCGATGGTACAATAGCATCCACAGCCGGAGACAAAGCAAACTTACTTGCTGAACTATCTTCTTCGCATTCCACTGTAGATTTCCAGGGAAGAACACCACCCGACATTCCTGCAGTTCAATCCGAAATGACCGAAATCGTGTTCCGTCAGCGTCCCGTCAAACGAATCCTGAAAGGACTCGACGTCAAAAAAGCTTCTGGTCCAGACGAAATTCCTGCTATAGTTCTCAAGAGATGCGCCGATGAACTAACACCAGTATTTTGTAGACTTTTCAACTTATCCTACAAACAAGGAATATTTCCATCCAGCTGGAAGACGGCGCGAGTCCAGCCTATTCCAAAGAAAGGTAAGAGAACCCTGCCTAACAACTATGGACCAGTCGCATTGCTTTCAGTAATATCAAAAGTAATGGAGAAAGCTATTAACCAACATCTTCTAAAGTACCTGGAAGGCTTCAATATTATCAGCGATCATCAATATGGTTTTTGAAAGTCCAGATCAACTGGAGATCTTCTAGCCTATGTCACCCATATTTGGAACAACGCAATCGAACATCATGGGGAGTCTCGGGCTGTTGCACTGGATATTTCTAAAGCTTTTGATCGTGTTTGGCATGAGGGGCTTCTAAGTAAACTGCGATCCTATGGTATGCCCAGTCGATTCTGTGCATGGTTGTCTAGCTTTCTTAAGGACCGCTCTCTGCAAGTGGCGATTGACGGATTTCTCTCAGACACCTTCACCATCAATGCCGGTGTTCCTCAAGGGTCCATATTGTCTCCCACTCTCTTCTTACTCTACATTAACGACCTTCTAGAGAAAACGAAAAACCCGATAGTTAGTTTTGCTGATGATAGCACACTTTTATCATCGTTCTCTTTGAATGCACAAACATCGGCTGCCGACGCACATCTTCGCAGACAGCATGAAGTATCACGCCTCAACAAAGACCTGGAAGAAATTTTGGCTTGGGGTGACAGTAACCAAGTCGAATTTAACGCTAAAAAAAGCCAGGCAGCAGTTTTCTCTAAAAAGGTTAACATTACAGAACCGGATATAGTCATGGACGGACACGCAATCCCACTGGCATCATCTATTAGTTTGCTGGGCATCAATCTGGGAGGAAATATGTCTTGGCATAACCACGTTGTGGCAATCGCCAAGATAGCTTCTCAGAAACTTGGTGTACTGTTCCGAACCAGAAAGTTGTACACGCCTCAACAACTTTTGACACTGTACAAGGCCCAGATTCGACCATCACTGGAGTACTGCTCTCATGTCTGGAGCTCTGCACCCAAACATACTCTTCGGCTACTGGATTCCATCGAAAGGAGGGCCATTCGTCTGATTGGAGACCACGAGCTGACCAAGAATCTCGACAGCCTAGAACATCGAAGGCAAGTTGGTGATTTGACTCTCTTTTACAGATATTTTCATGGAAAGTGCTCAGCTGACCTTGCCCTCTTAATTCCGCCCAGAGCGGCGAATATCAGAAATACACGACGAACCACTGCCGCCCATCCATATGTGGTTAAGCTTAGTACTCCTCGAACTTCATTATTTAAGAACTCTTTCATCTGGAGGACTTCATCCTTGTGGAACGATCTTCCCGAGGTCGTTTTTCCTAACGAATATAACCTCCAACGATTCAAGTCCAACGTGAATCGCTTTTTGCGCACACGCACCACTCCCAGAGTGCCCTAAAGGATTTTTCCTATAGTGCTTGAGTTTGACCATAAAAAAAAAAAAAAAAAGCCAACATTTTAAAACTGGAATTTAATTGTTTGAGGAAAATTAATATTTTTGTTTTTGGTATTAAGAATGAATTTAGACGATGAATATTGTATAAATGAATAGATTTACGATGGTAGGGTCAACTTCCTTTTTCAATGACATAGATGTTTGTCAAAAATAGATAGAAAACAAAAGGGATTCGAACTTCGTATGTAGACAAAATTCCAATCTAAACAACTTTTCCAAATAAATTTTTTTAAATTCGATCAATAAATGCCATTTTTCGACATTTTGTGTAAAAAATGTCAAATTTGACAGTTAACAAAAGCCGCATGGTCCCATTTAATTATGTAATTTTTTGTCCTTAATCAAGCAAAAACTTAAGGTAAAGTTAAATTTTACTACCTAAATCGAACCATACATTTTTTCGCCATATGGTCCCTACTTCAATGGTGACATTGTATATGAACTAGTCGCTAACGAGCGGCTCGTGAACAGTTCGGCTCTCACATCTATACGAAACTTCATATTATATTTTGAGTTTCATCAATTTCTATATACGAGTTTGGAAATATTCATAAAATTGCAATAAGAAGAAAATATACATAACCTGTGTAACGTAGGAATCACTTATTTCCTTCGATATTGTGTAGGCAATATTGGACTGTCTCAAGGTATCGTGCTCGCCATATTTGGTAGGTATCCGTTAAGCAACTGCTGATATTATGCAGTTCCGTCTCATTGCGAAAATATTTTAATGTACATTAAGATTTTTGCAGTATTGGACCTGCAAAGTATATTATGGATTTGTTTTTCATGAAACTAATAGGCCTGTCATTTTTAAAAGTTCTCATCTTCTTATTAATTCAAAGTTTCTATCAGTTGAAGGTTTATGTCTTAAGCCGCTTGAGCCTCTTTTTCATCAATTTATCAATATTTTACATTAAAAAAATTGTCCATTTATAAATTAAAAAGAAAAACCCAAAACAGCAGTAATTGTGTAATTAAATTATTTCGCTATTTTTGTATTTATATAACTTTTTATTTATTTTTTACTCTAAGATTCATAATGCAACTATAGAAGCTTGTACGCCGAAGGAACTAAATAATTATAAATTGTTTAAGGCGCTACTATTTGTAAAGATTAGAATAAGCGAACGAACGAAATATTTTATTAATTATAAATACTTATAAAATTCGTTTTGTAGACTTATACCTTTAGGTGTAAATAATTTTACCATAATACCATTAGGACGACGGCACACCATCGGTGTTTTTTATTGATAAATCCAATAATATAATAAAATGTCTATTTAATATTTGTCACTGCGACATTGATAAAAAGGTGCATTCTTTTTTACAGCGATAAAATTATCTATTCCTAAAAATTAGGTGGCAAAATTAAGTAACTTTTCTTTTCCGTTGCCCAGCAACGTAATATATTGTTATCAAATTTGATGTTGTCAAGCGCTTTTTGTCAGTGATAGAACCGATTTGCAATTTAATTATAAAAATGAACATGCGTCAGAAAATAAAAATGATATTATTTTTTAGTATCCTTAAATGAATTCATGAATTTACTTTGCTAAAAATCACTCGATCTTTTTTAAGACCGGATAAACTTTTATTTTATAAACTCAAAATAGATTGCTTCTTTGAAATTTAAACCCATACAAACGGTACTAGATAAAAACGCTCCAGCCTTCGCTGTCATGTTTTTATCAGCTCGTTTGTTCTCGTTAAAATTCTAAACATGCTAGTTTTCGTAAAAAATAAAAGTTTTTGTGCTTTTACGTACGATAAATACACTCATGTAATGAAGAATCTATTAAAATATGTCATTTTGGCACCTTGACATCGATGAAAAAAGGTGCATTCTTTTTAATGCAGCGCTGAAAATGCCTCTTCCTAAAAATTAGGTGTCTCCAGCTGAAAATTAAGTAACCTTTCTTTTCCGTTGCCCAGCTACGTGACATATTGTTACAAACAAATTTGATTTAACGAAGTAATTAATTATTTTGACAGCTGAGAAAAGTGCAATTTTTTTTTAAATACCTATACACCTATATCAGAATTTTGCTATAATTTTGGTTTTTCTTATTTTATCTAGTACCTAGGTATTCGTTTATTTTGCCCTTTGGCTGTTATATATAATATCAAAGTATTTTAAATAACCTGCTTCTACCTGTTTATAAAATTTATATAGGGGCGGCAACCTAATCCTGACCGCGGGCGTTAAATTCCTAGTTACCGCACTGCTAAGCAATCTAGTTTTTGTAAAAAATAAAGGTTATCGGATAAATAAGAAGCTCTTGTACTTTTACGTACGATAAAACTTCTGTTGTATCTATTTGAAAATTCTTTAGCAATAATTGATTCGATATAATAACTATAATAACTTAATATATTAGTTTATTTCATACACGTTCGACGCAACAAATATATTTGCGAATATAAACGCCACGCTAGTAAATAAATAATAAGTTACTAAAAAAATATATTTGAATATGCTAAAATATCAACATTTGCTTCTCAAGTGGCAATATCACATAAATATAGTATATGGAGAAAGTGTTTCCTAACCACCTGAAGATACCTTACCTACCTACTAATAGAAACTGCTTCTTTGTCTTGGTAGTCTAAATTAGTATTTTGATCTGCTTGCTGTTGAAGCACGTCGTTAAGTATAAATGACAGCATTAGTAGTTACTCGTCTTCTCCCATACAGACTAAATTTTTATTTTGTCATGTCCAAAGTGCGGGCTAAATTAAATTGGACCATTTTTATTATTATTTTTTACCCGCAGATTTTTTGAATATTGTAGTGACGAAACATTTCGACTGGTAACATGGGTTCAGGTTTTAAGTATATATAGGGTAGACCAAAAATAATATAAAGGACTTCACTTAAGTATCAAAATTCATGGGGGTTATTTACTACACTCTGCGTATTCCACGCTCGAACATAAACCATACGTTTAAATGCACCAAACTAGATTGGCGTTTCATATATTCTATTATGGAGCGTGACATATAGTTTGACCCTTAAGCTTGTCGTAAAAATGGAACTTTGTTAATTAACATTCTTAATCAACTTTAATAGAACACTTGTCCAAAAAATAATAGCCCCCTAAATTTTTCAGTTCTACTGAAATCTTTTTCTTTGAGGCATGTTCATAAGATTATATCTCTTAGCTTTCATTTCGGGATGTAATCATACTAAACTGTCTCAAATTCAATTCATAAAACTGACATATAAAAAGTTTTTTAACTGGTGAAAAATCTAATCGATAAAAAATAGCTTCTCTTATAATACTTGTGATTTTTTTAAATCAAAACATTGAGTTTATATTCGAATGTAATATACAGTATTTCTCACCAAACCTATATGTGTAAAATTGAAATGTCATCATTTGGAATCTAGGCCTGCTTGATTAGAATTTTTTTTATTTTCATGAACCCGCGCACGCCTTAACACAAAATATCGAAAAATTTTATTAAGAGAAGTTGCTCGGAAATCAAAATCATGCAGGCCTGCCGAGTTTAATAACCATCATCCTACATTGTTTCTTTTTTTATTTCATACAATGTTTTCCTTAGTTAGAATTTTCAAAGTTCTTCAATTTCCTCATCGTTTGATGAGCGTAGGACACCAAATTTGTTCAACAAATCTTATTTCCGAAATAATATTTTCTAATAAAGGTATTTAATAGCAATACGAATTGTTTTTTTTTATTTAGAGGTTTCAAAGAATTATTAAATTTGGTATGATTGCATGATTTTGAATTCTGAGCAACTTTTCTGATTGGAATTTTTCGATATTTTGCAAAATAGAGGCTTTACGTAGAGAGAAAATAAAAATAATGTTTCGGTCAAAGCCAGCTTGATTTCATAAAAATAAAAATCATATAAATTTGATCTACTAAATTTCTACGTACAAGAAATGCAAATTTTTATAGGAAACTGTCACACAAACATATACTATACAATTTTCTCCATAAAAATTGGGAAAATCACTAAATGTATTTGTTCCCTTATTTATAGCCAGCAAATATTCCAATGTTTCTTTGCAGAAATATTTTAACAATACAACTTTGATTGTTACCTTAACGATATTGGCAGAAAGGATTCATCATCAAAGTTGTCTAGTTAGTAAGCCAATAACAAGCTAACTGGGCTACTTTGATTATGAGAAAATCAAGTCAAAGTTGCCTAGTAAGTTAATTATTGCACAAAATCTTCCTGCCACCCACATTAAGCTATAACATATTGAAGCAAAATCTTGACTGACCTTACTATCGAGAAAAAATAAAATTTTATTGATGAAATAAAGAAATATACAAAACCAGGATAAACTGAATGTAAGTTTAGCTAAATTACTACGTATATGGAACCCAATTAATATTAAAATAATCTGATATAGGTTCAGTACCATTCATAACATCTGAAATTACAGATATAGTTGGCTGCTGGGAGTATACATATAGCTATTATTTGTTTCTGCGTTTCCTGTGATCTTTATAAAAGGTGCTAATTTGAAAACTTCTCACCTTTAATATCTCGCTTCCTGCAACTAATATTAATGTCGGAAATACAGAATTTAAATTGTAAGGTAGACGCTTTTAAAGAATATTTGCAGCCAGGGGTAGATGATACCCTTAAAGTCTTAAAAGGGAAGAGGATCAAGTGGTACATCATTATTTTAAAGGTCGTTTAAATCTCTTTCCAATAATACCATAATTTATTGGTTTTTGAGTAATGTGATTTTCCACAAATGTACGTAATTAGAACTTACCTGCACTGAGATTTATGGTTTTTCTTAGATTATTGTTTAAAAAAACATTATTGTGTTGATTCCTCTTGAAGTAGAATCGGGGGTCTTAGGTAGTCACTTTGGGTGACACCGCTTGCCAATTCTGTACTCGGGGCAAAGTCATCGTCAGAAATAAACTCTAATTATTTCCATTTTTGTAACGGGATATTTTGCAAAGTATTATTAAAAAAATAATACATTATGATATTAGTAGAAAAATATTTAAACAACCTTTATAATGGTGTGCCACTTAACGTCCTTCCCATTTACGATTTTTAGGGTAATATCTATCCCTCCCAGGGGCTTAAACCATGAAGCCTCCAAATTTAATTTTCTTTACATCTTCACAATAAAATTGACGTGCCTTTCAGATTTTTAATATTATTTACTGGACGCGCTATTAAGGATGGGAAATTTTTAAATTGAGATTGAGATGACAAATTATTAAATTTCATCTAAAGATTTTCAATCCAATCGACGAAACTAAAACTTTGAATAATTTAATGTAAAGAAAGTAGAAAATTGCTTTTAAATGTTTCAACATATTGAAAGGATTACTCTACATGTTTTGGATTCTTAGGACTTTTTCAAGAGCATTGCAAGATGATTACTAAACTTAAAAATTATTTTACAGGTCCTTATACATAATAAATTTTTTTATTGCCTAAGAGTTAGGGCTTTCCCCTGATTAGTGTAGATAGACTTGAGAAAGCTGTCTATCACGGAGGACATGTTTACGTAATTTTGTTGGTCATTAGTTGTGAGGGGATTATTTTTTATAGATTTTTTTATTTCAAACTGTGCTAGAAGATCTAAACGTTGGCCCTTCCTTTCGTTATGTAATAGTTTAATGTTTTCCGTATCTATAAAATGGTTATTTTCTATACAATGTGTGGAGATTCCGGAATTTTTATTCAAATTAGTTATTCAAAATAGAATTGCGATATTCTCTTAATCTTGTCTTGACAATTCTACCGGTTTGCCCAACATAGAGAGCTTCACGAGCTTTACATTTAATCCTATATACCCCCGATTTGTTAAGACTACCTATTTTATTTACTTTACCTACCTACCTACTTTATTATTCACCAACATAGATCCTAAACTACATTTATTCCCATTGTATTACAACCTAGGCTATTGAGTTTTTTTAAGACTTTATTACTTAACGTAGGTGCATAATTTATAAATCTATAATGTTTTCGTGTTTGGTCATCAACACTGTAAAAATGTTTCTTAAGTATTTTACGTTTTTATTTTTAATCATGCTATCTATTATAGACTCCCTATAGCCGTTATTTTTAGCTATCTGTTTGATAATATATAATTCCTGTTTATAGTCTATTGAGTTTAAAGGGAAATTTAACAGCCTCTGTGTGAGGCTATGTAAGGGTGACATTTTTATTTTCCATGACTGCTGAGAATTGATATGAATGACCGTATCTGTGGTGGTAGGTTTCCTGTATATATTGTATTGGAATTTATTATTAATTTTCTTCATGTTAATATCCAAGAACTACATTTCTTGGATATTAACATAAAGAAAATGAATAATGTAAACATTACACGTTTCTAGAAAATATGGAATATTCCGAGGGTTTAAAGTATTAAATTAGTCTTTGTCTCTTATATCCTTGAGAATCTTTGGAATATCTTAGTTAATTCAATTATATTTCAAATTTTAAGATGACTTCAAAATATAATTTTTTGGCAACATTGCAAAATAATTAAAAACTATGTTCTATTTAAAAAAATATATTTTTTTTTCTTGATCGGTCAAAAATAATTTTGTTTCATAACTCACTTATATTTATATTAATATTTTTGATGTATTGGAAATAGTAACTGAACTATAAACGGCCACAATGTATGACTCCGCCATAAGCATTTAAGTTAGATCGTGCTTTGAAGCATGGGGTATCATATTTTCTAACCTCGTATCCAACTGTCCCAAAGCAGGATCCCACTAGATGTTATTATTAAAAACATTTTATAATTTGTTCGGTTTAAACAACTATTCGCATGTCCTTTGTATTGGATATAAAATAAACTAACAATAAAGGTGTGTTTTCTTCAGAATTTTTAAACAAATATAGTCGTATAATGTCAACAATTAACGAGTATTTTATTCTGTATGCATATCCATTAATACCAAAGTATTTATATGTATGTGTAATACATGTGTCTTTTGGTTCGTCATGCGCCAGTTAAATTTTAATTACTAAACTACATGCCACTATTAAAAACACTGATGAAAATTTAAATATTCATAGTCAATTCACATGTCTAAATCTACAGTGCATTAAATATCTTTATGCATACCTAATATCTATGTTAATATGTTTATCACGTTAAAGGTGAACATCCTGACGTACCTACACTTTTACTAGAAATTAAGTAGTACTATAAGTAGTAGTAGTAGTAGCGTAAGTTCTTTTCTAAGATAAGCAGAAGCTTTTGATATCTGATACTGATATCTGACATAGCAATTTCGCAAATTTGATTAACATTCATTGAAATTTTTTGATGTCTCAAACTTAAATAGTAATATGTCATTGTCAATGGCTTCAAGATTATGACTGTGTCGAAAAACATATCAATAATGCATACTAGCATTAAAGTATTAATATTACGTAAATGGTTGAAGATAGGTATAGGACATGATTTATAAAAAATGTTTAGATTTATGCGTCGATCCCCTAGGATATACTGTATATCTCAAAATTTTATTTAAATTAGACTAGTACAGAATCAAGATTAAAAAGTATAAGTAATAGATAATTTTTTCCTGTTCCTTATGAAAAAATATAGATAAGTAAATGAACACTTATATGTTTTCGAATTTCCTACTACATTCTACCGATATATGTATGTATTAGAAAATTATTCTTTTGTTTCCTTGCACTAACAAAGATCGTAATCAAAAATAAAGATCCTTGTTCCTGATTGTATTTATTCATTTAAGTTTGGCCCCTAATTTTATCGATCGCGTTTTAAATTATTTATTGTATCTATACTCATCCAATTAGAGTCCCACCTTAAAGTTCTATATATTCTTATCAAAAAATCACTTTTCTTTAAAACTGTAAAACTACCTAAATATATAATAAATTATGCACATGGTGACAGATAAAGAGTGACCAGGGTGAGCAATATAGTTACATAAGCTTCTCTTTTATTTTTCTTAAAAAATAAGCTTGATAATAACGGAGATGTGACTATCTGTTTAATGTAATCAGACGTGTTTTCAGGACGCACTTCCTATAGAAATTTTTTTGCTTCAAACTTGTCATACCCATTAATGAACCTAAAGATAAAAATTACATAGAACTTTATTTTACGAAAGGTCTGGCAATATAACTTCTCAACGAATGTAAAAAAACCCTCTTCCTATTTGTACATAAACTGTTTAGACAAAAAGGGATTGATTTAAGGAACTTGATACTCTTAAAACTTATTTTAAAATTACCAAAATGTTTTTCTTTACCAACAGATAGAACTTATTTTCTTGTAACTTAAAGAGGATAACAACTTTCAATTTAATAAAGGCGTACTATGGTAGATTTGAAGGTAAGTATAATCTCGGTGAAGTAAAATGTGTGTAACTACTAATTGGCTCACTGGCATTTCCCAAACTTTGTGCATCTTTGTTTTATTATGATAACAATGAATGTATGTGTCTTAAATTTTATAGGAACGGCTGGAATGTGATAAAAAATTATCTTCTGCAAAAAATATCAATTATTGAAATCTTCGAACGTATGCCTATAATGTTAATTTAATTGGGCAAATGCTCTCCTCCATTTGTTTCGCCTGAATTTTTAATCCAATCTAATCCTAATCTTCTTATTATTAAAAGTTAAGTAATGCAATACCATTTTAAATAGAGTGGGAGGTTCTAATTAACGAAATTTCTCAAAAATTATGTTACATCCGCAAACGTTTATATTCAAAGATACTATGAGTAATGAACCATTATTTTTCAACGAACTATACGGCTCTCAAGTAGGTATAATATTTTAATAAATTCCCCCTATTTCATAATTCGTTAGAGCATAGAGTATAGAAAAATTCAAAATAATTGAATAAACATCAGTCACAATATCATAAAGATAAAATTATGCAACGGTGAAAAATCCTACTTTCTTGTTATTTGTTTGTGGGAACTGCATTCTCGTTATATCTCAAAATATCAATTTGGTACTTTGAACGCAGATATTTTTTTCGTGTTTTTCGAAAGTTTCTCTACTAGCACTTTAAGTTTGATTAATTATTAAGGTCGTACATTATCATACATACTCTGAAATTAAGTAAACCATTACCACTGGTTAAAGACTACTTTCATCAGCAAAAATTATGAAATCTTAAATTTACAAAATTTCCATTCTAGGACTTAAATAAACGAATTCTAGAGTGATAATTTCCAAAATAGTTCAATGGAGGGTCTACCAATGTGAAGAATTTTAATTTTTCTCAGCTACTTGACAATGAATGGTATTATTCATTCACTTTCACTTCTTTCTATTTTGGTAAAAACTTTGCTGCTGTTATTAGAACGTAAGTAAAATGTACATAAAATATGTTTATCATATTTTATAGCTCTGGCGAAAAAAATTTCCGTAACGTCACAGATTTTATTTCAATTCTTTCAGTAATAAATAGAACTGGTACAGGTTCTAAGTACAATGACAGGGATATAAATTGTCTCATCAAACAATTTGGCAAGAGTATTATAGAATCTAAGGTTTAAAGTCGGAATGCGCGGGAATTGAAATAGTAAATTGACCGTATATGGCTCCTTAATGCATTAAGCTAACATTAAATGGCTTCAACAGTACCCTACAGTCTAAACCATAGAAAAATTCGAAAATTATTAACTGAATATCACCATAAATCATGAAATGTTGCATGTTTCCAAGTACTTCCCATATAAGGAAAATAAACCTTTTACGACCTCCCCGATTGTTGTCGATTGAGAGGCGGTCTTTTATTATTTAATACCTTCTGTTGCACTTTTTAATGATCCTCGCGAACGGGCATTGTCAGAACATAAAGGCCTAACGTGTTATTTTAGATCTTGGCACGCTTTATTTATGACCCTCTTTAAGTGCGTCGTTTAATATAACAGTTGCTGGTGGCTTTATGCGATGTAATATTGGTTTTTATTAATTTATCTGCAGGTTACAAACAAAGAATTGTGATTTTTATATCCCCTATCTTTTGGGATGGTCATATTGGTCACAGATGTACTTTATTTCTTTACGACAATAATAATTACATCGCTATACAAGCATCTAATAACAGAATATTACATTTTTTGGAACATCTATGTACAGTTACTGAGCAATTATTACTACTACTACGGGGTTATATCAACTATAAATACCAAATTAAATTTAGTTAGATATATTCTTAAACCCATGCAGGCTGTTTAAATATAAGAAAACCTGATTTGTTTAGTTTTGCTCGAGCCGATCGAGATGAATTTTTAAACAATGGAATTAAAAATCGATTACAGCAATTCCTTTCAAAAATTCTATGTTTCACAAATTCTGTTGAAAATCTTGTGAAGACTGATCAATGGCTTAGTGCAGATTTGTAAAAATTGCTTCCCTCCAGTTAAATTTAACTGCATCCTCTTATTTATGTACGATATAAAGGATGATAACAGATAATCGAGATTGAATTCTACCGATAGGGGCGTAGCCGCTATGTTATTATACAAAATCCTTACTTTCTACTAATATCTTCGCAACAACTTTTCTATAATCTCTGTTCTATGCCCTATAAACTTTGTAATTGGCATTTTTTCGTAGTTACCATGGTATCTCCATGGGGAAGTTAAATATTTTAAAATTTTTACTGTTTTCATTAAACAAATATAACAAGCTATGACTTGTTTTAACCATTTTTATCTGGATGTTGCTGGCCATTTGGTTTCTACCAGTACAGGTTGACAAGCGAGTCGATGTCTCCGACGTATCGGTAAGGGGAAACAATATCTTTTAAAACATGGCCGAGTCATGGGCGTGCTATGATTATTTTAATAATGTAATAAAAATAGGAAATTTTTTAAATTTGAAGGTAGCTAATAATTTTTATCAAGGTGTAAATAATTACGTTTCTTTCAGCATGGAAAAAATGGCTACATGGTTAATCGATTAAGGACGATTTTTCAGTGTTGGTCGCAGTATGTGGTTGCAGCTCGATGGATGCCCGTATTCATTCATTTCATTTCCTTGTGCGCGATCTTCTTGATGAACATTTTCCTGACTGGTAGATTAGCATTGCCAAATCTCCTGACTTAACATCTGGTAGTTAGCAATTGTTTACAAAGTTCAACCAACCACCAAAGAAGATATGACCATTCGAATATGAAATACATTGAATGCTTTCCTATGCATGAAATAGAAGCAGCTGTTATTTCTACAAGACGATTTTTCTAGGAATTTTGAATCTTTTAATAAATGAAAATCTCACAACTTTGGTCGATGTAATTACACTCTCTCACTCTTTTTGTGATAATTTTTAAGAACGAAACGACTTTCGGTATTTGCAGCTGTCTTCACCAATTATCGAGCTATCAAACGGAGGTAAAATGGATAAATATTTATATCAAATTTCTTGTGAAATCGAAGTTAGAAATATATCTTTTTAATATCGCCCTCTTTTATTAACCGCACAACCCAATTTTAAGGTTATTTATGACAACATCTCCCGTGAAAAGGAAAAACTAGTAGAGTGCCTTGCTAGGTTGTTGCTTAGTATCGATTTTCTAAAAGCTGGCCACCCTCTATCGACTGGTATAAACAGTTTTTTAAAAATCGAATACTTAACAGATTTATTGTAAATGGAAAAACCTAGTAAAATGCAAATTTTAATATAATATTAACTTATTTTGTATTTCCTGAGAAACCATCAAAACTCAGTTACTAGGTTTTTTCTTTTCACGGGAACGCCATCCTTAGTAGATAACCCTGTTTAGATCGAAATATTGAGATAAATATTGAAGTATCATTTAGCGATAAGTAAACAGAAAAATTAGACTAGATCTTGTCATGTAGTTTTTACGTTTTTTGAGATTAATGTGAGTGTTAATCTAATTAATACTTTTATGTTTTTCCCACTTTATTAAACTTTTTTATAAATATTAGTGTAATTCATTCTCTTAATTTAACCCAATATCTAATATCAGATTTGTTCGCGCCCACAACAACACTAAGCTTTTTACATGCCAAATTGCAATGTCGACAAACTATAAACATGACGGCACCATTCTTCAAAGCACATACCACTATATTACCTTCTTTAGAACTCAATATGTAATTTCTGCAAAATAACGATAACAATTTCGGATTTTCAGAAGCTATTATTTTCTCAGCCGACAGAAGGCAAGGTATTTAAATTTGAGAGTGACCGAATAAATGCCTATCTCTTGGTCTAGACGGGCTAATTTGGAGTTCATTTTTGGCATTTTATATGGTTGTCAGGTAGCCGATACATGGTGAACCGAACAGTGAAATTTAAATTTTAGAGATAATGCATTTTATTTTTCCAAGGTTACATCTAATGAATCATTAAAATTTGTTTGGTGTTCCTCCGAAAGAGAAGTCGAGGAAACAACTTTTTATCATGTTTTATTCATATCCAGAATAATAAGTTTTCTGGTTGGTGAGAGGGGAATTTTAAAGTACGTGTGATGTGTAAAACGTGTTGCTGTCGCAGTCTAAACATTATTAAATAAATAAAGACGGAAGTTGGAATTTTGAAGTTTAATTATTTTTATGGATTCTACCAAATTTAGTTTTACACTTTCATTTTCAATATGTAAAATATTAAAATTAGGATTATCATGATTTTCTATAAGTGAATAGATAGTTATTTGTATCTTTAATAAAAATATCGTGATGTTCTTGTATCCTGTACCATACTACCTGTTTGGTACGTATTTATACAGTCACTATAATTCGTACCTCCGGAGAAACAGTGCAATGAGTGCAACATTGTAAAACGTTCAGAAAACAGTGTCCAGAACTTTTATAACTCGTGATACAATACATTTTCTAGAAAATTTAATTTTTATGAAGATTCTTTAATGTATGCAGCTTCAGTTTGTTTTTTAAATTCCTTTTGTAATTTTTCCCTGTTTGGGAAAACCGGCTCTGGTGGCTCCGCGGTCAAAGCGGTAGTCATTTTGACCTCCAAGACGAGAATTCGCAGGTTCGATCCTGCGACCGGGATATCGATTCGCACTAGGTGGATTTTAGTGGAATCAGTCATGGCATTGCTGTCCGGAGCAATGCCAAAAATGGGGAAGAGTAGAAAATATATCATCACCATACCTCCCATTCACGCCGGTAACCAGGCCGAATGAGATCGGATATCTCGTGGGGTACGGGGGATGATACGCACTCCCCAATTGGTAGGTCATACCACAAAGCAAGAAACCAAGGATTAATAGCCCTGGGGGAGGGTTGGGGGGGGGGGGGGGGGGGGGGGTGCAGCATATAACTGAGGATCGTGGTTCGGAACCCACGCTAAGCTGTAGGTATCCTCGGAATGGCCCTGGTAGCGAACGAAGAGTTAAAAATTGAGATAACAGACAATTTATTAAATAAGTGATATGAAAAATAATTTACATTGTTTACATATTCTACATTTCAAATAATAATAATTGAAACAAATTGTTACATTTTGGTACAATACAAATTCAACAATTTTATTAAAACGTCTCCCTTTCTTCCAGAGATGATGATTTTTGACTTAAGCTTATTAAGTTCTAATATTAGACTAATCCGAGATCAAATACCTTTATATCCAAGTTTATATTAGTATCCTATGAGTTTTTAATTCCTTTAAATCCATATTTGGGCTATATTTATTTACCCACAATTTTTCATACTTCGTTACGTTAAGCTCAATTTATTGTGCCTTCTGTAAATCGTCATCCATTGTGTATTCTTATGAGGAACTTGTGGGTTATATTGTTTATATTTATGTTGGTAACAGTATACAGGTATGAATCTGAAACAAATTGGTGAATAGGTATACTAATATTTTCGAAATATCAAAATAAGTAATATCATCCTGTTTTCTGCTGTCCGAAAAGTCACAATTGGAATGACTATGTTGGACAATAAAATTTAAGAAACAAAGATATAAAATGCAATATGTCTTTATTAGCTCAATAATAAGGCAGATTTATCAAGGAAAACTTATATTCTTGTCGTGGTTTCTTTGAAATAAATTACGAAATATTTGTCATATTTACCTTTGTGATACTGTAGCTCTGTATGCGTTTACTAGAGACGAAGTATCTCGCATTACTGAAAAATCGGTTATTGTCGCACCAGGGGCAAATACCATTCGCGCTATTTACACAAGAACATGCGCCATCCAAAAATACAAATGTTTTTGCAGCCATAGATAGTTTAAAGATTTTGGAATCTTTTGTCATTAATTTTTCACTTTTGGAAAAAATTGCACTGATAACATTGTTTCTCTGGAAGTGTGTATGTTAATAAATGCCTGATTGTAGTTTCATTATTTCTAATAAATTTGCTTAAAGAACTTTTAGTCTTGTATGCGAAATTTATGTTATGTTTCTTTATTAAAGTGTTAATACTTTTACTTGATTCGCGAGAAAACATAATAACATTGTGTTTATTAGTATGGTTTTTATACTTAAATAAACTAGAGCAATGGCTTTTTTTACATATATTTAAGTTCCTTACCTGAAAATTTTATCAAACAAATTAATGATGTACCTTTGTTGCTATTTGTTTTATTATGCTTAACTCTTTAAGAAAATTTTCTTTATTTGATGGAAAAGTCTATGGATTATGTTGTCATGTAATGTCGCTAATTCATGTGGTATAGAGGAGAATCTGTATTGTGGTATCTGTGGAAGTTTGTGGAAAACTAGAAAGACTTCTTATTGTTTTTTTTATGATCAAACACAAGCACTATAGGAAAAATCCTTTAGGTCACTCTGGGAGCGGTGCGTGTACGCAAAAAGCAATTCACGTTGGTTTTGAATCGTTGGAGGTTATATTCGTTGGGAAAAACGACTTCGGGAAGGTCGTTCCATGAGGATGAAGTGCTCCAGGTGAAAGAATTCTTAAATAATATAGTTCGAGGACTACTAAACTTAACCACATATGGATGGGCGGTAGTGGTTCGTCGTGTATTTCTGCTATTCGCCGCTCTGAGCGGAATTAAGAGGGCAAGGTCAGCAGAGCAATTTCCATGAAAATATCTGTAAAAGAGAGTCAAATCCCCAACCCGTCTTCGATGTTCTAGGCTGTCGAGGTTCTTCGTCAGCTCGTGGTCTCCAATCAGACGAATGGCCCTCTTGGTTCAGATGAGGACACCAAGTTTCTGAGAAGCTATCTTGGCGATTGTCACAACGTGGTTATGCCAAGACATACTCTCTCCCAGATTGACGCCCAGTAAATTAATAGATGTAGCCAGTGGGATTGAGTGTCCGCCCATTACTATATCCGGTTCTGTAATGTTAATCTTTTTAGAGGAAATGGCTGCCTGGGTTTTTTAGCGTTAAATTCGACTTGGTTACTGTCACCTCAAGCCAAAATTTCTTAGGTCTATGTTGAGGCGTGATACTTCATGCTGTCTGCGAAGATGTGTGTCAGCAGCCGATGTTTGTGCATTCAAAGAGAAAGATGAGATAAGTGTGCTATCGTCAGCAAAGCGTAATATCGGATTTTTCGTTTTCACTAGACGGTCGTTAATGTAGAGTAAGAAGAGAGTGGGAGACAATGTGGACCCTTGAGGAATATCGGCATTGATGCTGAAGGTGTCTGAGAGAAAGTCCCTCATACCAAACACGATCAAAGGCTTCAGAAATATCAAGTGCAACCGCCCGAGACTCCCCATGATGTTCGATTGCGTTGTTCCAAAGATGGGTTTGTTCACATGTGACATAGGCTAGAAGATCTCCAGTTGATCTGGACTTCCGAAAACAATATTGATGATCGCTGATAATGTTGAAGACTTCCAGGTACTTTAGAAGATGTTGGTTAATAGCTTTCTCCATTACCTTGGATATAACTGAAAGCAATGCGACTGGTCGATAGTTGTTAGGCAGGGTTATCTTACCTTTCTTTGGTATAGGCTGGACTCGCGCCGTCTTCCAGCACGATGGAAATATTCCTTGTTTGTAGGATAAGTTAAAAAGTCTGGTGTTAGTTCATCGGCGCATCTCTTGAGAACTATAACAGGAATTTCGTCTGGACCAGAAGCTTTCTTGACGTCGAGCGCTTTCAGGATTCGTTTGATATTACGCTGATGGAACACAATTTCGGTCATTTCGGATTGAACTGCAGGAATGTTAGGTGGTGTTCTTCCCTGAAAATCTACAGTGGAATACGAAGAAAATTGTTCAGCAAGTAAGTTTGCTTTGTCTCCGGCTGTGTGGATGCTATTGCACCAGCGGAATGGGTTAGTCGATTTGGTAAAATTTTGGCTGACGGCCTTAGCGACAGACCAAAAGGACCTTGATCCGTTTGGACTATCAAGAAGTTTGTTTTTGATCCTCATGTTATAGGCTTCTTTGCTTTGATCTATTGTTAGCTTACATTGGTTTCGAGCGGTTAAAATTGTTAAAAAAAGTCCTTCATAATATCGAGCTCTAAAGTCGCACCTGTATATTTTTATGAAATTTTGTAACCAAAAATTTGTAGACAAATAAATCACTCTTGTGCCGGAAGCCAGGAAGAAATTTGACACCGCACTCGTGGGCACAACATTTCAAGTGTTAATTTTCAAAAACAAAGAAATAATTTTTTAAATACTTTTAAAAAAATTTATTTAAAGAAGCTACTGTTTGTTTAAAAGAAATAAATAAAATTCGAAAAAAATTGATTGTATTTATTCGGGTTTCGTGTATGACAAAATTTGTAAAGTATGACAAAACTTGTCCAAACCCTCATCAATCAGCATAAAACTATTAAAGAACAATTGCTTCATCCCTTCCATATTCAAAAGGTATACGCAATATCCCTAGATGATTATCCTGAATGATTAAATTAGGCAAACCAGTTTTTACAATACTTTGGAGAAAACCGCCATTTTAATAGAATTGTTTTCTTTGCCGCCGAAGATGGCTTTACGAGAGACGATGTACTAAATTGTCACAATATACAATACAGAAAAGAAAATCCCCATGCAATAAGATAGTGATCAACAAATGTTTATGATTAATGTGTTGTCGGTGCAAAATAATATTAATTATTTATTGAGAAATGTATGCTTGCAAGCTACAGCACAAATGTGGTTTCTGCAAGATGGTACCCCGTCAGATTTTAGCAACGTAGTTCGTCGTTATTTGTTTGATAATTTTGGTAATCATTAGGCAGATCGCGGTGGATCTATTCTTGGATTTATTTTTCTGGGGTAATTTTCAACTTCAGTAAATACCAGGGATGAGCTACTTCAACAGATAATTCATTTTTGCGATCAAATACGAAACGATCCTTAAAATTAATATTGTTCGAAGTATAGCGACAATAAATTCTTAGAATAACAAAATATACATAGGTTCAGGGTGCTCATTTTGAACATCTGAGGAAATAAGCAATTAGAATAAAACTTATTTTGCGAGCAATTTTTATACTGAATTCTAAATTTTTATTAAGAGAAATGCTTCAAATTCTTTTATTTTCCAATTTCACTGTTCTTCTTAAGCTATGATCAATTCTTACTAATGTTTTCCAATCCGATAAGTTTTGATTTGGAAATTTCTCACTATAAATGTTTCTTGATTCCAAAGAATTGTGTTTTGAAATCGAAATTTTTTGCCTTTTTGTTCGGGTTTGTATTTAATAATTATTTACTTTCCCATTTTTTGTTCCATTTGTTAGGAGTAGGCCTAATTAAATACTTAAATAAGGGTTCTTATAGTCAGTAAAAATACAATTTTCTGAGAACGATATCAAATAATAAAATATAATATTTACCTACTATTTGTAACACGTATATAATAAAATATAATATTTACCTACTATTTGTAACACGTATATGGAACGTCTGTATGAATGTGTTAATAACCCCGAACTGTATTTATAATTTCTAACGGGATTAAAACTATGTTTTACTACTTATTCCACTAAACAAGAGCCCAACCCAAGAACTAAATTATTTCACCCACGCCCTGGCCAAAATTTAAGCTGCTTGTCCGCTGAACATTCTTAACTTACCATATAATATATTTTACCTTTTACTTTTTCATAATAGCCTTCCATATACAGACGATCCTTTTTGGGAATGTTGTCGACTTTATCACATAACTTTTGCTTTTAAGTTAATATTATGGCATTAATATTGTGATAAAGTAATAAAAAGAAGAACGACATTGAAACTATATTATATAATATATGAAAATTTGGAAGTGTAAATAATGTATAGTTTATAGTAAAGTTTTTTTCGCGGGATATTACAATATAATTGAAACAATAAATAAAAAATATACCTAAATAACCTAAATTTACCAATGAATAAATTACGCCCAAACATTATTAAAATTGCTAAGTAAGCAAGAAATTAACAACTAGGAATGTTTTGTGGAGGAAGAGAATTGATCTATCAGAATATTTAAAGTGACTGTAAGTTTAATGCCCTGTAAAATATAATGTTCTATATAATCATAATACATGGTACACCAAGTAAAGTGGCCTATTAGAAGTATCTCGAGAACAAAATGAGATTTTATTTTGAAAATTTGGATTTGGCTATAATAGATAGTTTTGTACATTTATAAAATACTTTGGATGGTGCGGTGTTGCCGAATCATACCGAAAGTGGTAGCAACTTCGGAATTTTAAATGAATTACCCCATATATTATATATTTTTTGGAATCTAGGTAAAAATCTAGAACATTCTTCTGTATAATTTCATATACCTATCTTCAAGAATTTTGAATTATAAATAATCTTGTGATTTTTTAACGCTGTATCGGGACGTGAAAAGAAAATCACATCTTTATAGCGGTTACAGCTAGAAAGCTGAAATTTTGACAATAGTTTCACAAGACCATCCAAATTTTTTCATTTTAAATAGTATTTAATTAGTTTTATACAGGGCGTCTCCATAACAATATTTCTAAGGGAGATGAATTATTGCAAAAATCTTCGTTTTTTTAAAATGGGATTTGGTATGTTTTGCTAATGGAGGATCGAATTATCTAATGATATTAAGTGTTCCTAAAAATGAATACGAGTACAAAATTTAAGTCCTGTACATACCTTGACATATTGTATTATTTTCAATCCACCCTCCCTATTGAATCTTCAATCCATAGCTATTAAAAAAATTTCTTCAAGAAAAAATGTCCAAAATAATAAAATTAACACGATTTTTTTAATATCTACAATCTTCAAGAGGATGGAATGTTACATATTTTCAAATCATAAGCATGAACATATTAAAGATATTTATAATGTTTCAATTTTTAATTGTTTAGTCAATATTTACATAAAAGGTAACGTATAAGATTATAAGCGTTATCCTCCGAGTTGAATTCACTTTCACAAAATGAATTTCTTAAACTTCTGACCCAAGTAGACCCTTTAAATCAGTCCCTTGGGACTTAAGTCGTGTATAATTCGATTTTATGCCCCAGGCGTCTCGCCTGCTGAAGATTATGAAAATTTATTTATAGGAGTTCTTGAGCAGTTGTTTTTCTTAATAAAATCATTTTGTCTTTGTATGTGTTACTCCGAAGAAAATTTAATATATAATTTGATTATGTGAGGTTCCTGCTATAAACAGCATAATTCTGCTACAAAACATCAAATATATTAACGATGAGCCATGGTTAAATAAATAGCCATAGGCCTACACAACTTGCCCTACTATATTTTGTCACATACGTTAGTCTGTTGAGGCATCGCAGATTAAAAACGATATAAACAGATTACATTATTATCGATTAGTTATTTGTTATTTTACTTTTTCTAAAATGTTAAGGAAAAAGAATGGGAATATATAAATATAGAACTAAAATTAACAAATGCAACAACCAAAATACGTGATAATATGCTATTTTCTGTTATCAAGGTAGCTTAGCGTACGTCTTCAGAAAAAAATTAAAAAATTAAAAAATTATATTTAAACAATATCAAAAATTGGTAAATTCACACATGTGCTATTTCTTACTCGTATGTTGTATGAGCAAAATAAATTTTGTATAAAACGGGTCAGATAAACTGGATATTTTGATATAATTCAGATTACTCTCACACACTGTCTAAACCGAACTAGCTTACAAAAGATTCTGAAGAAAAATAATAAATAAAGAGTGACCAAAGACGAAGTATTTTGGTAATAAATTTGGCTCCTGGATACCTTTGTAGTTCGAATCTCTTTAGCATTGATATGTTAACACAATTTATCGATAGTTATTTGTCTGACATCGGCCGATCTGTTACCATCATCCCATCCGCAGTTATATCAATTTAATGTTGTTCATATTTCAGTTTTCGTCACTTAGTGTCTAGTTCCCCTAAGTATTAATTTATTTTAATTAATATTAATTATTCTTAGGGGCGCTTTAAACGTAGACTTATTTTTAACTTTAACATGAAACGTGGTTCCAAAGATTAACCAAGTAAACTGTCATGAACTGCATCACGAAAATATCTAATACGTAATTTACAACGCCCCTTACGCATGTTTTCTTTAAATTGTTACTTCGATAGTATGTATTGTTGGATATTTTTAAATTTTAAGAGATATTTCATTTATAATAATTTCAGTCTCATTATTAATTTACAATTTTCCACAAATGAAATAAAAAAACAACTAAACTTTAATATTGAGTACACAACTACTGAACAGCTTTGTTCTAGTGCTTCCCTACTTCGCACCTCGTTATAACAGGTAGGTTCCACATTCACAATAACATCAGATCAATAAATCTATATTAAAATTTCGTTAAAAAAATTGTCTATATCAGAGATTATTCATATACCAACAAATAAGATCAAGTAATAACAAATTCAATGACATTATTTAAATTAGAAATCATTATAATCTTATCAATAATCTTTATTATACAGGGTGTCCCATAACTAATGGTACACAGGAAAACTGCAGATTCCTTGGGTAAAAATACTGCGATTTGGCCATACTTAGTTTAGTTCAATAGCTGGTAATAACCGAGATACAGGGTGTCCAAGTAAAAATTTAATTTTCAATTTCCCTAAATAACTTATTTCTGAATCAATATTTTTGCACAAAATTTTGTGACTAGGGTTTTTTTGAGGAAAGGAATTTGAATTTGTTAATAATTTTGATGTAGATTGTAGAGGGCGCTCTCTGCGGTACTCTGGATACATAAAAAGAAATGTAACTTTTTTGTGCCTTAGTATAATGATATTTTTATTAAAAATATCAGTTTTTCCGTCATTTCTAAGCAATAAAGGTATACTTTGTAAATGGCGCTCCGACTAACCGTTTTCGAGATATTTTCAATTACAATTTCTAATGCGTCCGTTTAAATTTTGATTTGTAAATGTGAAATTTGTCACAGTAGGCTTTGGTAAAAACAAATACAATGAAACCGCCGATGTGCCCCGCGTCTGTTAAAATTTTCTTGTGCGTATAAACATACCATGTCTCGCATTTCTCCGTTAGAAAACAGTTATGTCGCGGCATTTTTAGTTTAATTTTTGATAACACTATCTTCAAAAACTGCTTAAAAACACCCAAGATGTTGACAAATGAAAATTAACTTTGACAGAAATGAGGTTTCAAAGTGCTTTCATTGTATTTGTTTTTGACAAAGCCTACTGTGACAAATTTTACATTTATAAATCAAAATTTAAACGGGCGCATTAGAAATTGTAATAATTGAAAATATAATTGTATATTGTATATGAAAACGGTTAGTCGGAGCGACATTTACAAAGTATACCTTTATTGCTTAAAAATGACGGAAAAACTGATATTTTTTATAAAAACATAATTATAATAAGGCCTAAGAAAGTTACACTTCTTTTTATGTATCCAGAGTAGCGCAGAGAGCGCCCCCTATAATCTGCATCAAAATTATTAACATATTCAAATTCCTTTCCTCAAAAAAGCCCTAGTCACAAAATTTTGTGCAAAAATATTGATTCAGAAATAAGTTATTTAGGAAAATTGAAAATTAAATTTTTACTTGGACACCCTGTCTCTCGGTTATTACCAGCTATTGAACTAAACTAAGTGTAGCCAAATCGCGGTATTTTTACCCAAGGAATCTGCAGTTTTCCTGTGTACCATTAGTTATGGGACACCCTGTATATTCATTTATTAATAATCTTCATTTTTTAGTGTCCAGCTAATTTGAGATTTACTATTCTCTATCATCTAATATCATGAGATGTCCACTCGTATTCTACTTCTACTATGCTGTGAATTAATTACTGCTTAGTTCTGCTTAGTTCTACTTAGAGAGCTTAAGTGACTGCCTGGTTCGGTAGATTCATAATTCTAAGTCACCGATGCATTACAAATTAGGGATTATGTATATTTGTTGCGCAATAAATCACTAACTTGAATTTAGATAGGTTTCTGGTGTATTAATTCAATCAGAACATTATCAACACTTTATTTGAGCAAAATGAATATTTATTGATTAATGTCCTATGTTTAATATTCTATTTATCATGAAGTTACATTGATTTATTGTTTTTATCATTCTGGCTACTCTACTATGCAAACTATCATGAACTGAACCTTAAAAATGCTCAAGTAATTTAAACAGCTCCTCCCACTCGTTTACTTTGAATGCCTTGATACCGTCACCAAGGTATTGTCATTCTAGGTATCTATCTAATGGTTCCCCACCTGGTAAACCTTGGTCTATGACGTAGATTCAGCGGTGCTCTCTGCACGAGGTCCGCAGAAGTTAATGCGAGTTTGACGGTGCCGCTAAGTCACCTCCGTGAATTGTCCGTGCACCAAGTGTCCGATCGAAAAGTCGAGGTTGCGCCGCTCGCCACCTTTGTATTGCATGTGTTTGTGCTCGTGATTCTTAGCATTGTACCACTGCTTGGATACGCGAACGCGCTGAACTTTAACTAGGTGAGTTAGGTTACCTATTATCCTAACGGATAAACCAGATTTTTCGAATGAAGTTCTTATATACTCTTATCCAAGTAATAATACGAAATTATTATATACTTTAACGTAAAAAATATTGAAAATATAGAATTAATAGTAATTTCAAATAATTTACTTGCAAAATAACTTCGCCCAGTTCAAAGCTAGCGATAAAGTTGCTGCATGATCACCCCATCCTCATCTCTAATCTGTATGGGTCCATTTTTAAATTTAACTATCATTATGTCTCATCTGGAGTTTGTTGGGGTTCATTTTATATTAATGCAAGTGAACCTAACAACAACACAGACAGACAGTTAGTGCTTGATGATAATTATTCTATTTACATCGTTCCATTATTTATATTTGTCTGATTCGGACAATTGTAATTTTTCTGTCTGACTATTGACGTAAGGAGTGTCTATTTTTTATCAGTTTATGGCCTAGTAAATTTGAAAAATTAATAATGAGAGAATATTAACAATAGCACTGTATTTAATTTTTGAAAGTATGCTCAATAATACAAGAGGTATTTTAAAATAGTCTACTTTAAACTACTTAAACTTAATGCATATTTATATAGATTACTTATCGGCGACTAACTTGGTTTTGTATTACGACATAAATGTAGGATCTTAAGAGAAATTTTTAATTGTATATTCAATAATTTAAATACAATGGAGATATTTGTGCAGAATAAAAATGGTTTCTACAAGTATGTTAGATTTAGCATAACTAACTACTACTATTTCTGAGTAAACATTTTTTGTTGTTACCCACATACACATTAAATATATTTTAATTTATCATATGCTCTAACGGTAAAATCAAGCAAAAAAATTTGCATTTTCGGTTTTAATAAACCTTTCTTCATTTTTTGTATTATGAGTAATTAAAGATATATCCACAAACAAGATCTTGATAATACGCGGGTGAAGCCTGGGTGAAGTATTTAAGCAGTGGTATACTTCAATGCCTACAAAAATTCTAGTATTTTATTCCTCCATTCATACACCGAATATTAATAAAAAATATTACATAAATAGCATATTATACACATAATGTATAATACATACTATGATAGTCAGCTGTTCCTCGAATATCTATATAAACGATGCGCCAGTTGATGTGTCATTTCGAGCTGATATTTTTTATTACCTACTGGTGGTTTAAGTATGCTTTTATAATTAAAACAGCAAAAATTATAATAATAGGGTGTATTATGTATTTTGTGAACTTTCTCGATAAACACATATTTGCTTGTTCTTTTGCCTGCAAAACAAGTTTGGGTGTTTGAGATTGTATTGATATAGATAATAAAATTTTAAAAACTAAAGTAAGCTTACTAAAATGTATCTACCTCCGTTGAAGTTTATTAAAGTCAGAACTATTTTCTTCAAGAACTCCTGTGGTTTAACAAAAGGTCGACATTCAGATGTTTGGAAAATTTATATGAATTAAATCAATTCGAACGTTTCGGTATAGTCCATGTGAGTATCAGGGCTACATTTTTATTATTTAATTCATATCTATAAATACGCTGTGAGAGTAATTGGTAATTTATTTGTGGTTGTCATTTGTTTTTATTTTAATAATACTTATCTAGCCCTAATGATGTACGGATTGGACCAAAACGTTGACATTGATTTAGTTAATTAAACTTATCCAAACAGTTGAAACCTGAACAGTTTTTTACCATGGACGCTACCTCTACAAATTATATCCTTATTGGTTATTGTCATTACACGAGAGTAATAAAACTAATTACAAAAATATGCATTCCCATTATGGATGCATGAGAATATAAAAAATTGGAAAGTCCGATAAATATTGTCCTTAGTAGGACTTAACAGATAAGTAACTCTTCTTCTCCTTAGTCAATGGACTTTTTATTCATTACCTTTATTAAATTCGTCCGAGATTTGTTTGAAAATATGTGAAAAATTACGACCCTGAATATTTACTTACCTTTTTTTAAAGAGATAACACCCGATCAATATATACCGTTCAGACCAGAAAATCAACCGTGCCACTTTTTGATAATATTTCTTTTAAACTAAGTTTTGATGCAAATTTTCTTTGTATTTACTATAGCATGAGTTTATGTACACCCATACTAAGGAATATCATATAATAAAAATAATTTAATTTGTACTGAAAATATCGAGTAGATACGTTTAGCATGGTTTAGCGTATCGCTAGTTCAGTTTAAATAGGTTCCATTATTATGGATTATATAGACTATAGAAAGAGTTGTCTGATATCTGTGAGATTATACTATAGAAGTACTGTTACGATTCTATTTAACACTGATTGATTCTTTCCTCAATCTACTAAGTAAACTTTCCATTCAACTAGGAGTAACATGATTTCCTAAAATAAATTAATACTAATTAAAGTCTTAGACCTAGTCATGATTCGGTAAGTTTTCTATCAATTTCTCTATTGAAGCTAACTACCAAATTTTAAAAAAATTGGCTTTAGTTCAGACACTCAATACGTGTGCATTTGACGGCAAAGTAATTCTGTATTGATTAACTAATTTTTACATAATATATTAATTTTCATTGGTATAGAAGGTTCATCACGATCGCCTGCAAAATAAATTAAAATAAATAGATGATCAAAATTCAATGATTGTTAACGGATCGTCAACTTGAATAATAATAATACCTTACACACAGTTCCAAGACGGTCTATGACTCAATCACTAATTTGGCTGTTTTAATTTGCATATATCATTTTCTCAATGATACATGTTTTTTTCCCGCTAAAACTAATTTGAATAGTTTTCATAATTCAGTGTAAAAACTTATTTTAACAATTTATATTAAGTTAGTGGTACAATATTTTTTATTTTTCCAAATTAATTTGCTAAAAGATTTTCACTCACATGTTATACAGAAAACAGAAGATGTGTCCAATGTGGGGGTTCAACCATGTAAATACAGCCAGATCAGATAATATCGTGTCACATCTTTTATAATGGAAATAATATGATGAATAAGAAATCGGTTAGACAGTTTTCGATTTGAGCAATCCTGCGAACAGACGAATGTAGGTTTTTTTATGATCAAACACAAGAACTATAGGAAAAATATTTTAAGATACTCTGGGAGTTATGCACATACGAATAAAGTGATTCACGTTGGCTTTGAATCGTTGAAGGTTATATTCGTTGAGAAATACGACCTCGGGAGAAAGAATTCTTAAATAAGTTCGAGGAGTACTATGCTGAACCACATATGGATAGGCGGCAGTGGTTCATCGCGTATTTCTGCTATTCGTCGTTCTAGCCGAGCATTTTCTATGGAAACATCTGTAAAAGAGAGTTAAATCACCAACTGGGCTTTGTATACTATCAAAAGTTGTTGAGGTGTTTACAACTTTTTGGTTCGGAAGAGTACACTAAGTTTCTGCGAAGCTATCTTGGCGATTGCCACAACGTGGTTATACCAAGACATATTTTGTCCCAGATTGATGGCCAGCAAATTAATAGATGAAGCCAGTAGAATAGCGTGTCATGCCATGGCTATATCCGGTTCTGTAATGTTAACCTTTTTAGTGAAAACTGCGGCCTGGGATTTCTTAGAGTTAAATTCGACTTGGTTATTGTCACCCCAAGCCAAACTTTCTTCCAGGTTCAGGCGTGAAGATGTGCGTCGGCAGCTGATATTTTCGTATTCAAAGAGAAAAAGACAAGTGTGCTATCGTCCGCAAAGCTAAATATTGAATTTTTAGTTTTCACTAGAAGGTCGTTAATGTAGAGTAAGAAGAGGGTGGGAGACAATATCTATCCTTCAGGAACACCGGCAGTGATAGTAAAGGTGTCTGAGGGAAATCTGTCAATCGCCACTTGCAGAGAACCATGTACAAAATCGACAGGGCATACCATAGGATCTTAGTTTACTTAGAAGCCCATGATGCCAAACACGATCAAGGGTTTTAGAAATATCCAGTGCAACAGCCCGAGACTCCCCATGATTTTCAACTGCGTTGTTCCAAAGATGGGTGACATCGGCTAGAAGGTCTCCCGTTGATCTGGACCGAAAACAGAAAACCGAAATCCACATTGATGATAGCTTATAACGTTGAAGTGTTCCGGATACATTAGAAGTTGTTAGTTAATAGCTTCCTCCATTACTTTTGGTATAACTGAAACCAATGCGACTGGTCGCTATTCTTAGGCAGGGTCCTCCTACCTTCCTTTGGTATAGGCTGCACTCGCGCCGTCTTCCAGCACGATGGAAATATTCCATTTTTGTAGGATAACTTGAATAGTCTACAAAATACTGACTGTGTTTATTGACGATCTGACCTTTGTCTCAGTTAGTGCGAGCACGTGAGGTTTGGAAGATTGTAAGTGCTGGTGGACTGAATTGATGTTCATTGTAAGCCCTCTAATATTGCAGAAATAAAATTTTGAAGTTGCTAATTCCAGGTTGGTTACCAACTGCAGGTGCCACACCGTTTCTTCGTTGAGTGGATGTTAATCGTTAATGGAAGGTACTCGGCTGACCTTTCCCTCTTAATTCCGCCGAGAGCGGCGAATAATAGAAATACACGACGAACAACTGCCGCCCATCCATATGTGCTTAAGCTTAGTACTCCTCGAACTTCATTATTTAAGAATTCTTTCATCTGGAGGACTTCATCCTTGTGGAACGACCTTCCCGAGGTCGTTTTTCCCAACGAATATAACCTCCAACGATTCAAAACCAACGTGAATCGCTTTTTGCGCACACGCACCACTCCCAGAGTGCCCTAAAGGATTTTTCCTATAGTGTTTGTGTTTTATCAAAAAAAAAGAGTGTTTTTAGAAGAACTCAGTAAATTGTCGGAAATGGTGGTTGTTTGATGAACTTCGCTTGATGGGGCCCCAAGACCATCCCCCGTCCGAAGATCCGATAGGGAAGCGAGTTTTCCTCCGGAGTATTTTGGGAGCTTCCAACATGTTATTTTTAGGATTCCACCCTAGTAACTGGAAACATCGACACAGCGACTCGAAGAGCATACTTCACGCTGCCTAAACCAATGCAATGGTATCTCACCAGGCATAATAAAATTGTTTGCTGGTGTATTCGGGCTTGTTCGTAGCGTTCGTTCGTTTTTAGGCATTTGTAATTTTCTCCTCAAATGTCTACGAAGAAAGTTATAATACCCTCTTAAGGACCCTGCAATTAAATCATGTTTTTCTTTATTTCTTTATAGTAAGTATAAAATGGCTCAATTACGGGTACGGTATACTCTATTTAAAAAAGTACTATCTTGGAAATTTTTAGAAACTTTATAACAATAATGCTTTATTTTGAAATATGTCTTTTGCAGATTTATTGTTGATCATTTTCAGGATGTTTTTTAATATGAGTTTACTATGCTTTACATAAATAGTATAACAATAACGTTTTTAAAGCTTTTTCTAAATGTATACTAAACAAATTATATTAAAGCAGGCCAGTGATGAACTTTTAAGTGTTGGTGAAAGTTTACTAAAACAGGTTTGTTATTTAATTCCAATTACCCATGATGATAATATATATTATACAAGAGATTGTTTATTGCCTAACGCATACCCTCGTTTAGTCGACACGAAATTCCATATTATTATCTTCCTTCAAGATTATATCTAGATATTTAGATTCAAATAAAAATAGACGTGTCATGGAATTTATATTTTGTACTAGCTAATTTTCTTCAAAGGCTTGTAACTAATAGGAGGTTTGTTAAAATTTATTGAAGAACTTTAGTTGACTAAAGTCAGTTGCTGCGTTTCCTACACTTATTTTATCTTGTTGAGCATAGGCAAACTGCCGCATGAAACCGTTCACATATTTTCAGTTTTGTTAAACGTTAATTTCTGGATAAATGACATAAAGTATTTAAAAATTGATACACAATAAATGTTGATAGTAAGAGAAGTTCAAAATATTACATTTTTGTCACTATTAAATCTTGCATTTTAATACGTCCAAAATAGATTAAGAAAAGTGATTTTACCCCATATCGATATGTATCCGGTTCGTGTAAACTGTTATAATATAAATTTTATGCTTGACATTCAACAATACCTGCGTTAAGTTGTAGTATGTAGTTTACAATACTTAAAGGCTGATTCATACCCATTTTTTAAAAAGGATTATATGAATTAATAATTATTAAATACTCAAACTCAAGTTTTTTATAAATACGTACTAGCTATTTAACAACAGTGACAGGAAGCATCCTAAAGAATTTGAACGAAAAATCGCAAAATCTGGTAAAACAGTCAATAAAGGAAGTACGATGTTGGTTAGATTTAGAAATAAAGACTTATTTCTATACATTTCGTAAAAATTGCCATCTTACTTGAAAATTTGCTAGTAATCGGGATTAGAGCCCGTGGCGATTCTTCAAATGCCAATGTTTAATCCAAGGTCGAAAATTGTATTTTATACAGGGTGTCCGGGAGAATGTGTGAAATCTCATGGATATGACGAAACCAAGTGAAAAGAGTTCTACAAATTCATATAAACTTTTTTCGTATAGGCCACCTCTTTGGAGATATGGGCTCCCAAAGAGCTCCCATGGAATCAATTATACATAATATTGAACCACCAGGTATATTCAATTTTTTTTTAATAGGATATATATAAGACTCTTCTATCTAAAAAAGTGTTTTGAATAACTAACAGCTAAAGGGAAGGACTAGCTGTGACACTCATGGCCCTTTTTTTAAACGCCCTGTATGATAAGAACTTTGAACAATGGTTTTTTTTACATTGCCTTAACTATGGGCTACAAATTAAGTACTCTTCATTCATGTCGCTAAATCTAACCGTTTTCGAAAAAAACGGCATTTCATATACATCATGTATTTGGCGTATTTCAATAACAGATGCATATTTGTTCCGATCAAATGTTCAACCTTCAAAATTCCGCTTTTTCATATTTAACCAATGAGAAGTTAAGGGAGATTTCCCATATTTTCCAGAACCCTGTATACACTAATATGGAAAATATTTCCTAACCTCCCGATGGGGCCCATAGCCCGGAGAATATCTGTTTACCATTATTTATTTATCCTTATGTTATATAGGTATATGTTATCTTCAGGCATTACGAAATAATTTTTCTAAACATATTTATATGGCAGACTTCTGTGTTTTTACGATAGATGGTACAGTTTATTTATTGTTATTTTTTTGTTATTTATATTAATATAGAGAAACCTACTGATCATCATAAAAACTTTGAAAGTGTAAGCTATTAACCCTAGTCGGCAGAATATAACTAGCTATAAACGTTAGTACTCCTATACAATCTGAGATGACCATAGATAGTCTTCATGTTTGTCATATGATAATAACATATAAGTATGCAATAAAATTATTTTCTAACAACATGATGATGCATGTAATAACACATCGATAAGATAATAACCCAAATAATAGCATATTATAACATAGGTGAAAATAAGTTATATTTAAGTGCAAAATTATTTTAATATATTTTAATTTTTCGGTCATCTTTGATAGTAATCCAGAAACTTTTATGAAATTTTCTAAATTAGCTTCTTTCTCTTCTCAGCTTCAGCTGAGAAAGAGCCGTCCGTCCGTTAGGTGGAATTTTATTTTAAGGATAACTTTATAAATGTTGTGACTTCATCAAACCCATTATTTGGTTTATACTTTTTAAGAGTTTTTAAAAGATTTAAGAGTTTTTAAAAGATTTAAAATTTAAATGTGAACACTGTACTTAAAGCCTACATGCTTTTATGTAGTGCCTTTTTAGAAACGGAGAATTATTGGATCCATGAGAAAGATGATGTCCCGAAGGGTGAAAATGCTCTGCTAATATATCAGAATAATTTTGTACTTAAATATAAATTAGTTTATCTATTTTGGGAAGTGCAGACAGTCGCACTAAAAACTTCTAAAACTTCTGTGCATATAACAATGACTAAACACATGCAAGAACATGCCAAACAGATATTTTCCGGGCTATAGGCCTCGTCGAGCGCTGAATAATGACCCCCTAAAGATTAAGCAAATCCGAATAAACCTCCAAAAAACATAAAAATACATATATCGGCCAATAGAAATATTAAATAATGATTTTTAAATTGCTGATAGATAAAGTACTGTTAAATAATAAATGGCTTAGGAACAGTTACAAAACTAATTATCTTAATTTGCAGCTACGTGCAATAAAAGAAAAATTACTTCATTCATTGCATGCTATCTAGTTATTTGCTCTTAATAGATGCCAGGGAAGCTTTTATATACTTTGTTTCTTACTCACAGGCTTCCTGGTTCAATCAAGAGATTTGATTTAAAACATTTAAAAATATATATAATTAGGTTTTAAGATGACCAATAACAGAAGTAAATTAAGTATTATAATATTTTATTCTTGAATGATGTAAAATAGCAGCAATTAGTTCTTTAAAATTATAAAAATTGAAAAAGGAAGTTTTATTTAAGGTCATGTATATTTCCTTATTCTTAGGTAGGTACTACTATAGATGCTTATTATCTACTGTGCATCAATTATAATCCTCCGATCTGGAATTTTGGTGCACACATTTATTGTAAAAATTATAAGAATTATTTAAATGTTTTATGCTCTCTATGCAAGCGGGATGTCAAATGAAAGGGTTTGACAAATGGTAAATATCTATACGTCCCTACAATTCTTTAAACATGGCTTGCTCTAATTGTTCCTTTAATTGCAAATATTTGAAACATTTTGGGACTATACTCCTTTAGGAGCCCCTTAACAACAAATTTATGATTCATGTCAACTATTTTATGAAAGGGTGAGCTAGGTATCTCTCAAATGTTCATAGTTTAGAATTAGAATTAGTTTTTACAATGAACAGAAGGTCAGATTTCTTGCTTTTATCAACCTTAATAAGTTGAACGCCTGAATCAAAATTCCTGGAAACGCTAGTTTTTTAAACATTTTCTCTAATAAATCGATACCAGAAAAATAATTATTATTTTTATATAATGTTATTTGTAACCCGCGGCCTTCCTGGTTTAACCACGACAATGTCCACTATTAATCAAGAGGCAGGAGATCAAAGGTTAAGCCGCGCAGCCCGATTCGAGTTACTTGAACGTGCTTAAATAAAATCATATTCATCCGGCAGGCATGCCAACTTAATCATCCTTTTAAATGTGACAAGAGTGAATTATAACGAAAAGGAGCACTAGTAATTTATATGGAATAGAGGACCGTTCCTTCACCTAAGAATATTTTTCTAAGATAGTTGAGGAATAAAATGAGGTGGTCTACAACTTAACTACGTTCTGCAGGTCGCCTTACATTTAAGGGGGTGAAAAACCAAGGAGTTCAAGTAGGAAAATTTAAATTCTGACATTTAAACATATTTTGTAAATGATAGTTCTACAGTATTAAAAACCTTGTCACTCACCCGATAAATAAATATCTATGAAATTTAGCTCCTGAATTTGGTCTCTAATGTAGATGATCTTCTTAAGGTGTGATCTTCTTAAGGCAGCTCACTAGAAAATACGACCAATATTGTTAATTTCTGTCGATAGTCTTTGATCAGGTGATTTCTTTTCTTTTAAATTTACACTCTCTGTTATCGTCGAATATTCCAAACGAGAGAAAACCTTCAATTTACTATAAAAATAGCAAAACTAACCATAATTTATGGCTCTATATATATACTGGACTGGAATAATTTTTTATTAAGAACTGCCATTAACCTCAATTTTTAGTTAAAATTACAAAAATATTTCTGTAAAATTTACCAAAATCTTTTGGTAAAATTTACTAAATTAATTAAAATCTTTTGTAAAATTTACTAAAATCTTTTGTAAAAATTTTGACATGGTATTTCCAAGCGGTCACACATCCAAATAGTAACTCTGCCCAATGGCGCTAGACTTCAGTGATCGGTGGTATGTTCCCTATTGTTCTCTTCATATTCAGATATACTCAAATCCTAGGAATCCTTTCACTCTTGCAGCACAACACTTTATTTAAACTTGGTCATTTTTGCTATGAAAAATACTTAAAGTACCATAATAGGACCAAGAGATTCTAGTTCGAATACCTGATGAAACATAAAACGCTTCTTCAATTGTATAATTGTAACAAATTTTTCTGGACCTTTTCCTCATTATATTTTCAGTTATTATGTATAACGCACAAAAAACAGATAATATATTATACTACTACTACCTAATAATATTATAATCTTGTAACATTTTATTGAATACAAAGCCACACAGTACAGTACAGTAAAGAGTACAAAGCTAGATTTTTAAATTTAATTTCAATTCAATTACTCATTGATTTTCTTACTTGACTGAATTAATTAGTTATTGGAAATACTGCTATAGGGCAAAAATACCCTTAACGATTTTAGGACAAATGTCTAAACAACTAAAAATGCGTTATTAATTTCTTTTATTCTGTAATATTATAAATTAAAAAGCAGGGCTTTTTACAAAATAAATGAATATTTATTTATTAACCAATCCAGCCAGGTATTCTAACGACAAATTAATTAAATCAAAAGCATCTAATGCTAACAGGATGCTGAATCTCTAGGTTACATTTATCCTCTGCGGCAATTCTTACGTTCCGCAAATATAATAACTTGAAAATTTACAGTTTCCTCTTGTGGTAATTAAATTTAAATTCATACTTCCTTTATAATTTTACACTGGGTGGCAATTTATTTCCTGTTTTATTCCATATGATTAATTTGAAAATTTAATTTTATTTCAGGAAATAACACGTGAAAGAAATGCTGGGTAGAATATTATATATACGAGTATCTATCGTCAGGATTCACATAAGCACGATACCTTTTTTTTAGCTACGATGCGATGTTCTCGAAAATGTTTCAATCAATCTATTATTACTTTGATAAATTAGATACGTTAAATAATCTGTTCCACTGGTTTTCCCATACCGCACAACTATAGAATAGTCAAAACATTAAATTTTTCAGGAGAGGAAAGAAAATAATGAAATGATTTTATACTTATAAGTGTAGTATTTAGCTCACCAAAGCTTTAGTAATAACATATTATAAATGTCTTCGATGTTACTCTTAACATTATTTTAATGTAAACCGTTAAATTTCACGTCTATTCTGCATCGTATTATTTTTCTATGTGTTGCTTCATTAACTTGTTATTTGGCAGAAATACAACACAATTTTATTACAATATTTTATTATATATCCATCCAACAGATTCATTTTAAAATAATTTGAAACAGGAACATCATTCTGCCTTAACCAGTAATGCAATTGCTCCCCATCAAACCTTAAATAAACTACCATTCAAAAATTGTAACGAGCCTGTTCTCGAATAAAGACAAAAATGTTTTAATTGAAACCGGTGGCGGTGTTATCATTTAGCTAACTGCGAAAGAAATACTATTCAATGTTTGAAAGTATTCCAGACTAAAAGGAACAATTCTTGAGGTCATGTAAAATAGAAATCATGTGCACGCTTCCAGGCAGTACGTTTAGTTTTAAGAAAGGTGACAATTAATTTCCGTACTTCATGCAATACGTTCTCTACTCTTTATTTAAAACTGCGTGCTGCTGATCAAATAGGCGGCATGTTTAAGACACTAATAAGGGCCAGTAAAAGAAAAGATTGTCCAACTTTGTGTCTATTACAGATTTTTAAAATATACAAATAGCGTAATTTTTATTTATCTGATACTTGAAGGATACAAAAGTACACTATTAAATTGCGTTAAAAAAACTGTCCAGAAACATTAATGAAACAACATTTGCACTTTTAATTTGAGATGTATTTTAGTATGGCGTTACTGAAGGTTATTATAAGTATTAAAGTTTACCGATTATAACCTAAATTAACTATCTAATTAACTTCCAATAATTGTAGATGGTCAATGAATATACCCAAATGACATTCTTATTAATTTTCCCCTCGCCCTAGTTATTGAGTTTTCCACTTCTGTTCGGCAAAGTTCTAGGTAAGAATCAAGAAAGAATATCTTTGGCCTATCTTCACTAAAAAGAGAGAAATCTATAAAATATACATACATAAATAGTATATTTTATTAGTGCTTTGTCCCCTCGCCCGAGTTGAAGCTTCAGATTAGTCATAGTTTCATTTTAGCGAGGCTTCTATGCTTTAAGCCAAGCTTACATTTTCATTGATTATTCCTGTTCGCCCCCCTCGGTCCATTAAGTCCAATTTAATATATATTTGATGGGTGGTTATGTTTTTTCTATAAAATACAGTACATTACTGTCAAATTAAATACGGTGCCGCTTCTCATACAATTAATTGCTATTGAAAATAAATTCTTCATCCCAGGTATTCACGACTCTAAAATTAAGTGTATACATGACACGAGGGCTTTAATATATCTGAATAAATAATAGAATATCTTATTCAAGAAAAACTAAAAATCCTCCTTAATTGAGAATAGTTGAGCAAGCTTTAGAACATTATCAAAAATTCCTCTATTTCAGCTTTCCCTTGTTTTAATTTAAAATGTAAATCATAAAACTTTTATTGTTACACTACAAAGGAATACCCTGTATATGTGATTAAGTATGAATACCGAACACTTTAAAGCAGCTTCAGACAGTCTTAAACTAAAACTACCACTACCAATACCTTTTTGAACTAGAACTAAAGTGGTTTTATAAACGACATAAATTTCATTATTAATAAGTGGATAACTGTGGGGTTTTAATCGCTGTCGTCATAAATACTGGACTCGGTGACTTTTAAGTCATCCTAGAGAACAGGTGGTATTTCCATTTCCGAAGATCAACTCTGGTTGGAAGAGTTGCAGTAACATTTTCCATGCGATGCAAAGTCATTGAGAAATATATTGATACACATCATATTATGTAATATACCAATTAGAGGATGAAATTAGGCTGTACTTAATTTTAAATTTTGGTTCAAATGATTTTCTTCTATTCGACTTACAGTTTGAGTAGAAAATAAAAATTATGTGTAGTCCAAACCACTAATAATTAATTAATGGTTACAGTTATCACTTTAAGTATGAGTAATATTTTTAAAAGTACACCTGGCGAGAACATTTATTTTTTATTTCCTTATTTTTCCTAACCGTAGAACTAAAAATCTTGTCTTTGGATTTTAGTATTTCTGGTTAAACCCAATTTCTAAACTCCGTGACATATTCCGAACCTTGAATTGGATATATTTGTCGAAAATATGTGATAATCTATGAAAATTTTGTATTTTTCTCAATAAAGCTTCAACAGTAAACAACAATAACAAACTACTAGTCTCCAATTTTTTTCTTAATACCGTAAATATTTTGAAGATCCATTATAAATAAGATTGGTATTTTGACAAAATTGCGTTATTAGTTAGAATCGATAAACCTGTTTGCTAACACTGTCTACTAACTACTCGAAACATTGTTAAAATATAGTAGAAGCTTTAACGTCCGTTATTTACATACAGATAGCGTAACGGATTAATAGGTTTAAATAGGTTTCTTCGTGGCTTCTATTTCCAATTTTTTTTTAAATTGCACAGTAAAATAGTGAACAGCAAAATATCGTTTCCCTTATTAGGTGGCATAGTACACCGTTGACCTAGTCACTTGTCTAGTAAATTCCCTTTTGCAATGAAAAAAATTCTACTACTTAGATGTCGTTAATGATTATTTAAAACTTTTGTAACTTTGTAATTTACAATTTAGCAACGTATATGCAGATTCGCCATTTGTGGACTTTCTTCAGGTCCTAATAAGGATCAAACTGTTTCATCATTATCTATCGGGCCCAGGAATGCCGATTATTCTGCCATTCACTATGTACTTTAATGGAAAACAGTAAACCCTACTTGTCCGCTAGCCACTATAATTGCATTCCATTGTTAAAAATATAAAATTTTCATCACAGTGAACCTCAACTCCATTATCATGTTAGAGTAACTTAGAGGTAACGGGAATGGAATTGTTTTTATGGTTATAAAAGAAATATCAATTAATAGAAATATCCTTATAAATTTTTTTGTTCGGGTTTGTTCGTTTTTTTTTGTATTGATTTTTTATCTGCTGCTGCTGATGCTTCATGATTTGGTATTATGGCAAGAATATATTCTTTAGATTTCATGCATTATTATGATTTATAATAAAATTGAACCTAATAGTACTACCTCTTTTATTCTAAAATGTTAAAGAAAATGTTTCAAAGGATACTTTTCTTTATTCCAATCGATTGACAAATACTTGTATAAAACAGTTATTGTCTAGACCTCCATTCCACAATTCGCTTGGTTCATCTATCGTCCTGTATTCTCGCTATGTGTCCCGCCCAGTTCCACTTTTGAGTTGCTATTCTCTCCACTGCATCAGTCCGCCCTGTTCTTCTGCGCAGTTCCCTGTTTGTGATGTGATCTCTAATGGTCAGTCCTAGCATTGATTTTTCCATTGCGTGTTGTGCCACGCTTATCTTCTGTATAGCCTTTTTTGTTAGGGTTAAGGTCTCTGCACCATATGTCAGAAGAGGCAGAACGCACTAACTGAATACTTTTCTTTGTAGGCAAATTGGTAGGTCTGATTTAAATATGTGCTGATTATCTCTGCCTATACGGATTTCATGGCCGAGGTATTTGTATGAGGTAGTTTCCTCGATTGGGATGCCGTTTATGTACACACCTTCGCTAAGGACGAGGTTACCCATCAGCTGAGTTTTTGACACATTTATCTTTAATCCGACGTTCTGAGAAGCAGCATTCAATCGTTGCAGCATGATCATTGCGTGATCAACACGGTCTGCTATTAAAATTATGTCGTCTGCAAATCTTAAATGTGTTAGATTTTCGCAGTTTATGTTTATACCCATACTTTCCAAATTTACAGTTTTGAACATATATTCGAGCAGGTTCGTGAACAGCATTGGCGAGATAGTATCGCCCTGTCGAACGCCTTTGTTTATTTTGAATCTGTTCGTACTCTCCTGTATTTTTACGTTGGCTGTAGCATTCTCATATATAGACTTGATCATTTGGTTATATCTGTAATCTATTCTACTGTCAGATAGTGACTTTAGCATCTTGTATTGATCTAAGGTGTCAATCCACGAACACTAAAACGAGCGGTTTATTGTACTCGATAGACTTTTCTATAAGATTTTTTAGAACTTGGAGGTGATCATTCGTCCCGAATCCTGATCGGAAGCCAGCCTGCTCTCTTGGCTGTGTGTCAGTTTTACATTTAATATATTTGTGATGATTCGGGTGAACAACTTATGTACCTCTGATAGCAGGCTAATAGGTCGGTAATTGGCCAGGTTCGCGATGTCTCCTTTTTTATGTATTAGGGTAATATAGGTAATATAGGGTTTATATTTACTTATCAGAAGTTGCAGAAGAACCTACGATGATTTCCAGTTTATTAAAACGGTGACCCTTATACCTATATACTTAATATTCATCGGAATTCTTGGACTATGATTCTTGATTATAAATATTTATTTAAAATTTTCAATTAAAATATTGCCAGGCACTTGTCATCATAAAAGTCCATGTTGTGTGAGTGATAAAAAATGTGCAAACACTTCAATTTTTTTAATCCGATTTACAATTATACCCTGGAGCTCTGTATATACATTTCTTGGGAATAAGTTCATACTTTTCTCTAATTATAAATACTCTATATATAACAGAACTGTTATACTATACCATGCTACGTTTATAGCATTCTAACATTAATATGTAATTATGTCAAACAAGAAATAAACTTGAATTATTAATCTTACGCAATGTTTAGATAATACCGATCCCTGACCATCGACTTTTTCTCATTATATCAATGTTAATTTATGGTTTGTTGGTCCCATTTATATTGTAGAGTTTTCGCTTAGTTATTCAGAAGAATTAATTGTTAAATTAGAAAATACTTCAATAATATAATAAAAAAACAAGAAAATATGTGTTTTATTACATGACTGACTTTATTGTGCCTACCCTTGAATGTAAAAATTGTCTGCTTTTTGAAACTTCCAAAATTTAAAAAATCAGTATAAAACTATCGGGCAAATATATTGTAAATTATATATATTGTAACAATGTAATAAGAATAATTTAATCTCAATAACAGATAAATTCGTAAAATATTATACTTTTCTTAGCGTCTAGTGAATTGAATCCCAGTTTAACAATAATCCGAAATAATTATTTAAAAAATTGAATTAATAGAAACGACAATAAATTAAATTAAGAACTACATTAGAAAAAACACTGACATTCGCCAGCAAGATTTCTGTAAAATCACAGTAAGTTGTCAAATGAACTTTAAGAACAAGCGACCATTGTTTGTCAACGTTTTATAAATTGCTTGTGTTTCTTGTATAAACTTAATGGTTGTATGTTTCACCCGTATATGGGCATCACCAGACCTAAAAGCGTATAACTTAAATTACTGAGAAAAAACATTAAACTATTATTCTTACCTAACAGTTAAACATGGTTTGCAATACCTGTGACTCTTAAGTTTATACAATAAACCTAAGAAATTTGATGATACGCCGACTTTGTGTATTATGATTTGTTGTTACTAAAATCAAATATCTTTGAAAAATGGACTGCTTCTTTGAATTACATACCAAGGATACCAAACAAGATTTGTATTAATATTATTATTGAAAATAATGTATTATGACCTTGAGAGAAACATCAATAATATACCAGTAAAAATAAAATTTATTTTTATGAAGTATACTCACGCAATGACTTCATTTCTTCATGCAAGACTTGTAACTAGAGTCAATGGGCTTTAAGACATTTGCTTTAAAGGTATGAGTAAATTATCCTTAACGCGTCTAAAAAGTGCGGCGTGCTGCTCCACTGGTCATTCACTATTTTTATGGCTGACAGCATTAGGTATGAGAACAATATCATTATGACTATCTTGCTGAGAAATTTTCTTAAAATGTAATAATTATAGTCAATCGATAACTATTGGTTTTCATTTAAATGGCATCAAATAAAGAAAGGGTAAATAAAGAAAGTTGATGTTTAAATAATCAGAAGTGAAATTTAATAATTTTTTTTTATTAGGAAAGATCGGGTTTGTTCGGATTTGTTGTTTGCATCAGATCAAGTAATGTTTTCCTTAGTTCCGCATATCAAATGCTATCACCTCGATAAATTCCTTCGATTAATCTAATATGAACATGCACATAAATAGTGTGCTTTCGTATCGTATTGTACACATCCTATAAATCCATTGTGGATTTTCATTCTTTGTAACGGACGCTAAGTTTGTTGCTACTCATTCACTACCCATTAGAAATAACAATTAACTGGTAGGTTTCCAAAAACGGTGTCTACAAGAACAAACCCCAGAATATTTCATCAATATAGATATTATTATGTACCTACATCCAATTATTGTGCCTCTTATCAATTTTATCTATTCGCTTACGGGATTCTGGGCGATTTTACTTTTAAATTCTCTTTGTGTCTGGCTAGTTAATTCGATATACTTTTCAATGATTATTATTTTAAACGCTTGAATGTTATTGTCTACTGGTTATAATAATAGATTTATAACTTAAAAATATGTTCATAGCATGCAGAAAAGTATCTTTCTTATTTAGGACGCAGATAACTATCTTCGCCCAAAATCGTTCCAAATGATTACGATAATGTAATTTTAATTAGTCTTTTTCCGCTTCTGGGCTCTCCTTAGGACCTGCTTTTTCCACATCGCGACACAAGCCTAACGGTCCCCATTAAGTTATCCTCCGGTGATTTTCACAGCTCCGGTTACGTTGGGTTATGGTTCGCTGGTTGCAAGATCTGCAAAATATCTATAAATTAGAAGGTGTCATTGTTGTACAGTGCATTTACTTTTCGATCGATATGGGGATCCCGAATAAAACAAAAACAATATTATTCTTTACTTTTTAATATATAGGTATGTATTTGTATGTTTTAATCCTATTGGTACTGTCAAGAAAACTTAAACAAGTAAAAAATGTTGCTCAAGTAGTCCAAAATATCAACATAAACTGACATTGGCTGAATAAAGTTCTTGATTATCTGGGGAAATTGGTTCCTATATTAGCTGGTGTCTATGTCAATTATCGGTCTTTCACGTTATAACTACCATGCATTGCAATAATTTTTGCGAAATTTGATTGTCAATTTTTATCGTCTTAACGTAGCTGATAGAAAATATTAATGTTTTAATGTTTTGCTTGTTTACCAAATTTCATTAAAGTCGATATAGAGCATCAAAATAATAAATAAATTGGCAAGTTCTAAATATCATAATTTTAAAAATGGAAATGTATTTTTTTTAATTTAAAATATTTTCATGCTGTTTAAATCTCGAAACAATTGTCTCACTTAGCCATTACCAAATGTTGTACGCACTTGTCGTTCCATTCTGGTAGCTACTATTTCATGGAACCATTATATTCTATAAGATCTAGTCTAGATATATTTCTAAAGTTATAGTATATAACTTATAGTACTTTTATATACCTTGCAGGCAGGTAGGCACAATACACGTCTGAAGTACCATAAGCTACTATTGTTGGACAATATTACATTATTACATATTTATACGAATATTTCTGATTTTTTTAAGAACCTGTTTTGTTCCAGGTATGTATCCTGTTCGTAGATAAAGATTAATTTTCTTCCAAGGAATTTTACATTGAGGATGGAGGTAAGTTGGCCACTTAGCTTATAATGTCAATTTTAATTTCCGGCAAAATGAAAAGTTATTCTTCACCAGGGAAGTATTTTAGTTATTTGTTATAATAATAATTCAATATATTTTCATGCCCTGGCATTGAAATACTAACTCAAGATTTGTTTTACTAGACGTCTATTATTGTGTAAAACTTTCTGTAATATCAGCAAAGTTTGTTTTTAATACAATCTAGTAGTTGCTCATCTGTAACTACTTACGCCGGTATTCTCCGTAAGCATTTGATCCAGATTAGATGCTCAATCCCGCTTAGATCATATTTTTGCTATGCACCGTAAATATTTGACGTCTCTAATTGAGATTAAAGTAATCCGTCAAGGTTGAAATATTGCATTTGATCCAGATTAGATGCTCAATCCCGCTTAGATCATATTTTTGCTATGCACCGTCATCATTTGACGTCCCTAATTGAGATTAAAGTAATCCGGAAAAGTTGTTGGCTTAAGCGTGTTTTTATTACATTATATTATTTTATATTGGTAATTTAAGATCGAATGGAGAGCCACCGCCTGTTAAAAATACTTGTTTGCTATTTTCAGGTAATTTTTTATCAGCAGCCGGATTGCTGAACAGAAAAATCATTTTCCAATGGCAAAACAACGCTTGTTTTAGAACTTTGCTACTCCGATTGATTTTTCTATCGTTTTCGTCCTTATGAAATGGGATTTCTAAAACGGGTTTGTTCGGGTTTGTTCGAAACTTTTTCGAAATGATTTCGATTCAGTATTAAACTTTTGTGTCCATACCTGGCTCTTTTCCTCTATGTTTACTCGGCTACTTTTTTTGGAATTACCCATTTTTAAGAAATACTAAAAAAAATAACGTACAGACTTGTCAATAATAATTCTCGCTAAAACCATTCTGATTTTACATTATTAATTTTTTAAGTTGCGTGTGATTCGAAAGCAGTAAAGTTTGTTTACTAGTTTTGTTAACAAAAAGAATGAATGAGTATAACAAATCCTGCAAAAATTTGGAAACAAAATGTAGTGAAGAACAACACAAAGGTTGATGTGAATAATTTATTAGTGCATCATTTCGGAGATGAGTGGAAAAATGATCCACGTCTTTTACAAATGCGTCATAGAAAAGAACACAGTTCCAGAAATCGAAACCGTCGATGATGAAACGACACTATGTGAGAAAGTCAAAGAGGACGTGGAATTTTCTATTAACTGTTTTTGAATTTTTTTGTCCCCTCCATCCGCTATTTCTTCTTTGTATTTTTTTTACTGAATTTAAAGTCATTTTTATTTTTTTTATATGAATAAAAATAATTAAAGAAAAATTATCTTGCGTTATTTTCAAAGCTTCTTCAAGCAACTTCGATTGTTATTTTTATAACGTATAATCTACAAATATTTTTTCAAAACAACTCTTATGTTTTTCAAACATTTAAAAGAAAAAAATTAGTATATGTGATGTAAATGCAATAAAAAGGGAAAACTATCTTAATTGTTTATATTTAATGAATTATTAGTTTTTTCTTCTACTGAGAATTTAGGAAACATGGAGATTGTCCAGTTTGAAACTATACTTCTCATTTAATTGTATAAAAATCCAGTATTGCCAAATTGTTAACTAGGATTCCCAAAACGATTACGGTGCATAACAAATAAACCGGATTCAACTAAGCTGGATTTGCCAATCTCAATTAAATCTTAAAACACGTGTTTCCGGGTTTGACTTTGACATAATTTTCTTTTGTGTCATGTTTGGAAATTAGTAGTTAATATGGAAATTGAAGAGGAAATTTTCATTTAAGATGATTAGGAGATGTCAGACATCATAAATGTTGCTCTTAAAAATAGTTTTTGGTGTAATATAAGATTCGTTTTTGTAATGTAACAGTTTTAGTACTTTATTCAAATTTTTTTTTTGAATTTTAACTTTGCTTGCAATTTAAAACTGTTTTCAAGCAACAAATAACTTTTAAAATTGAATCTAATATTACAAGCCAAATTATTAAGTATTTATGTTGCCATTTTTGTCAAATGAAGAATCAAAACTAAGACAGCTTGTACTGTTCATAAAATAATAAACTAATATATTTCAAATACTATATAATGTGTGGAAAAATTATTTCCTAACCACCTGAAGAACCGCAGCGTAGTTTTGTCTAATATTGTAGCGTTTAAAATACTAATTCAGATTGAGTGGTACTACCAAGGAAGGGAATCCCTCTCCATTGATAGAATATCACCACCTGCAGACCCGTTCCGAACTCTTTTGGTCTCGTCAGTACAGGGTAGGTGTCCATACCTATCATCAGAGAAGTCTCTACTACTTCAAGCTGTATTATCAACCTTAGTCGAGAACAAAAAAGTTCGAAACCGGTCTGTAGGTAGTGACATCCTATCAATGGAGAGAGCTTTCCTTTATTGCTAGTATTTGATATTAATACCACCTCAAAAAATACACATTGTTTTTTTTATATATTTCAATTATAAAAACATTCTTTTATTTAGCCACAAAAAATTAGAAACAATTTATTATTGGTATTGGAACATACATAAGTACCTAAAACGAGCTCGAGAAATAATCTTTAACACGAAAGATCAACTGATCTTTAACACGAAAGTATATTCAGCTGCAAATAAAATAGCACCCTCGCGACTGCAAGAGTAGCTGGTTCCAGCTATACATGGCAATGTACTGTTGATATGCTTCCATCTTTGTGGGCTATCTTTTATGGGCCTTTATTTCCTCTCTACTTCCAGCACTAAATATGAAAAAATATCAATCCTTTGTAATAGGTGGAACTCCATGAATTAAATTATGGATATTGAAAGTTCAGTGTAAAGGGGTCCATATTATGTATTAAGTTTAGCTTCGTTTGATATCTGTAAACAAATATTTTACTTCATAAAAAGGGAAAAGAAACTGCCAATGTTTCGTAAACAAAGGCAAATGAGATATTTCAGCTTACCTGTCGCGGATATCATGCAATTTTGCAATGATAATGTCTTTAAATATTCACTCTGCATCTTAAAAATATATTAAACACCATTGTTTCCAAAACTTTGAAGAAAATTCTGTTTTAAAGGCTACAAATTGCGAATTTCAATGATTTCTTAATGCACGTCAGAACAGAGTTTGCCGTCAGGTCAAACGAAAGTAGGGTTATCTCTTGCGTCATCCGCTTTTCCACGTCATATTTGTTGAAAATCCACTGTTGCCAATTTGTTAACTTGGATTCCCAAAACCGATTACGGTGCATAACAAATAAGTCAGATTCAACTAATCTGGATTTACCAATCGCAATTAAGTATTAAAAACGGAGAATACGGGCGTTAGTCCCTTGTAAAGTGTACTTTTCTATGTTTGTTACATAATAAACTATTATATAACATTATCAAACCTGATGTCTCATACATAATATATATTATTTCTTAAAATGTTAAATATATTAGTTCAGTAAATAATATTAAATCATACATAACATATATTATTTCTTAAAATGCTAAATATATTAGTTCAGTAAACAATATTAAATCATATGAAAACAATATCGTTTTATACAGCTTGCCTGGTTGAAAACCTCCTAAGCCGTAGTTGGATATCCGAGATATTTTACAGAGAGGCTAAAAAACTGTTGAATTGATCTAAGAATAAAATACCCTTCTTCCTAAAAATACATCAAAATGCTGTTTGAATGTCTCTCTAGAATTATGCTCTCTCTCTCTCTCTCTAAACACATGAGAATCAGCCACCTATGAGATATAATTGGGTCATTTTATAAAGTTCCTCATTTTTATGTAGTATACTTGATCAATTTTACATTTTTTTGCCACTGTGTACAATATTTAGGATATTTGACTATGGCTAAGGAGGTTTTCAACCAAGCAAAACTTTTTAGCAATATGAGCTTTTTCGATAATATGAAGAATAAAAAGTTTTCCCTTTGTGCACTTTCTACCACATACGCTGGTGAGTCAACGATTGAGAACAGTTCATTTCCTCCTTTACATTAAGAATTAGATAAAAATTCGAAATACAAAATTAATAATCATTATGGTGCACATTTTAAAATTATATTGGTGTATAGAGGGTGGCCCACAAAAACGTGGCGAATATAACTTTTTTTGTTTTGTTTTTTTCAATGGAACACCCAGTATATCCTGTATAACTTCAGTAACTTTAAACTAAAAAATTACGGTTGTTGGCACTCCCTATATATTATTTCATTTTTCTAATAGAATATATAATATTTTTCTCTATTTTTCATTATTCATTTCCTACATTTATGTTATATCGTTATACTTGCCATGAAAAAACAAAAGTATAGGTACTGTCAAGACTTTCGCATAGGTGCTTAATACTGAAAGATAAAATATTGTATTGAAATATAGGACGCGTTTAAGAAGCAAGACGATTAATTCGTAAACGAACATCGTCCACAAAAATTGACGACGGATTTATTCAGTGCCCCCCTCGATCTCTCGATCTGACCTTATTAGATTTTTTTCTTTTGGGGTTATGTTAAAGATCCTGGTTTCATAGATCTCCCCACAACCAAACATGATATGGAGGATAGAATACGAAATGCTTCCAGAATAGTTTCATTATTTATGCTAAGGAGAGTAAAGTAAATCATAATAAAACAATTAAATATATGTATTCAGGAGACGGGGAGGTGGGGATAGGGGGCATATAATTGAACATTTATTACGAAACAATTAAAAAAATTAGTAAAATAATGATTGTACATATTTTTTGCCACAACTTTGTTGTTATGTGTTATATATATTTTATTTTATGATATGTTTTGAAAATACACCTGTTTCATTTTGTCCTGGGCCAATTGAGGTATTTTTGGGTTTTTATGGTGTTTAACTATGACGTTATAACATAAATGTAAGACATGCACAATGACAAATAGAGAAAAATTAAAATATGTCGAAAAATATTGGTAATAAGCATATGATATACTAAACAAAAGTAAAAGAAGATTACATGTTCTATCACAAAAAATAAAATATACATATTATAAAAAAAAAACGAGATTTTTTTGTTTAAAGTTACTGAAATATATACAGAACATGAGAAACTGAAGGTGATTTGCCACATTCTAACTTAATTTAACACCTAACTACCTCACAAATTCTCAATGACAAACAGACCATGTTAACATTAGCTTTTTCGCGGAGACGATCTGAAATACATTCGAAATCATCTCACGGTCATTTAAAAACTGGTCGTTCGTAGTGGAGAAAATTATTATACCTCGGACTGTCTGAAACAAAAAATCCTTGATTATGTAATTTGTATATTTTTGACATGTTCGTGTTCGGGACAAGAATCATCTCGGAGAGAGAAGTAATAATTTTAAGTCTTATTTTAAAATTTAAATTAACTCAATAATTAACATCCCTTTTAAAAAATTATTAATAAAAATTAACGTACCTACATAATATTTTATATTATAAGTCGCTGTGTCAATAGAAAATAATATCGAAACATTTGAAATCTGACCATCAATATTGATATCGATATTTTAGATCTCGACATTGATATCAAAATATCTACTATAGCTAACGATAAATCGATGCTTCGGAAACATCGCTACTAAACATCGCCCAATATTACAAAAATGTTAGAATACATAAAAATATGCAATATACCTAGTTTGTAGTGTATATAAAAGGGTAACGTTTAAAATTTTTTCATGAAGTACCCACAATTATTTTTTTATTATACTCGCCTATCGTGTTGTCAAACTTATCATTCGTGCATGCAAAAATAATAATTTATGTACTGATAATATTTGAAATAACTATAACACTGAAATGCAGCAAACTAAACACCACGATACTACCAGTTTCAATATTACAGTTAACACAGTCAAAATGCACTGTGAGTGTTAATTTTCTTGGCAACAAACCCATTTGGTTTTATTATACTGTTGGTTTGGCTACATGTGCATTGGCGCCGATTAAACATATTAAACATATAAGCGTGCGTACAAAAGAATCTTGAATGGGGCCTACTATGACCAAAAGGTCCTATCGGACATCGAAGCTGCTTTTAAGGCCCTCGACTCCAACCCGTATACATGAAAACTTAACCTGGAGTAGCTTAATAATCTGAAAGAACTGGCTACCAGAGGGAACAAGGTAGAACTCTTGTGATTTCTTGGTCAGTCAAGGATAAAAGATAATGAAATAGTAGAGGAACTAGTGAGAGCTGGATCTGCTCAAAATCTCAAGGGGGCAGAGTCCGCCTTCAGGATATCAAAACAGGAAACCGAAACAACATTAGATAGATGGGTACAAGAACAACATCTTTCCCGATGGTATGGGATACCTTTTCAAGTACACGCATGGGCCGCAATAGGTAAACCCTCAAATAAACTATCGAATTGGATGCGATTCCTAATGCGGTCCCAGCTGAGAGAGGTGACTGGCTTGCTAACAAGCCACTGTCACTTAAGAAGACATCTTCAATATATAGATATATACAATGATTCCATTGAATGCAGACTCATCGGCGTAGAGGATGAAACCGCCTCCAATATTATATACAGCATCGAAGCGCTGATTCGCAGAAGATCTTCGGAAAAACTCAACATGACGACAACCGCCCGCATGACAAACTTGGTAAAAGCTATTTGACCTCATAGAAGGAGAAATATTCTTTAAAACAAGATTTCAGTACTCAATAAGCCAGACGGCTGCAATGATACAAGTTCGGGCCGTACACCCGACCCCCGCCTAACTAAAGAAACTATAAAAATATACTTTTCGAGATTAGCACGAATTTACGTACACATAAAAAAAATTACAAGGAACGGCGTTATTACAGATTTACACTCATTGTTGGGCTTAGACAAACTCTCGAAGAAAACTAGCGCTAACTCTTAATACTAATTACTCCCACATAGCACTCGTAGCAATTAAATTTATAATGTGTTCTTTCGATTGATAAGAGTGATTGTCATCTTTTCCGATTCATCATCTTACTTCGATCCCCCTCCCCTATTATTTTGAAAAATTAATATTACATTTGAGAGAGATTATATTAAAAACGTAACTGTTCGTAGTACACTCTGAATTATTTCCAAATTGTATTTATCATCCTATTTAAATATATTTACTTCTAATATTATTTATTTAGTATAGTTTTTATTAAAAATCATAATGATTTAAAAAAAAATCTTTTTGCCACAAATAAGCAGGCAAATATTAAGGCAAAATTTTATAATAATATGAGAGTTTGTTAAAGAATAATAATGTGGTGTTTTAGTATATTTTGCAAAACATCAAATTCACTTTTCACATTCTTCTACATTTCCTGTTATATTAAACAAAAGATTTTTGTCACACGCCACTGGTCATGGTTAGTATTATTACAAAAGAACTAAAAATAGTTCGCAAGTGTTTGTTGTTCAGTTCGGACATTTCATTGTTTATCAAGCGTATCGTGGATTATTTTGAAATACCTAATTTACCCACCAGAAAGTATATTTGTTCTTCGTGAAAACTAGCCATTATGAGGTTACTTACTTTATTGCTTGTTATTTTTCTCGTAATGGTTTGTAAATATATTATTTTATAGTAGAATTTAAATGCAAAGAAACTTAGTTTTTAGTCGGAATTAAAAACATTTCAACAACGTTGGGTCATTTTTTGAGTTATTGGTTCTAGTAAAATCTGAAATTGTACTATTATTGTACATCAGAACAAATGAATTATAAAGTAATGTAATTACAATATATTTCGAAATGATGTAAAACACATTTTTCAAAATTTCCAATTTATTACATAAAATTCACGAAATGTTCCGCTACACTGTCGGTAATAGAAAAATTTCATGTAATATATTGGAAGTGTTCTATTAAAAAGTGTTTTGCCCTATTTCGAACTCGATCGTTTTTCAACATCGGATTTGCAATAAGTATCAGCCGACTCAATTTAATCAACATAATTATAATGCATTGAGGATGAACTAATCAGTCGCTAAGTTATTGAAGGAAGCATTTAAAAGTAATTATGACAACACACCATAACATAGTCTAATATGGTTGCGTGTTTATAACCAACAAGATTTTAATGGTTTTCCTATAGCTTAAGCTCTTTAAAAGTTTAAAATACTATCAGATTAGCTGGCTAAAATGTTGTAGTTAACAGTTAATTTACTGTTTCTATTATAAAAGAAGAATAATTAATTAATAGTCAACATGTATTATGAACAGTAAATATGTGTATGAAATATAATACGAAAATATTTACTGTGATGCCTCATAATATTTTTAGGAAAATCCTGTATGTATAATGGTATCTTATCTTCGCCCATCTTGCCAACATTTACTTTTATGTACTACAATTATTATACGCTATTCAGGAACTGCATTATACATCGCACCATTACTGTAATAATATCGCCATTGTGACCGACCGGCCTACGGCTCTAATCTTGACAGCATAGCTAATAATCAAATTGTCATGCCGGCAAAACATGCTGTTAACATGTTTATTTCGTGGACGGCAACGTTACACTAAGAATTTCCGGGATATGAATCCGACTTTTGCAAAAAATGTACAAGGACTTCATAAAAAGTAATATGGGTATAGATATTTAGGGGAACATCAGTTATGTCTTGTTGTAGACGATAGTCGAACATGAAATTAAATAATAAATTTTTGTGGTCTATTATTACAACGTGTTCAAGGAAGTTCTACACAAATTGGATTTTTTTTTATTATGCGTTTTATGGAAAAAAGTGATCTCTCCTAAAAAGCTCTGCTTGACAAGAAACTAAGATTTACGAAGAAAAAAATGTATTATATCATACAGAGTTCTCAAAAAGTACAAGAATGTGAAATGGTCTAAGGGAGAACCGGCCGTATTTTTAATATTTGAGCAAAACGACAAATAGAATGTTGTTTCAAATCTTGTTGGGAGTACAAATGCAAAATTTTAATTAAATATTATTATTTTTTAAAACACCTTCACTACTTGATCAATCACAATATTTCAGCCCCCCCCCCCCCCCCTTTTCTATCACAAAAATATCTTTATTAACTACGTATTATTCTAGCACAAATTTGATAAAATGTCCGTTTGACATTTTTAAATTTTTAGTTGTCTTTTAAAAGCTATAAAAATGGTTGACGACGGCAGAAAAAACTTTTTAAATTTAAAATTGAGTAAAATAATAATTAACCTATTGAAAACCAATGTAAATCATAGGTAATTTACGTCACTGGCGTACACCCAACAAGATTGAAACAACTTTTTTATTTGTCGTTCTGCTCGAAAATTAAAAATATAGATAGTTTTCCCTTGGACCCTTTTTACATTAGTGTACTTTTTGAGAACCCGGGATAATATGATAAATTTTTTCTTTGTAAATCTTCGTTTGTTGCCAATCAGAGCTTTTTGGGAAGACACTTTCTTTAATAAAACGGATAATAAAATAGTTTGTCATTTGTGTAAAACGTCCTTTGACACGTCTTATAAGAAATAATGAAATGAACGTTTGTTGTACGAGCTGCAAGTGAGTATCATTCGAATATAGAATGGTCATCTTACATACACACAAAAGTTAATAAGTCCAATTTTTTTAATATTGACATAGACTGTGCTAATCACCAAGAATGACCATTACAAAAATATTAATTTTGACTGCCTGACCGTCCAGGATTCCACGGACTTGTGTATCATATTGCACATAATAATAATAATAATACATTTATTATTGAATAATAATAATTTCATATAAAATTTGCTAAAATAAATTTTACAAATTTGGTCCAACTATAGGACTTGGTAGTTCAGACATCTGGGTACCCAGATACTATTCAAGCCCCAAACTACATTAAAGTACACTATAATAAAATATTCTAAATAACAATTTAAAGACACTTATTTACCCAACAATTATTCAATTTTGTTAAAAAGTATTTCCTAATGAAATACAACAAATTGCTAAAAGTAGCAAGAGCGACAACACACATGTACGCACAACAAAATTATAATTAGAACAATATGCAATTAAAAATAGATACTTGACTCTGATCATTATATTTTTATTTTAAAACTTTACCTAACATAATGTACAGTAGAAAAAACAGTGTGAAATGTATATGGAGTAAAATATAAGGACCTCCCACAAAGTTGTATTTTTTAAATACAGATCTGCCAGTAAATAAATATGAGGAAATGTCTTGTTATTAATTCCATCATATAAAACTAAGGACAGAAATTCGCCTATAAATAAAAGAAATAGTCATATTTGAGCCACTTATTTATTTAATATATTGAGCCGGGTAGAGAAGTGAGTGGCAACATCAAACATTGTTACCCTATAATGGAAACGCCAGTTGTTTCCCACCCGCCAAGCGCTAAAGTAAAATATTTCGAGAAAAATAATTTTGCGACCTCTGCTGAAAGCGCAAAAGCATAATTTTCCCCTAATATATTATGTATATATATATATTACGTATTATAATTATAAGTTTAGTAAACAAATTATATTAAAAACATAAATTTAAAACTAAATCTTTTAAAATACACCTCGTATAACAGAACTGCGCTTGTTTTATTGGACTCAAAAGATGAATAAGCTGGATAAAGATGAATACTTCTTTGTGTTGTAAGTACATACTTCTCCCATGTATGCGGTACACCTGAAGTGATTTTTCTGTTTTATGTAACAAACCTGCTTTTGGGTGGCTCAGAATTGTCAGGCTAGTAGGATTTAATTAAAACTAGAGGATATATTAATACCATTGGATCGGTTAAGCTATCGGTATTCAATGCCCTTTAAAACTTTACACTCTTATATTGGGCGAAGAGCTTTAAATATAAAACAGGTATAAATCTGGCACATACGGGTTTATAGTGACAAGTATAAGAATAAGTTGCGTGAGCTGCAGCAACATTTAAGAAAATAATTGTGATTGTAACATTAATGATATTGGCAGAAATAATTCATTGACATTTAAAGTTGTCTGATTAGTAAATCAATAATAGCTAACTTTGATTGTGAAAACAGTTCCAAATGTGTAGAATCATGACTCATTCTTTTGAAAACGTATTGAATTATATGTTCAAGTTAGTGGGGGTCACTATATGAACAAATAATTAGTTAATAATTTACTTTAGAAATTGTCCACAAGCTTGAATCGCTAAAATATTTCTGTGTCGTATCCTCCCGTATAAATAAATAATTTTTTTTTTAAATTACAACAATTTGTTTTTACTTTGTCATAGGTGACTAGAAAAAGGACAATGATAAAATACATCCACTTTTTTTTGCTCGAGTTTAAATAAAAATTGAAATACCACCAAGATTGGTAGAGATAGGCATATAGAAAGAACATAATAAAAATTAGAGATAATTAAAATATCTACAAGATAACAGGGTATTTCATTTAAAAAGCTTACGAAACTCAGGTTTCAAGTTCGTAATGTTGGCATATCCATAAAAAATACCCTGTATAAAAATATTGATATATGTTATCATAGGGGAGTTCTGTCAACATTCCTCTTTCCGTCATAAAAATATTTTATTTCAAATTATTATAAGTTAAGAAATATTACACATTTCATTGAACCATGTTTTTGCACAAATTTTAGGAATTTTCCAATCTATTTGGCAACGTTGCAAAAAATGTGTACAAATACTTATATTACACATATATTTTATGGTGAATTCAAATATGTAAAAGTATACATAGTGTCCCATTTAAGAAATATGATATTTTTATCACACCGCCCTTTTGGAGCAGCATGTATGGTCGAAAATAATTTTAAAAGCTGCATCTCTTAACGCTTAATAACTTTCGTGAAAAAAGTTTTCCGATATCCCTAGCGGTAAAAGAGATATTGAGCTTTGTCGCACTAATTGGCCACCCTGTATATGACGTTTCATTTAAAATAAGCAAGTTGGGACCATCTTCCGGTATAACCAGATGTTCCTTTATATTGAAAATATTTTAGCCGAGTTGCTTCCATCAACATTAGCGTACCATCCGATTTTTCTCTGTATAGTTTTCCATACATAGATTGGTTCCCGGTGGGACACCCTGCAATACCAGCAACATTACTGTACCATATTTACGATTTAAGACCAAATTATGTCATCAGGAGTCTGCTCAAAGTGAATTGAAATATTTATTTTTTGATTAAATAATTCGTTGTTCATTATTTCAGAGGAAATTGCGACTTTTTTCTAACATGATAGTAAATTTTCCATTATTAAGAAGTTCAAGAAACAAATCGGTATTCGATCCCTTGCTTTTAATAACTTCTTTTCGGTATTATTTGGATTGTAATGCAATAATATCTTTGTTAATAAATAATAAAATATGTCTAGACCTTCTGAATCTTCCTTAAAGGCAACTTTAAATTAATTATCCATGCTAAACCAGGGACGTCTCAGAACGACACCCGTATAAAATATAAAACATACAATGCAAGGCCATCACATAAGTGCATCGACGTTTACTTTTTCTTTTAAAGTTGATAATGAAGGCATTTTATGGTATATACATTGTTTTTATCTGTTCCTTCGACTACCAGAATATATAGAATCGAAAGTTTTGAAAATTAAATACAATATCGTTGGAAGATTGATTATGATCGTCCCTAAATATAGATGAGGATTTTACGGAGTTAGTGCATTAAGCCCGTCGTGCCGGACAAATGAGGTATTTTGCATGAAAAGAGACCGTTTCAAACGACACGGTTTTTCAAGTGGTACATAAGTTTTCGTTTTCCATTAAATCCTTTTTTAATTTCCTTAAGTGGGCGGTTCTTTATATATCAGTTTCAGAATAGATCAAGTTCGAGATGCCGAAAATAAAATAAAATCTCCGCGTAAAACTTGAAACTGAATCCGGGTAAATCATACCTATAGTTTTAGGAAATAATAATGCCAGACAAGATCTTTGATAATTTTAATATTAAATTAGTTAATAATAAATTAGATACTGCGCACTCAATTAAGAATCTTGGAGTAATTTTTTACCCCAATTTAAAGTTCGACTTACATGTTAACCATTTAGTGAAACGTCAAACATTCTAGTTTCATCTTCAGCCTTCACAAATATAATCATGTATCTGCTAAAATATCTAAGTTGAATTGGCTTACTATGGAACAATTTTGTTGCTCCATTCATAATATTATTAGAATAAAAATACCTGCAAATTTATATAACAAGTTTACCAAGCGTAGCTCTTTCCATCATGCTCAAATTTTTTTCATGCACATTCCACGTCACAGATCAGCATTTTTCAAAAATGTTTCACCTGTCGTACTCCAAAATCGTTTAATAACTTTATTATAAAGTACTTAGACTTATCACAAAGTTATTTTCAACAAAAAATTAAATCAAATACTAATGTATGGAAAAATTATTATTTCACAGACCACCCGATGATACCTATAATAAGGGCGTCTACACAGTAGCACTTTAAAATACTAATTCAGATTGAAATACCAATACCAAGAAATACCACCTGAAAAGTAAATAGACTTTGGGCTTTTAAAAAAAAATTTAATGTCGTATAAGAAATTAAATAGAAATCAGAGATCGTTATTCTAGTCTATTAGTAATCGATGTATGTATAGTATGTACTATTATATTGTGTTAGTTTATTAATTCTAATTCTTTCGTTTTTCAGTTTATATAATTAGTTGTAATTTTTAAAATATGATTTGTAATTATTGGAATATGATTTATAAATTACCTTACCTACAGTAAATTGGGTATCATATATTTCTTCCTATACTTTTGATGCATGCATCTAATTAAAATGTTTAGTTCATTCTCAATAAATCGCCATGAAAAAAATAAATATTATTCATATATATTTTTTGTCATTACGGATAATCCTCTAGATGTTAAAAGTTTTTATCTAGTTTCTAATTTTTCATGATGCCGTCCTTCTCAAATACTCCAGTCAATAGTTTTTAAAATGTTCGAAAAATTACGAAAGTTGGATTAAATTTCTAAAGAATTTGTTGAAGTTTTTATAATTAAAGCAATAAGAAGAATTTATGGGTAGTTATTTAAAAACTTATATGAGATTAGCAATCATTTATTTAGACTATCTTATAATATTTATTCAGGCATATTTTATGAGAAGTTTCCAAAAAGTTTTCAGTTTATGTGAATTATAACTGTAGACCATTTCAAAATATTTTATATTTTAATATTGACATCGTTAATTTAAAACATGACAATGACAATAATGAAATTTACTAACGAAATTTAACACATGACAAATATATAAGAACTATATAAAAATGATGATACCGTGTGTTCAAATTTTTTTAAAACTGAGACATGTTCTTTAACGAGAGTATAAAATTATTAAAATTAGGCAACAAAAAAAACCACGAATCTTCGCTTTGCTTTTAACAAACTCCCAGTAATATAATAGCTTTAAGTTGACTAAACAAACACATGTGGAGAAACTATTTATACATTTGCTTACTTATCTTCTGGATCGAACCTCTCTGAATTTTCATTTAATATGCTTCAGTGGCCTTGAAGAAAGAAGAGTGCAATCATTAAAGCTATTAATTTTATAAAAGTTGTTCGATATTGGTACTTACATGAGATATCTACGGGTAAATAATTTAGCATTAAAGTTTTAATATAACGTTTGTGGTGTAGACGCTTCTTTGATGTGTAGGTACTTTTCTACTTATATGGAACAATCAATTTATTTAGAATTAAAATTTTTTCTAATTATTTCCATAATAATATCTACAGCGAAAGTTATAATAACGTTATTAATTACAATTGGGTAAATATTACATTTATATGGTAAAATGTCAATATCATATAAGTTTTGTGGTTACATCTGGTTTTGTGCAGTAACAAAGTATAATTTTTTGGTTAACTGACAGGTACTTACATGTAAACGCCAAATTTACTTCGATCTGTAGAACCCAACCTATGATTTGGAAGGTGATCGATCTAACCGACAGCTCTAACGCATAAAATAAGGCTTCTGGCAGAAAATTATGGGTTTATTTTTTGTAATACTTTTGTCTATCGCAGGAAGAGTAAATATACATTATGTAGATATTATACATCATAAAACAAACATTATACAATTTGCCAAATGTTAAGGTTAGCCACCTATACGAATACCTGTATTTCCCGTTCTCTTAACTTTCTTGAAAGATCACGACTATATATGTTTTATCTAGAGGTTCGTTTTGCTATGAGATCAGATCTAAATTTAGCCCAAAAGTATGTTGACATTTCTTAACTGCTTTGTATTCCGAAGAAGTCAGATACTGAAATTTTCTTGAGAATGAATATATTAAGGAAGGCGAGTTTAGTACTTGAACGATTTCATTCGCTATTTATGGCGCTTAAATGTATATATATTTTATTTAATAATAAAAAGGTAATGAATAATCGCTTGCCAGAGCTTCTATGTTTACTCTGATTAGAAGTATATGCTCAATTCGACATATAGTAGTATATTTTATAATTCCCTTACTCATGTTGGTGAATGTTTGATTATTTATGTCAGTTGATTTTATAAGTTTTATACAAGAAACTATCCAGATTTAAATATCCTCTAGTTTATATAAATTTATTGTTGGTTCCAAAAAATGTAGTTTATGAATACAATTGAGAATATTGTTTCGTAGTATTTTTATAGGATTTAATATTGTGGCATATGCAGATCCCAAAATTAATATAAAATTTTGAAATTTTGAAGGAACTAATGAATAATAAATGCTTGTTTAAATATATTAAAGGTATACAATGTCGAATGCCATTTCTTTCCCTCAAGTAAAAATTCGGCTTAAAGTCATATAACCCAGCTGGGGGGTACGTCAGTATTATCTTCTTATCCCAGAATGGACCTTAAGGCAATTATAATAATCATTGCAACCTCTCTTCTTGAAAGGTTTGCAGATATCTAAAACAATTCATGATTATAATCCTTTCTGCACCCCTATTATAAATCAAAGATTTTTAAACAATAACTACACCACTTCAAGTATAATGATATTATTTTGTCGTACCCAATCGTATCCAAAATTGTAATCCATCAATTTTATATCGTAATTATCAAGTCCAAAGCTGCCATGTGATAATTTTTTTTTAAATCAAATTATTAATATAAGGAAATAATATAAAACTTTGCAAACGTAGACTTTCGATGTCATCCTGTACAGGGTGTCCATTTTTGGGTAGTTTTACGGGGTATCTCCGTTATTGATAAATATAGAATGATGCGGTTTACACAGCACTCAGCTACTTTTTTGTCAAGCAGAAGATGTCGTAATCAGAATTTTTCTACGCCGCCTTATTTTTGATATACGGGATGTTTTTGAGAATTGTGCATTTTGGGACACCCACCATATCTCGGTTACCCCGTTACGTATCAAAAAGAAATAAAATGTTCTTTTTATAGTTCTTTACGTAGAATCCAGTGACGTACTCAGATTTTTTCTACATTCAATAATTTTCAAGGAAAATAAACAAAATTGCTTTTTTTAAATGGGTCACCCTATATATTTTTTAATAATATAATTTTGTTTGTAACAAGCTTCTCAAAAATATATAACACTTTATTTTTAAAGTCCGTTTTGTTGCAGTTGATAGCTCATATCGAGGGTTGAAGCCATAAAACAACCGTAAACCATAGGCGTTGCCAATAGTAATTACCTTATTTAATAAGAAAATTGGCCTCTGTCCATTGTTAAGTAGGATTAGGGTTAAAGTAGGTACAACAGGGGTAATTAATTTACCTATTTTTGCCTGCTTTAGGATGTTATTACGCCATTTGATGTGCGTTTGTCAAACTATGTATTTAGTTGTATTTAGATACTGCATTATCTCAAAGTTGAATTATTTCCTATACTTGTAACAATGGCTTCAAGTTTTTCGCCAACGTGTCTTCGTCAAATTAGCAAGAGTGCATATTCTCTCCGAGAAAAGACATTAATATTAAACGTGCATGATGCTCTAGTGTACCAGAAACCTGCAAGTGATGTTCGTAGCATCATTGCAGAGTGTGCCAATATGGTAGGAGTTGGAGAGGCTACTATATATAGGTTCTTGCGTGAAAGAAAATCTAAGAACCTCAGTGAGCCAAAACCACTCCCAGGAAAGAAACCGTTAGAAATTGACAATTTCATTAAAAATGGTATTAGAAGAAGAGTACATAGTTTTTATTTTGCCAAGGAAATACCAACTATAGACAAAATTTTACAAGCCATTAACTACGACGAGGACTTACCACAGCTATCACGAACGAAACTATGGAAAATACTTCATGATATGAACTTTCGATGGGAGAAGCAAAACAGAAAATCTTTTCTTATTGATAGAGCAGATATTATTTGCTGGAGACGTCAATACTTAAGGTCCATCCGAAAATACCGCAGCGAAGGCAAAAACATTTTCTATTTGGATGAAACTTGGCTGAACGAAGGGCACACCGTATCTAAAGTTTGGCAAGATAAAAATGTCCTAAGTTCTCGACAAGCTGTCATGGAAGGCTGGTCAACAGGACTTAGACCACCATCTGGAAAGGGACGCAGACTTATTATAACTCATATAGGAAGTTCAAATGGCTTTTTGGATCAAGGATTATTACAATTCCAGTCGGATTCTACTAAAGACTATCATGAAGAAATGACTGCTGATGTTTTCGAGGAATATTTTAAGCAAATGATAGAATACATTCCCGCTAATTCTGTAATAGTGATGGATAATGCCAGCTATCACTCTAGGCTAAAAGAGAATCTTCCCACAACTTCATGGAAAAAGGCGGAAATCGTAAACTGGTTACAACAAAAAGGAATTGAGTTACGATAATACCATGGTAAAAAAAGAACTTTTGGATATTGTTAGGCTACATAAATCACAGTATAAAAAGTATGTTATTGACGAGATGGCAAGAGATCGAGGTATTATAGTGCTCCGTTTACCACCTTACCATTGTGAGCTAAATCCTATCGAATTAATATGGGCTCAAGTAAAAGGATATGTTGCTAGAAATAACAAAACTTTTAAAATGCAAGAAGTGCTTCATTCTTTAGCAAATGTGTCATCAGAAAATTGGCAAAACGCCATAAAACATGCTATAGTAGAGGAACAAAAAATGTGGGAACTTGACAACGTAATTGACACAACTATGGAAATTGAGCCTTTAGTAATAAGCGTAGGACATGATGACTCTACAGATTCTTCTGAGGACCATTTTATCGAGTTATAATTATTGAAATTGTCAATATTTTTTGATCTGTAAATAAATTAGTTTTCTTGTAAATAAATTCATAAAATCATAAAATCTATTACATTTAAATAAAATAATAAGCGGTTACATTAAAAACCCAACTCTCCGACCATGATGGGCCGTTTTAATCATTATCCTTTCATTTCATTTTATGGCTCTATTGTTACTTTATCTGTTACCCGGTGGAATAGGTCAAAATTTCTTCATCTTTATGCTAGATGTACGTAAAAAGACCATTTTATAGGTAAAATATTTTAGGCCACCGGGCCCTTGTTTTGAATCTTTAATGAGGGTATCGAGCTATCAACGGCAACGAAACAGACTTTAGTCGTAGTATTAGGCCCGTAATATTCATTTTTCAAGAATATATTAGACACAAAAATTGAAAATTTATTGAACTCCCTCATAAATATTGCTCAAATTGTTCTCCATTATGCCTTAGACACATGGTTCTTATTCGCCTTAATGAATTAAAAATAATAAACGGCCACGTTTATTACTCCCTAAAAGCTCTGTCAATGGCAATTCTTAAATCTGCCATTGTTTGGTACTGAATGGAATAAATTTTATTTTGAAGGTATCCCCATAAGAGGGAATCCAAAACCGACAAATCGGGTGACTTTGGTGGCCATCTTACAGGTCCATTAGTTCCAATCCAGCGACCTGGGAAGTTAGTTGGGCATTGTGAGCGGGCGCTCCATCCTGTTGAAGATGCAAGTTATTGAGACCAGCAAGGGCGCATCTTCTATTCTTTTTGGCACAACGTTTTCCAGACTTTTCAAACATTTATTTGCATTAAGGCTTCCTTTAAATATATTATAAACTATTTTGCTATTCAGTATAAAGCACGAAACGCTAACGCCAAATCTGCCTTGCCGTTCGATTGGAAATATTACATGCTGATTTTCCTGACACCAATACCTCGTATCCTTTCGATTAAACATGGTAAAATGAGCCGCATCAGATCATATAACGGGTTTTTCAAAATTGTTTTCCCTGTGCAGATTTTATCACCACGATATAAGTTTTGTACACGATGGAATTTATATGACTTAAAATTGTGTTTTTAGGATTGTTTGCACTCTTGATTTAATTATTCCGGGCGAGGTTTAGAAAATGAACCGTGCTCAATAAAATTTGATTTTATTCTTGAAAAAATTCGTTTATCCGGTTATCGTCTTTCGGAATATCTACAAGTAATTTAAGAAAATTTATAAATTTCATAGAATTAGGTACTACATAAGGGCTTATATTTATCTATTCAAATACACTTCTAATGCTCCATCTGCATTTTCGCTACACTGGATATAACAAACGAGCATGTCGTACTTCTCAAAGTTTACATGCTCTGCCATAATTAGGACAAACTGATTTTTCACTATTAAGTAGAAATTTTAAAACAACTTAGAGAACCAACCTGAATTCTCTGACAGAATTTGAAGATTTTATTATTATGACACATAGGACTGTGTTCTTTTGTTTTTTTTTTTAAATCCGGCATGACCAACTAAAAAAAAAAATGGTATATTTTTGAAAAACGTATATTTCGGGCCTAATACTAAGACTAAAAATAAAGTGTTATATATTTTTGAGAAGCCTGTTACAAACTAAATTATATTATTAGAAAATATATAAGGGTGACCCATTTAAAAAAAGCAAATTTGTTTATTTTCCTTGAAAACTATTGAATATAGAAAAAATCTGAGTACGTCACTGGATTCTACGTAAAAAAACTACAAAATAACATTTTATTTCTTTTTGATACGTTACGGGGTAACCGAGGGGTGTCCCAAAATGCACAATTCTCAGAAACTGATTATGGCATCTTCTGTTTGACAAAAAAGTAGCACAGTGCTGCGAAAACCGCATCATTCTATCTTTACTAATAACTACCCAAAAATGGACACCCTGTACAATCTGATATGTCGAAATTTATTCTGCTAATTTTATATTTTGTTGTCAAAAAATGTGACCAAGTGATTATTTATTTTATTTTCTTGCTCATGTATAAGTAGGAAAATATATCATGAGAGCTTCTTGACTTGACAACAACGATATGTCATTATTTTTTATTTAATTTTTTGGTTGAAACAAAAAATTCCTCCTAACTTTAAACGTAATATCAATAATACCTTCTGCCAAGTAGCAACTATAGAAATCTATAGAAAAGCATCGTATCTCTGAGCATACCAAAAATAAATATATGAGTTTAAGAAACAAAAACTAAGTAAATAATATCACAATAGGTAAAGACTAAATTTTTAATCTTGTACCATTAAAATAATTGTTTCGATAGACAGCGTCTTCTTCGGGAGGTAAAAACGAAGTGATTGATATACAGCAATTTTGCTTAATGCATATTAAATAGCGTTTCCGTTCGTACGGACGCCTTAGGGGATATAAATGTTTGAAAAAATTATCTAGTTGTGTTGTGTTTAATAAGAAAAAAAGGATGGCTTATTTTCAAGTAAATTGTTTCATTAAAAAAAAAACTTATTAACTCTTCATATTTTTAATATATTTATTACCGTCCACTTGCCATATATCGAAAGAGAACAAATAATAATTGGAGTTCTGCATAAATTATTTTTGAAATATTTTCATTATTTTAAAGTTGTGTTATTACTATGAACTTTACTAATACTCTTTTTAATAAACTTAAGATGTTTGCGAATCAAGAAATTCTTCAGTACAAGACTATTTGGAATTTATGTATTAATGTAAAATAAACAAATCTTCGAACACTGGCTGCAATGAATATAATAATATACTTTCCTGGAAAATAATTCTGACTGTGTCCGCTTATGGAAGGTCGGTCAGTTTAGATTAACTGATTTGTTTTACTCAAACAGCTGTATATATTCCTACCCAACTGATAATACATTCGTTCGTATTAATAGTATTTAAATCATAATCTAAAGTGGATCTAGAATAACAGACCTAGCGGGGTCAGATATAATTCTTAAAAGGGCGGTGTTTATGGTTTTCGTATTTACGAAATAACTATAATATTTGTAAAAACTTCGCTATAGAAAAAGACAAAATTTAAAACTAAAACAATATTTGATCCGTTATCTTAATAAATAGGGTGTCTATTGCACTGTCTGTATGTATGCATTTTAGGCAGCTTGGCTATGCTATACATTGGGTTGATGGCTACCGTAATTGTAACACTAAATATTTGGATATTTTTTTTAAAGTAAGATTACATTATATTTTTGGTTGTCCCTCAGAACTATTGGTAGGATTTTAGTAGTTGGTATAGCAATCGTGGAGGATTGGAGTGATTGTTTAGGTAAAGGGTCAATGCACTGACAAGTACTTGATAGTTTCATTGTTGTATTCTCCGGCTAAGCAGGCGATTTTGTTTCATTTTCGATTGTTTCTTGATTTGTGTACAGTATCCCCTATTTAATTTTGCATTTTCATTTACATGTGCGACTATATAAGTGGTCTTTTATCTTTTGGTTCTGGGCAGTGGCGGTTCTTCCACAGGAGCACCTGCGCACGTCCACCTCCAAAACAAAACGAATAAAAAATATTAATTTATATTCATTGAATATTATTTATCGTATAAAGTCCGACCCTCCCTAATATTTTATCATATCGTCAAACCAAACTGTATAGATCCGGCAGCCGTGCCTCGGTCGAGGTAAATGACGATTATGATGAGACTTGCTCGCACGTGCGATTAAGTAGTGCACTTTCTCTGTAGTAACAGGTGGCGGGTGGCATTGGGGGATAGCGTGGCTATGACGATTTAACATGGAAAGGCGCACAGTTTTTGTGTCTGTTCGTGCATCTAGTTAGAAATTCGAGCGTGTATGTTTTAATATTTTAATATTATATATTTATTAAGTTAAAATGAATAGTTGACGGTGGATTATTTAAGAAATAACTTTAGCTCTTTGAGTTTGGAGCAAAAAATTGAAGTGAAGAATGCGGGAACACCTAAACCCGAAATTAATTTAACGCAGACCACAAAGGGTAAATCTATGAACTTTATTAGAAAGTTTAAAAATGAAATATATGAAAAAAAATGTATAGAGGGTATTCCAAACTTAATGAGGCTGTTATTGATCAAGTTTCTACAATTAAGAACCGAAGAATGGACTTTACGTTTAAGCACTATTGTGTAGGGTTGATAAATGTTGTGTATTTCGATAAATGATACTCGATATGATTTTAAACCATTTTATTTAAAGATTTAAATCAAAAAACACTGAAAATATGAAGAATGCCAACTTATCAGTCTCGTGGCTCGATTCGTTCTTGTCATAAAATAGTTAACTATGGTTCTCGTCTTGGTTGCGCCTATTGACGTAGCCGTATATGGCGTAGTGGTATTAGACATCATTCGGTTTCCTTGATAACTCGTAGATGGCGGTAGTAGTATTGGACATCATTCGGTTTCCTTGATAGCTCGTATATGGATTTAGTAGTGGACTGTATAAATATTGTTACGAGGGTTGTATCCGACGACGATAAGATATGACAGCTATACACACTAAGAAAATCTTTCTTATTTTCCAAAAGTTGTATTTCCTTGTGTAAAATTAAAAAATAAATAAAAATATGTTTTACCTAACGCATTTTCTTATTACTTTTTTTCTTCCTACATTTAAAACGCCTAGAAACTAATTGTTTGGTCGTTACACAAAAATAAAATTTAATTATAATATACACATAGAAACGTATTTCTTGATATAATTTGACTCCCCCCTCCCATTAATGTAAGTATTTCTTACCAATTTATATTGTGTACAAAAGTTCAAAAAGGTGTAAATATAACTATAATTATAACAAAAACGTAATCACCAAAATTATAACTGATAGTTTAATTAATAATATTAATAGTCTGATTTGACAATACCGTAATCAACAATATATTAAACCGAGTGTAAATGTCGTATAAAACTACTTGATATCCTAGAGCTTATAAGTGTAATTTTTTTGCAAACTAAATAGCTGCTGATGCTGATACTGCTGATTACCATTTAAGCAATTTTACAGCTTTTATTGAACAAGAAATTGCCTTATAATCTTCTACGCTGATGATTTAATTCAAATAAAGATACCAAATGATTGTTTTCGGTTATTCAACTCGCCGAAAAGCTTCTTTGTACTTGGGATTGGACTTAGGTCGCTGTAATGGAAAACACACCTGGTAGTATAATTTTAATACACATACTGGTATACATGATTATACAAATTTCGAGTCTAGACCTATGGGAACGATATCTACATACAGTGTGTCCCTGGATCCACGAATGAGTAGGCGAAAAGGACTGACATTTTTTGAGTTGAAAGTTCATTTTCGAGGGTGCAGCCCTGCTTGGATAGAAACTAATTTGTATCATAATTTTAACATCGAAAAATCAGGTGTATTCTGTTCCCTAGTAAAGTGGATCAAGGATATGCGAAAAAATGTTATTAAAAAAATATGTTTAGAACGAAAATCTGAGTAAGAATACCAATTTTTAAGATCACATGCTTACTTTGATATTTTGTATTATTTTCATTCCACCCTCCCTAATGAAAATTTTGTAAAAAAAGTTCCTCAAAATAATAACTTAAACAAGCCCTGCTTATTTTAATCCATCTATTAGATATTTAGATAATTTGGTGGTACAAGAAATATAGAAGGCTTAATGAAAATTATGAAGTAGTTCTTAAGAAATAAAGAAATGTATCAAATCTTTATGAAAATAGATTGCTTTTTTTATAGCAACTAATCTCTTTTAAAACTTTTGTCATCGTAGAAACTGGTGCCTCTACTAAACTTATAACTTCTAATACTATGCTAAATGAAGGTAAAGTCATAGAATAGGTTTGGTACTATGCAAATTACAAATTATGGGTGTGGGCTTAAAAATAGAAGTAGACCTTGGTACGACATGTATATATCAGTTATCTAACAGCTTTTTATAAGGTACAAGAAAGTAGATAAAAAATAAACATATTTTGTTTAAGACACAATAGATAAAAACACAGTGGATATACTGCGAAAGAGCAGCACATCAGCACACTTTCTGTAGAACTGCTTAATTTTCTATGGACATAATACGGAAAGAAGATGCAGTGATTTTTCGGTATCCGCGCGGTTATCTGAGCTATTAATAGTAGTCTATAGGATATTAAGTTTTACAATAAAATCACAAATTATTAAATAATAAAATTATGACACAAAATAAACAACCATACCTCAACATTATGTGCAAAAACATCTTAAACATCATAAAAAAAGTTTTATCTTCATTCATGTCATAAATAAATATTTATATTTCTAACCTAACCCTCATGGAGCACTTAAAGTTATTAAATGTATTTTCATGCGACGAAGTAGACAATTAGTATTTAAATCATTCTGTAGTACTGTCCTAGCGTTTATTCTTTATAACTGGTTATGCAGAGGACTATAATGGAAGCCTTCCGAGCGCGGATCCAAAATCTCGTTTTAGGGGGGGGGGGGGGGGGGGGTTGCCAAACTTCGTTTTGGAGGAGGTCATTCAAGGAAAAGTAATACGCTGTCACGTTAATCAAAACAATATATATTATTTTTTTATTTTTTTATGTTCCATTCCTTTGTTCGGTGGGCTGATTCGGGCTGTGCAGGTACTGATGTATAGTAATAGTAATAGATCATAAAGGATTTGTTAATATGCCTACCTCAGCTTCATAGTTCTTAAGGCTGGAAAAATTAGTTAAATATATTTTACTAAAACTTATTTTTCCTTTTTACAGGAGATAAATTTAAACAAAATATCTACCGAAACCGGCAAATCACATAAAAATAAGTTTTGTTAGAGTTTGACTCACGACACTCGGTTGACTACATTAATTTTGAAAAGCTTAATATTTATTAAATATCTACATATATAATAATAATACCCTATAATCTTCAATGCAGATATTATTATGTGCGTGTGATTTTACTGCATTTAACGTTTATAAAAGTTGACCTAGGAGTTCAATTGTTGAAATTGGAATCTGAGCTAAATCCTAATTGAACTCTGAGTCTATGAAGGTAAACAATTAAGAATAGTTCATATTCAATCTAATAATAATAATAATAATGTTTATTTAATAATGTTTAATTCCCAACGAGCTATTTTAGTACTTTACAGGGAATATTATAACAAAGGAGATAAATAAGTAACTAATCAATATAAAAATTAAAAATAAAAATTATTAAAAATGTTTTTTTTAAAGTATTTTGTATATTTTCCAGAGAAAATTTCTTTGCATTTTTTTTAAATACTTTTAAATTTAAAATTCTCCTTAATCTCGTCGCACCAGTATCTGCAATAAGTTCTCAACATTTTTTATTACTTGACCAATATTATTCCTTGTTCAGCTAAACAATTTCGCTCAATGTAGGCTCGCTATTTTCTACCAGAGTATCGTAATTGTTCATTTCATACTATGAAAAATGTTAAACCGTTAAAGTAAGACATAGGCGTAGGGAAACACAAATTATTCCTAAACAATAGTAGACTATAAATGTTTCATCCAGAGAAGACAACAGTCTATTATCGTACTGATCATTTCAATCAGTAATTAATAAGAAATATTAAGGATGATTCGATTAAGAAATAGACAATATTAAACAAAAAAAAAAATCTCTATTTACAACAAGTATTAGAACCTAAAATTTGAGAAATGCATAATACATGAACCTCAAATCAAAACTAAATTAGAAAGTTGTTAATCTGCACCTAACCTATATTAATGATATTGTTTAAATGATATAAATACATTTTCTCGGTAGTAGAAATTAATTTAAATGAGGTTCATAATAAGTTACAAGCTTGAATGCTGCACAACAGGTTCATCAATGCGCAACGCTTAGAAAAAATGATTCCTTCACTAACATATGTAATTGGAGTACGGAAATACAAATCAGGATAGAGCGTGATTTAAAAGCTCAATTATAAAATAAAATTAGTTGCGAACTCACTTTTGTTTTGAAGAAATTACATCCAACGTTTGGAAAATAAGCCGATAAAAATGTAACTAGCTCAGGAGACTTCTTTAAGGGGAGCGTAGTATATACGTACAACAACCAACGCGCACGCGAACTACTGCGACGTGCATAATTTTGCGAGAATGTATTAACGCATGTACAACCGTGTATGACCCCATAAGATTCCTCGCACTCACTCGCACGAATTGCGTACGCAGAAAAAATGATGTACGCGCAAATTATTTGTTTCATTAAATTCGTGCGCGCAAATTGTTGTTCAGCATTTGTTGAGCAATTTTTGCACACGAAAACTCCTTGAACTTTGCAAAAGATCGACAACCGCCGGAATCTGTTTGTGAGGGTAAAACATTTACGCGCACATACATTCGTGGCAGGTCGCGCAGTACTCATCTGATCATTTTCACTCGCAAACCGTTTGTCTGTACCCAGCTTTAAGTTGGTCTTCTGCAAAGATCAAAGAGTTTTCGTGTGCATAAAATGCTCAATGTGGACGTAGTTGCGTTCAGTTATTGTTGTGCGTCGAAAATGATACGAAAAATGTAGCGTGTTATAGGAACCAAAAAATGCCTTGCATTTTAATAGACAATAGAAGGTAGATGCGTGGAATACCATAGCTACCAATTTAAACCTAAATGTTTGGATGTAAAACAAAAAAATAACAGTTTGGTGGGCTCTCATGTCGGTTAATAAATTACAGCCACTGTATGCCGGCCTGCATTCATACAATTTTGTAATACACCATCGTTTAGGTTTTTTCTTCATTTTCTCTGCCTCATGAAAGAGTAGGAGGAGGCACTTGCAATAATTATATTTCGTCTTCTATGCGACATTTCAACAAACTCACTGGATCAATAATTTGCGTGCACAAATTTAATGAAACAAATAATTTTGGCGAACAAACATCTTTGAGCGTTCATCTTTTTTAATGCGTACGCAATTCGTGCGAGTCAATTTGCTCAAGTCAGTACCCAGCTTTAGGATGCGGAGCCATGTGAAAGCTAACTTACATATCTAATATATTTTTATTCATATCAAGGGTTTAATTTATAGCGCTTCATAAGATTCAGAGAATGAATAGGACAAACATAAATATTACCCAGAGTTAGCCCCTTTAATTTTTTAAAGTTTTTATTTATATTGCCACGTCACTGTTAATTAATCATTGAAATATATACACCGTGCCATTACATAATCAATTTGACAAATAATAAAATCCATTTAAAGAACAATTATGAATGATAAATAGTTTGTTCATTGTAGTTCTAAAGTGGAACAGCTTAGTTACACGTAATTACACATTTATTCTGCCATTCTCTGTTAAATATTCGTGTTACCTGGAAGATTGACTATATCGTAATGCAGCAAACAACTTTTAGGATCCCTCACTTAAAATATTTACAAATTGACAGGGTATAAAAACGAACGTTTTTATACCTTGTCATTTTAGAACGATTTTAAATTTTAAGCCATTTAGAGAATCGACTAAATTTAAAACTAATAGTATCTAGCCTAGCTTACCATATCATTAGAGGCATGCACCAGTACTGTACATTATATAAACGATATCTTATATTAAACTAAGTTAAAAATTGAATTATCTGCTTCTATTATCATATTCTTTAAATAAAAAATATAGTTGCTGGAATAAAATGAATCATTGGTTAATGGTCCATTTAAAAAAATATTGAAAGGAATTCAGGTAACATAAAATACATAAATCTTTGTTAAAAAGATTGCATCTTTAAAATATCTTAGGGCTGCAACGTATAGCGATGAATAATCGTTTGCTATAAAACAATAGAGATAATACTCTTCGCAGCTAGAGGTGTTGCATTTAAATTCTTAATCATTATAGGAAAGTGGTAGACGCCGACTTGAATTTGAATAATCGTAATGTTATTTATTGGTCTGGGTTCTGAGCTGGAACATATGAGAACACCTGGACTGTAAAAGGATATTGGGATGTGATTTACTGATTATCCAATAGTAACCCCTTCAAAATTTACTCAATAAATATTACAGACTTTGTTAGTGACAGTTTTAATAGGCAATTTAAATATAGGTATAAATATTTGGCTGTGCTAATCGATGTCAAAAATATTATTCCATATTCCGACCAGATATCGGAATTTTAATCTTATTAGCTCATTTTGTTATTGCTCACCTGTTTCGTAATTTGTTTTGTTATTTTCTCTTTGGCAGTAGGACTATACAGGGTGTTATGGAAATGAGGTATTATATTTAAACCGGCAAATCCTGAGATGAAAATAAATTGAAGAAAAATGACCATAAATGGCGCTTTGAATTATTAAGCGAAATTATACACTTTATATGAAATCTGAAAATTTACATGACCGCTACTGACGACGGTCGCAATCAGTAAAATAAAATGTCTGCAGTGTGAAAAGACGTCAGCGTATTTCGGCCGGTGTTATCAAATCTACACGGCAACCTCTTTAAAAAGATATAATTTTAACAATTTTTCATTCTATCGTTTTTGAACAAATATGATTCCCGAAAACCGATGGCGAAAGACGTTTTGCAAAACAAATAATAGTAATATGACACATAAATTTCAAATTCGTCACAAGCACAGGAAAGTAAAAGATCAAACGTCATTGGATTTTTGAATGATTATCTTTCCAACTTTTTAAAAAAATTCTAGCTCTCTTATATTTACTTATTTAAAAACAATTATTAGTTTCATAATTTGTATAAAAAAACTAAGTTTTAGGAAAAAAACTCTTGCCAAACTTAATGTAAAACTGAAATTACGTTACGTTTTTCTTCGGCACAAAACAATGATTGATTGGAAAATAATGAAAAGTAGGTATGTTTTTTTTTTATGAAGCACCGTGTATTTTATCTGTGGTACTAAAAGCTATTGAAAGTTTCTATCTTCCTATGTGTAATGTTGCTATACCTATCTCTAACAGTTTTTCACTTATGAGGATTTAGGATTTAGCAAATTATTACAGAATTAAATTTTTTGCTTATTTTTTTATGAACTTTCAAGGCAAAAAAAAAATGGTTTGTATGTTGCTTTGTGTGCTACAACTTAGATGTAGTTAAGTAACTTTAAGCTTTTATGAACAGATTCATAATTATCATCTCTAATAATTAATTTTGTCAAATAAATGCGCATGAGTCAAAAACAGATCATTTCGAGAGCTTTTAGGATCATAGATAAAATATAGGGTGTTTCATTTAAAAAAACATGCGTTTTATAATTTTTCTGCGTATTACCTCACTCGCAACCGAATTTCAGTGCGCTAAGTTCAGAGGTCAAAATTATATCAAGAACGACTACAGGCCATAGGAAAATGTTAAGGAAAGTTATTAAGATGTGCTTCTTTAAAATTATCAAAGTTGCTAATACTTTCTAGTAGAAGTGACAGCACTGAACGGCTGAAAATATTTTTAAAAGAGAGCCATTCTTTACGTTCATAGTACTTGTTGTTTGTTTAATTTAACTAATATTTTAATTTGAGTAAATCCTTTTTAAATACAAGATTTTGGACTGTTTCGGATACGATATTCAGACTTTATTCAGCATGAAATTGAAAATTTGTGGACGGTACGCTGTCACCACTATTAAGTTTTTTAAATATAAAAGATTGATGTTTATTGAACAAAACGTTATAAAAAATATCAACTCACTTTATATTAATACATTTACATTTTGTTCTACTTTATATTTTTCCGATCTCAGTTATTTGCAACAATTATCAAATTTCTTATCAGCCTTCAGCAGAATGTTAATGCATAAGACACTATTATAATTATTAAGATAGTCATATTGTTCGTTCTTCTAATATACATTTTGCTGTTTATTCACTTTTTATACAGGGTGTCCCATAATTAATGGTACACAGGAAAACTGCAGAGTCCTTGGGTAAAAATACTGCGATTTGGCCATACTTAGTTTAGTTAAATAGCGGGTAATAACCGAGATACAGGGTGTCCAAGTAAAAATTAAATTTTCAATTTTCATAAATAACTTATTTCTGAATCAATATTTTTGCACAAAATTTTGTGACAAGGGTTTTTTTTGGGGAAAGGAATTTGAATTTGTTAATAATTTTGATGTAGATTGTAGGGGACGCTCCTTGCGGTACTCTGGATACATAAAAAGAAATGTAACTTTTTTGTGCCTTAGTATAATAATATTTTTATTAAAAATATCAGTTTTTCCGTCATTTTTAAGCAATAAAGGTATACTTTGTAAATGTCGCTCCGACTAACCGTTTGCGAAATATTTTCAATTACAATTTCTAATGCGCCCATTTAAATTTTGATTTGTAAATGTGAAATTTGTCACAGTAGTTGTGTCTGTACTATTAGTTATGGGACACCCTGTATAATACACATAAAATCAAGATAAGTCACCTGATTTTTTTCTGAGCTTTAACTGTGGCTGCTTCCAAGAAGCAAAATTAGCTAAGCTCGATAAAAGATATAATAACTTCTCGCTGAAATCGACATTCGGATAAGCATCTTCATATTCAAGGTATATTATTACTGCTAAAGCTTGTAAATGGTTCATCTATCTTCCTTTAAATCTTTAAAAAAAAATTAGTAAATTGCAATTATTATCGATTCAGTAAGCGAGAAATAGCTGTCTAGAAGAAAAATTATTATTAACCTATATCAGTGTGTACCGGATGTTTCAGGTTAACGCTCACCCCTAGAACTTTCTTATTTTTTAAATTACAGATATAAAATTTGGTGGGTTTTTTCTCTTATATTATCTTGTATTTTATGACATAACGACTTCATTTTGTCAGTTCCGGTTCAACCGGAATTGCCTCAACTTTGAATCATTAAATTGAACACCCAGTATATTTTTGACTATACGAGCCCTGTCTCAATGAAGTTGGCCCAACAACTATCAAAACTACGTTTTTCATGAAATTTGTCATATTAGCGGAAACGTATTAAAAACTAAAATGTATTTCTGATAACATACGATATTTTTATTTAATATTAGCCTAAAATACTACATTTTTTTGTAACAGAGAAAAAAATATCTTATAAATCCAAAAAAACTGTCGATTAATAAAACTCAACGAAACTGCGTTACATCTCCTTTTCGACTCGTCTAACTGTTCTAAATTTCTTGGAGACAAGTTCGCAATTCTGGAACGGTTCTTGCAGGATTCGATTAGAGCTTTGTCTTCATGATATGCCACAAGGTTTCAATCGGCGATAGATCGGGACTACTCGACGTAAAACTAGAATATTGTTTTCTAACATCCAATCTTTTACTTTTTGGCAAGCGGCACCATCTTGTTGGAAGATACATTCAATATTGTTTAAACGCATTTGTTCAATTTGGGGTGTTAAGTTATTTTGAAGCACATTGATGTATTTATCAGCATTCACAATACCTTCCACAAAGTGGAAGTTTCCCACTCCACTTGCTGACGTGGATCCCCAAATCATAACAGAAGCCGAAAACTTAACTTTTCTTGTAAGACACTCATTCTGAAATGCTTCTAGTTCTTATGACACGACTCCTACTATCACCAATGCATACTTCAAATCTGGCTTCATCACTCCAAATAATGGAGTTCCATTGGTACGGAGACCATAATTTGTGTTCTTTGGCCCACGCTAGTCGGTTTTTCTTCTGAATCTTTTTCAGATGATTCCATAATATTTTCAATTCTTTATAATTAGCAAGCCGATTTTCCTTGATAATCCGTTTTAAGGCTTTTAAGTTCGTATTGAAATAACGCGGGCGACTTCCAGTTCTGAGTTTTTGAACTACAGATCCAGTTGTTTTGTACAATTTAATAATATTTCGAACCGTATACCTCGATTTATTAACACTGTCAGCGATTTGGGAAGCATTTTGGCCTTTTTAATGCAAGTGAATGATCACTTTTCTTATAAATTCACATATATCATGTTTTGGGGCGTCGGGTCAACTTCACTAAGACAGGGCTCGTATATACAACAGCATTCCAAATTCAACGACATCCCATACATCACTTTTTGATACTTTAAATAGTTTTTCTTCTTATTTTTATTTTTTCATCTAGGTTGCTATGAATTCCGTAAAATGGTTTATGTTTAGCCAAATTAGGGCGGATCTTAAATTGTAATTATGTATATTTGTTTGTTATCATTATGACGTCGTGGGTACTTAGATAAATGCAAAGCCGCTTGCGCTTCTTGTTGTATTTCTTGTCATAAATTGGTATTTTTAATAAATTATCTCTCCAATTTTAACTTGACATAAGGGTGTGTAATATCAAATCGTTGGAAAAAAAGTACTGTATCTTTTTGCTCGAGTGAGCCAATATGTTTTCATTTAAAAAAAAATTGTTTCCTGGGAAAAAGCCATCTTAAAAACTTAAAAAGTGTGTAAAAAATTTAAAACGCAATTAAACTAGAAAATTGCATTTTTATTAAGAATTTGGCTTAGAAGTAAATGATCTGCTCTGAATCAGTCCGTTATGTCATAAAATGAAAAATAATATTACATACAAACCCACTAAATTTTATTTCAGTAATTTAATCAATAAGGAAGTTCTAGGGGTTCCTCCTGAAACACTTGGTAGAGTGTAAGACTATATATGACGTAAATCGAATTTAATCGTATTTATTCAATATGATTCAGGTATTGGTTTTGTTTCTTTATAATGATGCGTACTCTTAAAATAATTAAAAGATGTTACTACTATTTATGTTTTTAAAATAAATATGTATATTTGAAAATACAGTAGATACTTGATTATACAGAGGGTTCCTTAATGACATGCTAATATATCAGGATGTGATTCGTTAGGTCATTCTATGAAGAAAAGTTTACATGTCCCCAACGGCTTAAATTTTTTGCTAAGGTTTTTTGTAATCTTAATTATTATCGAAACTGCTTTAGATATTATTTTGAATTTATTTTATGTATTATTAGAATATAAAACCACATAATATTTCAGTTAGAAAAATTATTTTAACGATCCAGCAATGTCCAAGCATGTATTTTTTACAAAAAAGTGGTACACCACTGATTTTTCATGTGGATATTTTTACTGATTAGCCGTGTGAATCGTTCATGAAAATAATCTCTTGCGTCTTACTCTTCAGATCTTGTATTCGATTTTCTAGGCTAGGCTGTCGAGGTTGTTGGTCACTTCGGGGTCTCCGATCAGACGAATGGCACATCTTTCAATGGAATCCAGTAACCGAGCAGTATGCTTGAGTGCAGAGCTCCAGACATGAGAGTAATACTCTAAGGATATCCGAATTTTCTACTTTGTAGAGTGTAAACAGCTCTTGAAGTGTATACAACAGAAAAGTGCACCAAATTTCTGCGAGGCTAACTGAAAATTTTGACTATATCTGGTTCCGCAATAATAAAATTTTCTTACTTCACCTTACGACCAGTCTTCCAGGTCTTTGTTCGGTAGCTGATGTTAAATTCACTTCATCATCTTTTAGTATTGAGAGAGCATCTCTCCAATAACTGTTCCCTGAAGATTTCTACGGCAATGCACTGATTCGAATTACGACGAAATGTGAGATAAGTCAGAAAAGTAATATAATTGATTTTTGGTTTTCAGTAGAAGGTCATTAATGTATACAGTAAAAAGAGGCTGGGAAAAATATGGCTCTTGGAGGAACACCGGCATTGATGGTGAAGGTATCTGAACTTGCACTTGCAGAGAATGGTTCTTAAGAAAGCTAGAGAACTTGCTATTTTTAGGACACCCCCTGGTAACCGGGAACATCAGCACACAGACTAAACGTTAACTCAAAGAGAAACTTCACGCCGCCTAAATCGATCCAATGGCATCTCACTGGGCGGGGCGATGAGAGGTGGACCAGCATCTACATTTGGACGAGATGATATATCTGATTTCCATTCTATGAGCATAGAAGCTTATAGTGTTGTAGAATTAGTTGCCTTATTGAACTATATTCTTGTTACTCTATAACTTGTGACAATTACATGTGACTTACTTATCTAAAAATTTTACTTAAATCCATTAAGGCGTTGATATTTCCTTATCCACCAAATAAACAAGTTCTACGAGCTCAAATAATTATTATTTTAGATGAATTTAATAAACTTATTAAATATATTTAGCAAATGTAAGTCTCTTTCAGAATTTCCAATTTATCATTAAATACTAGACATTAAACTTAAATTATTTAATTTATTGTTCTAATTTATATTTCAACCAATGAAATTATCTATTTCAATTTATCTCGTTCGCAGTTAGTACACGTGCAACCGATTAATGCATTCTTATAGGTACTCCATTCTTTAGAAAATATTTCTTACTGGCCTTCTATTTTAAGCATATTAAGAACAAAGAATATATAAATGGTAGGTAAGTATAAGAAAGACGGCATTAAGTTCAAAATTTGAAATTTTCATAATAGCTAATCTAACGTGGAAAAATTGTTCAGAACTTTATGTAACTATATACATAAATAAAATTATTGATATATTATAGAAAAATTACTCTAGTTTTCCTTATGTCTTATTTAGATATAGAATTTGATAACAACAGAGCTAAGTGCATGGAAATAAATATTATTTTTTAGAACTTAGAACTATTGAAGATGCGTTTATCTCCCAGTATAGGTTGTTAGATTTTTACATTGATCCGGTTTTCTTTAACCTTCGATATTGAAAGGTACACGCGATGATAGCATATTTACCCCAAGTGAAAAAGATTCACCGCTCGGGTTTTCTACCTAGAAATATACCGGGCCTATATAACTGAGAAGTGTGTATACAATCTGAGCGCTTGCGTTTGTTAGCGCGCAATCCTGGTATTACCGGTATTCCTTTGTATTGTTCTTACCCTTTAAATGCTCAGAATTTATATTTAAATAAATTCTATTTAGTTTGGATAAACAATAATTGGAGGCGCCATCGGCTTCGTTATAATTACTCGCAAAAAATAATGTTTATTAAATAAATAATATAAGAGAGAATTTTTAATTGCGTCAGTTACTTATAGCTTAAATTTTGGTCTATTTGTGTCCAGGAAAAATATACGCTCTATGAACTAATTAAAAATGCTCATTGAATATTGAAAAGTTTTATATTGCTACAATTTCGTAAATCCCTTTTGATGTTCCCATGAATATTATTAGAAATTTCATCAACTTTGGATTGGTCAGTATATAGTTAAACTTAAGAGAACCTGGAGTTCCCACTGACTGTGCGTTTGATTTTGTTTGGTATATTTTAATGTCATATATATTGAAGTTGTGATATTATTGCCGTGTTGGAGGAATATTTTAATCAATTACCTAATCGACAATTTTGTTTGGTGGCAAAAGCATTTCTGCCTCTGATATTTTTGTATCCTACAATATACCGCACAGATTTATTCCTATCTAATAAAACCATTTATTTATTAATTTTATAAAAACCGTTTTAAAAATTGTTATTTTCCGCGTTGGATAATACATGACGCACAATATAAGTATACAAGAAAGAGAGCTAGATTTAAAATTGATTTTTGCATTTGATATTTTTACCTATTTAGATATTATGCATCAGTGACTCGAATATGCACGTAAGCCTCCCAGGCCGATAATATCAGTCCAGTAATTTTCTACTGTCAGGACGGCCTAGTAAATCGCTGAAAACCTCTATTTGTCATTCAAGTTGAAATCTAAATTCCAATAATGACAGTGTATTGGGCTCCGAGCTAAAGCTTATTATTCATGTTTTATGGCTTATATTATCTGTGCTTGTCAGGGTGCAATTACAATCGTTTCAACTAACTGCTACAATTTTCCTCGCAATACATAAGGATCTGTAAAAATGTTTTGCAATTTCTAAATAAAAAATGTTTTGGTCATTATACTACATACACGTTGGACAAAAATTGTTATATATATACAGGGTGCCTTAAATACGATGGACCACTATTGCTATATCCGAAACGGTAAGAGTTACGAGGTCGTTTAAATTATTCTTCGTTATCATTTATAATGTGTTTACAATACTGCCAAATAGTTTTTGGTTCTAGATATATTAAAGGAAATGTGGAAACTCATCTAATTTTTTTCTCCAAATATCTCGAAAACGACTGATTTGATCAAAAATTATTTAATATAAAAAAGTTATACCAATCGGACTTAACGTTTTCTTAAAATGACTATTGACGTTTAAGTTCTCTAAAGAGGATCCAATTTCAAATTCTACAGTGTATTATACAAAAATATTTTCTGATGTTTCTTATAAATGCCCATAATACGGTTCTGTCCTTTAATATTTATAGTCGGAACATATAAAATCTCAACTATCGTATAACAATTGATATTTATAATATGACCAGGTTTTTTTTAAATAAAGTTTAAAAAATGCGAGCTTATTTATTGCATTTGTTCCAGTTATTATTCTTATAGGACAGGAACCTTATTTGTTCCTATTACAAAAAAATGCAATTTTATCGCTGAAAACATATTGATAGCTATTCTTAATTGAAATCCCATTGAAATAGGTTTGAGTTACCGGTATGGTAACCTTCACCTTATGGTTCACATTTGGAGGCAAATTCCCGCTTTTGAGAGGTACTATCCCCCAGTACCCCCCTTTATCCACGCGGTGGCACTTGTGTACTTACAAAATAATGGTGGCTATTTTCAACACTTGGATTAGTTGTTTTTATAGTTCGTAGAATCCAAGTTTAATAATTTTTTTGGAATTTGGATCCTTATGGATGCTATAGGTATAGTTTGTAAACTATTTTCAAATTCACTAACTTTTATTCAGTTTTAAGTCATATGCATAAATATCAATTGATATACGGTAGTTGAAATCTGATATGTTCAGTCTATAAATATTAAAGGGCAGACGATATTTAGGGCATTTATAAGAAAAGAAGGTGATACATTTAAGCATCGAAATCAGAAAATATGCTTCCGTGATATATCGTTGAATTTCAAATTGGATCCTTTTCTGAGATATGCAAATAAAATTCCAGGTCCGTATTGAAAAAATGTGAGTTGGTAGCAATAACTTAAACGTCAAGCGTCATTTTAAGAAAACGTTAAGTGCATTTGTTGGCGAATCAAAAACCATAATTTTTGTGTATGAACAAATTTTTGATCAATTTAGTGGTCTTCGAGGTATTTGGAGAAAAATTATTGATGAATTTTCACATTTCCTTTAATATCTCTGAAACTAATAACTATTTGGCAATACTGTAGGCATATTGTAAACAAATGATCACTAAAAAATACAACTTTTCTTTAGTTTAAACGCCTCGTAACTCTTATTAAACCCAAACAAAAAAGTTATGGGATGTATTTGCTATAAATGATTAATATTTCCCGATAAGATAAATCACATTAATATTAAAAGATTTATTAAAAATTTGAATATATTATTTCTGACAATACTGGAAACAATACTTACCTATTAATAGTTTGTTACTACTCATGATCAGAAATTTGTAAGGATAAGAGAATTGTCGTAATTAGACAAGAAAACATGTTATTGTTACGAGCTTGCCAAAACGTAATTAACAGCATAGCAACTACGACAATAGTAGCAAAAACTTAACAACTCTCTGAACTAAAAATAAATTTTTTTCCCAATTTTGTGCTCAAAGTAGCAAGATATTGGAAACTATTTCTGAGTAAAATAACTTCGTTACAATATTGTACTATCACCTCCCTGTTTACTGCAAACAAGTTTTAACCAAAAGCTCAAGGCTAAATAAAGAAGACTAAGGGGGTATTTATATTAATGCAAATTTGGAACTACAATAACCATATTATAGAATTATTATTATTAAACTTTTAAGTTGTGGAAAAATAATCATACAAGCGAAGGTTCATATTCTATTTGGAAAGGGAACTGAGGGGAACTGTCAAGTTTTAGTACACATGATTAGTATTGAATACGATCATTGCCTTAGCATTAGCTCTAATATAAAATGGTTATTTCGATAATTCACCCCTTTTAAAAAATATTGTCTCGTTTACCTAATAATCATTCTAAAAATAACAAATACAAAAAAAGTAGTTTAGGCATTCCAAAATCTCTACTGAATCAAAAATGTTGTTTAATTTATTTTTATAAAAATATTTTTTATTTGTTGCAGGCTTTCAGGAAACCATGTATTCGACATAAATCCTTATTAACTTGAGTTTCATTCAGAGGTAAGTTAATTTACAATTATGCTTCATGATTTTTAACATAAATAGGCACGCCTGAAAATCGACATACAGTGCGGTTCTATAATGCCCGCTCCCCCATGCTAACTTTCGACACGCAATATTTTTTTATATATAAATAGGGACCTTTTGACGTGTCAAAATGGCGGATGGGCGCCATCTTGGTAAAGAAAATTAAATAGGAGCAAGGTTTTAAAGGTACTGTCGAGTACTTTACGTTGCGATAACATTACTTCTCTATTCACACCAAAACCAAAATTGCGGTGTTTTAAAAATTGCATAGTTATTATTTTTATTATCCTTATAAATCAAACTTGCCATATATATAGGGGGAATCATAGAGCCACACTTTCTTGCATATTTCATGGTATTCGAGTTTGTTCGCGCCATCTTGACAAAAAGATTAAATAGGAGATGGGGTCTTGCGATACATCATTTTAAAGGTCCAATCGAGTACTTTACGATTCCAGAATATTGTGTCTTTATTCATACCCAAAATAATATGGCTGCTTTTTAAAAATAATATTTACTATTTTTTTCCTTTGTTATTTTAGTTTAGATTTTACAACTGGGCAGAAAGCAGCCAAAACAGCTGGCTGATATTCACTGCGGGTCAAAAGTTAGCAAGGGTGGGAGCATTAAAGAACCGCACTGTATACATTCTATTAATGAGGATGCACATTATTAATAATTGCAGCTTTAAATTATAATTAATTTTTGAGATTCGTGTACGCTTATTAATACAATATGTGGAGAAAGTTTGAGTATTTATTTTGATTTTGTCAGCAATTGTGATTCCTAATGTGATTGTTAATTTAACAGCCGATTGGAAACCGGTCCTCAGTATTACAGCAGCTTCAGAGAGACTTACAAGAATTAGTAAATGTAACTTTCATTGTTCAAATAGTTTTTATTCTGATATAATTTTCCATAAAATGTTACCAATGAAATTGTAAATAACTTACCTATAAAACGAACAATAAACAATAAATTGCCAAGCCGATATGTTACTAATTTAGGTAAAATAACGAAACAAGTTGGAATGTTTAATTTTAAATATCTAGTTAATGACTCCGGAAATAATAATTTTATTTTGGGTCCTTTTATGTTGTAATTCGCAGCCATATTATTATAAAAATTTTCTTATCAAAACATTTGATTAAGAAAGAATCCAGTTCTCATTAATTTTACCAAAATATAAGGAATAAATAATATGTATGACCCTATTGAGCTCCTTAATGGTACAAAATTGCATATCTACCCCGATATTTAGCCCAAGCAAGTAACGAGCGCACTACATAATATTATATTTAAATCATACTCTTGCAACCGTTACGGTAAATAACCAATTTTTTTTAATAAGTCAAGGTAAACTTATTATTAAGTTACCTTGAAATATTAATATGTTTAACTATACAATTATCTGCAGTATACATAAGCTTAAGTTGCAATAGTTATTTAAACTGTTGTTAGCAAGAAGCCAATAACTTTACTTACTGAAAATAATTATTATATAATAGTAAACAATTTTTTCACATAAGGTAAAGGAGCATCTGATAAATAATAAGCTGTTGGAAGGAAATTCAAAATTATGTTGGTATCATTTTTTCTAATAGCTAGTCTCAATAAATTAGAATGCTTCCTTAGAAACATCTCATAGTAATAAATGTCATTGACGTTTTATTTATTCCTGATTAGCAACAACACTATTCAACATTCTAATTTAGTATTATAGGACCGACAGCTAATTTAGCAAATATGTCGTTATGACCTCCACATTCTTCGCCGTATTTAGGACTTCTGCGCAAATAGGTCAATTCTTTAAAGGTGGGTTAAACTACACTGTTTCGGCGGTCCTAAAACAATATAATAGGTTTGCTGGAATCTCTGAATACGATGCATATATGTGTCAACAAAACTGAAGAAGTAGTTTCGTTTAAAGAATCAATTAGCGAATATGCATTTGTTTACATTATAATTAGTACTTAAGTACTTACAAGATAGTTCAGGTACAGACAAAATTATCAATGTTTCTCGTCTACAATTTAAAAAAGTCCTAATGCGAATAGAAGGTTTACGGTATTACAAATAAAAAACAAAAACAAAGTCCTCCGTTTGATCTAACCGATCATCTTTTTTGACAATCTCTTGACTATCGTTATGTGCGCGAAGACTACATATGGTGTGAATTTGAAAACTTCTATTCAAAAAATACAAAGACGCGTCAATTTTATAGTGAAGGGGACGCTTTTAAAGAAGAATATAGTCATCGTGGTTCCCCTTGGGATGGACAGGATGAATAGTAATGGGCACGCGATTTCTTGAAAAGTACTACTCAAAAAATAATAAATGATGGTATTATTGGAAAGAGATATAGACTACCTTTAACATGATGTGCCACTTTGCCCACCATCCAATTTAAGATTTTAAGGGAATATTTACTCCTCCCAGGGGATTAAACGATGAAGGCTGCACATATTATTTGAAAGCGTCCCTGATCATAATAAAATTAACATCTTTCGATTTTTGTTATAATTTATGTATACAGGCTGTTCCAGAATATGTGAAGCATCTCCCGGGTTCAGGTAGAACACTTAAAAATAACAGGAGAAGTTCATATAAATTTCTCTTCCTACGCAATCCCCCCCCCCCCCCAAATGGAGATACGGACGTCTCTGGAAATCGTTGATTTTTAAATAATTTTTTAAGTACTAGGTGTAATTTAATAATTTTTTAGTATAACGATTACTAGATGGATCTCCTTAAAATTCGATAAAATGAACTAGGGGGGGGGGGGGGGGGAGGGGGCCGTAGGAAGAAAAATTTATATGAACTCCTGTTATTTTTAAGTGTTCTATCTGAACCCGGGAGATTCCCCACATAATCTGGGACACCCTGTATAGTCTAGTATAATAGTATGGATAAGAAATTTTCAAATTTATTCTTTTTTGTCTATTTTTGTTGTATTCATCCGAAGACATTAATATAATAACAAACTCAAATTATATTCTCTATTTCGAAAAGTTAAATTAAATAAGTTCTTGGCGTTAAATACATTAGAACCTAGTAAGCAGAAAGTAGCAGTTGTTTGCCTTGGGTCTTGGAACAAAGCTGTTGCGACATTTTTTGTTAATTTTGTTGTAAATACTTAGAGATTCTTATAGATTAAAGAATTTATTTTTGATTTAATAGAGAAATATTTGCAGAATTATAGGAACTGAGATAAATCATGAGGTTTTAATTTATAATAAAAAGATCAAGCATGGTTATTATTTTATAGAATATAATGTATGTTTCCTTCGGTTAAGCCGAAACATTTAATTTTATAGCCGACGATCCAAAGTACCTATTCTATAGCTAATATGAATAAATGGACAAGCTAGTTGGAATATTTGCCAAACCCATCGACATAGGCTGGTCGACATGGATTAAAAAATAGTTATAGAGTATTTTGGTAACAAAAGTTTATGATATATGAAAATCGTTGTGCGCGTGCAAGTTAACTTAACGCGATAAGTGTTTCGTACCATGTGCTGCTACTAACTTTAACTATCTTATCTACAACTGCTCCGAAAATAACTAATAAAACACACTACTAACTGCAACTGCAAATCAATGATTTCAAACAGCATGCGGAAACGTTTACGCACATTGCAAGGGAAAAAGCCACTATTGCAATTGTAACATAGTGTAGAACACGTTTACGATTGTTAATTGCGTACTTAATTACGTTACGTTTCGATATCTAAAAGTTATGAGCAGGATAACAAATTATAATATACAAGGTGTTAATGAATGTCATATAGTGCCGGATTAACGCTTAGCCAAACAAACCCGAGCCTTGGGGCGGGAAACTTTAGGGGGTTGGCAAATTTAGGTTGAAGACCTTGCCTTTTCTTTTATTTTTTTTTTAGATATCGATTTATGTTGGGGCTCCAGTGTCCGGTTATATTATAAATCCGTCAATGTTACCAAGTTTCGGGCGGCAAGTGAAAGGGCGGAAAATTTCTTATGCGGTCAAATAGAATCATTTTTGAAGAAAAGTTTTCCTACACTTTAAATAATTAATTATGTTAAAAAATATTGAAGAAGAAGGGAAACAAATAAACATTGACACTTGACCCTTTGTACTTTTTGACCGCATATTTATAAGTATTTTTTCTTATTTCATCTTATGGTTTTTTGAATTTCGAACTATAAGAAAGACGAACAGATATGAACAATTCCTAATGCAATGAACTCCCAAATCGACATGATTTCAGCAGACGTTTCGTTTTGTAGCGCATCGATATCCAAAGCGGTATGTCTAAGATAGACCTAAATCTGTGTAAACCAGGCGATTGTCTCCCAATATAAGTTCTTAGATTTTTAGATTGATCCGTTTTTCTTTAACCTTCGATATTCAAAGGTATAACTATTTATACAGAGAGAGATTCTTGGGCCCTTCAATATATGTAGATTGTAGAAAATATGGAGAGCTTGAATTAGGTGTTAGGTTCCAAATAAATTTTTTTTACCTAACCATAATCCTTTAGTCACAATAAATATAAAATCAAAAAAATAAATTATTAAGGCTAATTTAAATTATTACTTTCCTGCTATTCTCCAGTCGGTATAAATTTAAAAATAATAAAAGATAGATTAATTCCATATCTATTAAACCTAGCCAAGAATTTCATATCAAAATGATTTAATATTTGTAAGCGATTAGGTGCTTGTAACGTTATTCGTCCATATTTAATTGTTTTTATAAATTTACCGCACTAAATTAGTTATTTTAAATGTTTATATTATACAATATTTACTGCAGAATGAAACCGGTAAAATAATAGAATTAAAATGTAAGTCACAAAAGGGTCGGAAATTTGGCAGGTTGGTGGGACCCTTGTTACAGGAAACATATAAATATTTAATGTTCATTATATCTAAATCATTTACATTACTGTCAATAAGGTCAAGGTTAATCGTTGAAACGAAGGAAATAATCTACTATATAATTTACCATTTATAGCTTTATATTTTTTTATTATTTTTTTTATTTTCCGGTCATTGTTACCACCCAATGTTGGATTGGATATCGTCCAGCAAATCTAGAGTACATTCTGTCATAATAATTAAGGACAATTACGTCGTAGTAAAGTAAATTCATAAAAATAATCTTTTGCTTAAAAAGATGTTTGAAGTTAAGGATATTTTTATTTGCGAGAAATGCAAAGTCCCCGATAATTAATGGGCCCAGGGGTAAAGTTTAAATTTACCCCCAATACTCGATATTACCTAGAGTCACTCTTTTTTTAAATCAACCTTTTTTTTTCTTTTTTTTTATGATCATGTACAAGCACTATAGGAAAAATCCTTTAGGGCACTCTGGGAGTGGTGCGTGTGCGCAAAAAGCGATTAACGTTGGTTTTGAATCGTTGTAGGTTATATTCATTGGGAAAAACGACCTCGGGTCGTTCCATAAGGATGAAGTCCTCCAGATGAAAGAATTCTTAAATAATGAAGTTCGAAGATTCGTCGTGTATTTCGGCTATTCGCCGCTCTGGGCGGAATTAAGAGGGCAAGGTTAGCCGAGCACTATCCATGAAAATATCTGTAAAAGAGAGTCAAATCCCCAACCTGTCCTCGATGTTCTAGGCTGTCGAGGTTCTTCGTCAGCTCGTGGTCTCCAATCAGAAATATCTAGTGCAACAGCCCGAGACTCCCCATGTTGTTCGATTGCATTGTTCCAAAGATGGGTGCCATAGGCTAGAAGATCTCCAGTTGATCTGGACTTCCGAAAACCATATTGATGATCGCTGATAATGTTGATGCCTTCCAGGCACATTAGAAGATGTTGGTTAATAGCTTTCTAGATTACTTTTGATATAATTGAAAGCAATGCCACTGGTCGATAGTTGTTAGGCAGGGTTCTCTTACCTTCCTTTGTTATAGGCTGGACTCGCACCGTCTTCCAGCACGATGGAAATTTTCCTTGTTTGTAGGATAAGTTAAAAAGTCTACAAAATAGTGGTGTTAGTTCATCGGTGTATCTCTTGAGAACTATAAAAGGAATTTCGTCTGGACCAGAATCTTTCTTGACGTCGAGCCCTTTGACGTTTTTGATGGGACGCTGAAGGGACACGATTTCGGTCATTTCGGATTGAACTGCAGGAATGTTGCGTAATGTTCTTCTCTGGAAATCTATAGTTGAATGCGATGAAAATAGTTCAGTGTGTTAGTGGATGCTATTATACCATCGGAACGTGTTAGAGGTGGAATTATTGATTTGGTAAAATTTTGGGTGACGGCCTTAGCGACTGACCAAAAGACCTTGATCCGTTTGGACTATCAAGAAGTTTATTTTGGATCCTCGCGTTATGGGCTTCTTTGCTTTGATCTATTGTTAGCTTACATTGGTTTCGAGCGGTAATAAAGATGGTACGATTCTTAGTGGTAGGGTTTTTACGCCACTATCGGTAAGCCAGATTTTTTAATCTGACAGCACGCCACAATCCTTGCTAAACTAGGGCTTGCTGTTAGAAGGGCGTTTCTTGGAGGAAGGGATAAATGCTTCCATGCTAGTTAGAATGACGTCGGAGACCTCCCCAGCACAGATGGATGAATCATCAGAAGAGAAGCATACGCTCATCCAAGGAAAGGTGCGAAAAAGGTCTTCTGCAAAATTACAATATTTAATCACAGTGACGCATAATCGATTTAACTACAAAAACAATTGACAATTATCTGCTTGGTTCTTGATTTAAGAAGTTGGAGGTTGTAGTGAACAAAATTTCGCTTAAAAATTTAAAAAATATTTTAAAAGTCTAAAGTGTCATGTGAAAGTTAATAATAATCATCTTTCTTGTTTCACGTTTGAAGAATGTTTTATTGGTTTTTGTGTGTACATTTAGGTAATAAATTTTTATTGTACAATTGTCGTCATGGACGAGGTTACCCATTTTCGACACTTTTGCTTGGTATCTGGGTAATTATTGAACTTAATAAATAAAAGCATAAAATATTCGCTGGTTGAACAGATGAGAGGGTAAATTGAAAAATGGTCGATTTTAAATTTGCCCTCTATATATCTTATTACTAATAAAAGAAGAAGATATTTCAATATGAGTTTCATAATGCACTAAGTAATAGTATATTACATACCAAGACTCAAAAGTAGTAAGACGCCTATTACACACTCTTTCGGAGTACGGTAATCGCAACACTAGTACTCATGTATAATAGGCTTACCACTCGAGTTGTGTACTATACTTTTTCTACGACTTTATATTTACTTTTATGTAAAATTATCGACATATGCTAATAAAACATATATTTTGACTCGGTACTCACATGGTTATATCAGTGTACACCAGGCACACTTTTTCATGCCACTCCCTGTATTTTTCTATTAATAAATGATTTGCTGCGTTGTAATGTAATTTCCCGTGGCGTTCCCTCAATCTGAATATCGTAATCATTCTACTTTACTCAAAATTATCCAAATTAAAGATGTTGACTGATAAAATTTTCTACTTTACTCAAAATTATCCAAATTAAAGATGTTGACTGATAAAATTTCTTGACATTTACGTTGTCAAGGCGACTTGATGGAATTTACAGCAGAATATTGATTTGGCATATCACGGGTAATGTGATTTATGTGTGTGTTGCGTAATATATATATTATATATATATATATATATTAGTCATTACGTAACAGAAGACAATGCGTTAGTAGGTTCTTACTAATATAGAAGTATCATATCACCATCTTTCTCTGAAGGATTGTTGCCTCTCGGAGTAATAGATAAATAACAAGTTTATTTATAGCACTATTCTTAATTTTTATGCATTATCCGACGCATGCACAAGAATACATATTTAAATAATTTAGTAGGCTATGGATGAAATTTAGTTGACATGAAAACAAAAGGGATAATTAATTTGATTTAATGGAAGATCGCAACTGGTTTCGAGTACTGTGTTTAACTGTTAGATATGATGATTTACGAAAACATTATATGTTCTGCGCATATATTGAATATGAAAGACACGAAGAAAATGCCTTACATTTGTAATCTAAAATCGACAATTTTGCAATTTACCCTCGTATCTTTTAAACCAGTTAATATTTTTAAGTTCTGCTTTTATAATTTTTAGTGTCGCTCCAATGCATCTCATGACATGTACATTAGTTTTTTGATGTTTAATAATTACCGAGATCCCAGCAAAAGTGTCAAAAAAATAATTTTTGATATTTAATTTAAAAATATAAGTGCTGTTATACATTTATTTTCAATTTACCCAAGTGGATAACTCTCTCCAGGACCAATCTCAAATCGGCAATGTTACGTAATCGACGGTCATATGTTATTTTAGCACCTTACATAACTTATGCAACCGAATAAATATATGTATCGATTAAGATATGTTTATGCAGGTCGTGCAGTAAGAATTAAGTCGGTCTCGCTAGAATAAAATCGAAAGTTGTATTTAGACAAATTTGTCGACCTCAATTCGAATTTAGTGGAAGGTGAACTGAATGGAACAACATGCTTTCGATTTCACTTTAAAATTTTATATGAACTAAATAATATCGTTATAATGAAGATACTGTTATTCATTATGCATTTTATAGAAATGTAAAAACTTCAGCATATTATGTTAAAAAAGTTATATTTTTTACAAACAATTAAAAGTTGTTATTATCGTTAACCTTAAATTCTGATCTTATAGTCGCCAAGTTGTGTTTTTGAACGTATCACTAGTGCTTTTATCTTATTATTTTTTTCGATAAATATTTTTACTGAGGTAGTATTTTCCCTATGAGGGAAAACTAAAATAATTAATTATAATACGAAATATGGCTGAAAATATATTTTGATTTGTCATTTTAAACCTCCAACTTAGAACAATTTTAAAGTTAAATCCTTTAAGTAAATGGGGCTGTTAAATTTTAAAATGGAAATATAAATTAGGTTTCTGTTAAAAATATGCCAATTTCTTTACACGGAAAATCTTTCGAGATATTTATTTTATATTTTTCATCTAATGGGGAATGTCGAGGTGTAAGATTTCCTCAGCATAATCGAGCTTACTCTTACTCTTTAGTAATAGTGTGGAAAAAAGAAGCGGGAATAAATCGTATAGAAGAAAGAAGAAAAAACATGACGAATACGGAAACATTGTAATCACATTACTTTTTTAGTTTATAGATAATATATATAGATTGTACTCGATAAAATGCCAATTAACCAAAACATATTATCCTGGCGTGGAATAATTTAATATGCGTGGCTAAATCCAATTACCCGTATTTGTTTATTTTTAAAATTCAATTTCAGTTTTCATCGTTTAAAAAATTTCGGCGGTGATTTCCCTTGTTTTGAATAATAATAACTGGTAATTACTCATTACGAAGAGGGAGGGGGGTAGCAAAAAAATAATTTTTCTATGGGAAATAAGTCAAAATTTCAAGGTTCAGGTCGCGTATGATGTCATAATGATAAAAAATATAAGCCATTTGCAGAAACAGCATTATTTTGTATTCTGTGCTAGTGCAGAAGCAATGAAATTAAATAAATATTTAATTAAATAAAAATGTAATTTGAAGCTTTATTTGTAAGCCTATGAAACTGTCGCTAGGAGGCGTAATACCAATGGTAATTTGTTAACAGTGTGTTGCTCTACAATGTGCTTAAATAAGGTAGGTATATGGAAAATACAAATAAACCATACAAGCATCATGAACGACTTTGCTTACATACTTTTTCTTTAATCCTTCAGATAAAGTGGCGAGGGTAACGCAAACATCGATTTCTAAAAAATGCAATATCTCAGGAACGCTTTATCTGAAAATATTAAGATTAGTGTCATTTAAAAGAGTTGTGATGTGTATGGTACTTTTACTGTAGTCGCTAGATAACGCTTTCTACAGTTTTAACATATTTTATATTTTTCTCAAAAAGCTTAAATGATACAGTAAAGATGTTATTAGAGTGGTACAAAGAAGAGTAGCCGCCAAAGCAAACGACGAAAACTGAAAGTTCCTATCTTCTTTCTCACCGGAGATATCAATGAAAAATTGATTTATTTAATTATTACTAATTAATCACCCGGTAATTACATATATTGTGGAACATAAGAAGGCTTTGGAAACAAAAGACATATATATTACCATAATAATAATAATAATAATAATAATAATAATATTGGAAATAAATGTCAAATTATTCATTTTGAGATCCGTTTTCTTCGAATTTGAACATTGAAATATCTTTTATTAATTACCAATATATGATTGGCGACTGGCCGAATAGCAGAGCTGCCAAAGCCAAAAATACATATATATATGTATATGATTACTGTTTACTTTGAATGCTTTCACCGTCATTATGATAGAAGCGTTTTTCCACGCTTGGTGCAACGGTCTCGCCCAATTATATTTCGGACAGCAGAACCGAAGGAAATATTATCAATGTTTCAGCGTATATATAGAGTTTAATCCCTATATTAGTATTGGGATATTATATTTTAATTTGGGAATGTAACATTATTCAAGATATGTTAACTCTTCATTATTAGTATACACCATTCTTAATGTTCTAATTTAAAACAAAAACGAATCTCACTGAATAATTTCACTTCCTTTCCAATATAATACTCGTATATATGTCTTTTGTTTTCAAAGTATTCTTATGTTTTACAATATATGTCATTACCGGGGCGATTCATTATTAGTATTTATGTAAAGTTGTGATTTTCACCTTTTGCTTTGACCTTTACTCCTCGTTGTACCGGTCAAATAACATCTTCACCGTCGCATTTAAGTTTTTCGATCAAAAACATAAAAAATTTTAAACCTGTAGATAATGCCACCTAGCGACAACAATAGAAGTGGCATAGACATCACTTGTAGTGCAGCTGACAGATCAAAAAATCTCTTGCAAATGACACTAATTATAATATTTTCCGATACAGTGTTCCTTAGATATTGCATTTTTTACATAAATATTTTCGTTACCCCCACAACTTTATCTGAGGGGTTAGAGAAAAAAGTGCATAAGCAAAGTTATTCATGATAAGATTTATTTGTAAGTATATCAATGTACCACCGTACCTAAGCAAATTGTAGAGCAACATACTGCTAACAAATGACTATTAGTGTTACGCCCCCTAGAGGCAGACCTACAAAGTTGCAAATAATTTCCAGCCATTTCTTTTGGTAACTTTTATATAAATAATTTTTTCCGAAAGTTGTACGATAAACGATTTCCGAGATACAGGCTCGTATCGTATAATAGATATTGATATACTATATCGAATATAATAAATTTTTCGTGATTCGAAAGCACAAAAATTTGGTTCGGATTCTTTTCCATGATGACAGTCTAATAATTAGTTATTGGAGGTATCTACATATAATTTGACTTATTCATCAATAATCTAATAGATTAGAATTTTGTTCGGATTATAGCCAAATGTGTAGAATAACAGTTTTTCCCCGATGTCCGACGCTGAAGTTTATTCAAACGATTTTCAGATTCAGCAAACAAAATTAAGAAAAGTTGTTTATGTTTTTAGGATACATTAACTCCCAGCAAAATTTGGAGTATCATAAAATTGCCGCTAATTTTAACAAAAAAGGTGTAATAAATGATAATTAATTTTTATACAAGGTGGTCGGTAATTAAGACCACAGATTCTACACATCAAAAGAAACGTTTGAGCTAAACATGTCTTAGTAAAAATGTTGGTTGTTAATGAGAGTGAGTTCTTCATAGCTCAAGCTCTTTTTGAGAGACAAGCATGAAAATTTGTAATTGGGGGGGTTGAGAGAGAGTAACATGAATCTATTTCTGTTTTTCAAATAACTTATAGAAGGTTAGTTATGTCCTACACGCCAATTATATCACGCCTACAAGAAACTTTATTGAGATTCTCATTAAAATTTATAATAGAATGTCCATTTCTAAAGAAAAAAGGTATACGTCATTTATTTTGTTAAATCAATCCGTTTCCAAGATATTAATGTTATTCGGCCCCAAAAAACCCCAATAACAAATTTTCATGTATATATCTTAAAGACAGCTTGAGCTATGAAGAAAAAAAATTATTTAGAAATCAAACTTTAACACCTCATGAACGATCAACGTTTTTACTAAGACATGTTTGGCTTAAACAAATTACACTGGGAAACAAATTTCAACTTTTTTTTTGTTTCCTGAACAAAACCTATTTTTTTGGATTCAACTGTACCCAAGTAACTAAAAAATACCTATTAAAGATTTTAGTTGGCTCGCAAAAAAAAAATCTCAATTATTTGTTACAAAATTTTAATTCATAGGCATATACAATGGACATACAAAATACAGATAACAATATATTGTTGGTTCAACAAAAGCAACTAAATAGCACATTTTTATCATTGAATCCAAAGTTTAGACACTCATTTTGCGCTTCTTAGCTTGCCTTTTGAAAGCAGCCTCTGGGGCATCTCTCGTAATAGTCCAGCAGTAGTCGGCTAACATCTCACAGTTCCATTTTCCCTGATATCTTCTTTCCATGTTCGAAATATCCTGGTGGAACCTCTCACCGTGTTCGTCACTTACAGCACCACAATTTTCCGGAAAGTAATCCAGATGAGAATCCAGGAAATGAATTTTCAACGACATATTACACCCTAGGTTTTGGTAACACAAAAGAAGTTGGGCAACCAGGTCTTTATAATTTTCTGCTTTTATGTTTCCCAAGAAATTTTTTGCAACCATTTTAAAGGCATCCCAAGCGTCTTTTTCCTTGCCTTCAAGTATGGAATCGAATTGCGCATCTCCGAAAAGTTTCCTAATCTGGGGACCCACAAATATTCCCTCTTTAATTTTAGCGTCACTGATTCTAGGGAACTTTTCTTTTAAATAACTAAAAGCACGGCCTTCTTTGTCCATTGCCTTCACAAAATTTTTCATAAGTCCCAATTTTATATGAAGTGGCGGTAGTAAAATCTTTTCTGGGGCAACTAATGGCGCGCTGGTCACATTTTTCTTTCCTGGCTCAAAAGACTCTCTCGGTGGCCAAATTTTCTTTCTGTAGTGATCCGATCGTGCTCGACTGTCCCATTCGCAGAGGAAGCAGCAGTATTTGGTATAACCTAGCTGCATTCCAAGCAAGATCGCCACAACTTTTAAATCCCCACAAATTTGCCATTTATATCTTTCATATTGTGATACGACTTGGAGTTGCTTTGGCGCAATAATTCTTTTAAGAACTAGGGGTATTATGACGAATACCCCTAGAGCAACCGCTGTTGGTAAAGTTATTTAAAATATTAACCTCAAATAAGAGAAACTGACAATGGACGACAGTTGTTTCCAAGCTAAGGGGAGAGCTTGAGATGTGCGCAGTAGCCGGCTAACTACTCGCGGCAGAAGGTTCCTTTGCGCCACCAGCTTAAGCTAGATTTAAGCTGGAAATCTCCCGGATGTTATGGGATCCCCTTAACTTGCACCCACTGGTCGACACCACTGTATAATATATAAGAAAAAGAAGTGCAGCGAACTAAATAAAACACATAGTAAAAATTAATTGACTTGGCATTTATTATTTCACAGAAAGAAAAAAAAAGGAATATTAGCAATGAAGTTAATTACAAAACCCAGTGCTGTACGAGAATGATTAGTAAATAAAAAAAAATCAACTTATCAACTAAAACGATACCATATGTTGCGTGTTGGTCAAAAAGACTACTCTAGTTGGGGTAGACTAGGCAGGTGTTATCCCAGGAGGATAACACAGGTTGATGTTAACCAGGTAGAACAACAGGTAGACTTTTGACCCAGTAGGAAGAATCGATTCCTTTTGACCCCGGTCGGAGGACCCTAGGAATATAAACACTCTCTAGTATAATGATATAAAAATAAAAATCAAAGCAAAAACAGTTAAAATATTGTTACACAATCCTGAAGGGAAGCAAAGAGTCTAAAATATTATTAATCAAATTATCAAGCAAAAAGAATTTAAAATAAACAGTTCCATCCGTCACTGACCATCATTAATGACAACTGGTACGCAATAAAAGTTTTATAAATGCACTCAAAATAATTAATCTTAATACACTACTAAATTCATTAAAACGAGGATTGCTATCAATCCCAGTATCGACAATCAAAATTGAAATTATTAAACAAACTACTGAGCAATATTAAAGTAAGTCAATTAAACAAAATCAGATACAAAATATCAATTAAAATATAATCACAGAAATTAAACAAGGTAATCAAAGCAAATAATTAACAGCCAATATGCACTTCTGAAACAACAATCTAGCAAAACCAAAAAGATAAGCGAATTTAAAGCCAAGGGCTTGAATGGTTCTTTTTTTATCACCAGGTGGTAATGACTATTGAAATTATAAAATTGAGCCTAAATGCCTCATTCAAATAAGTAAGAACTACTGTAGTTCATTCTATTATAAAATACCATGATTAAAAATAACAATCCTTATGGGACCTCGGAGGCTCGTAACCATTCTAATATCCCATTAATAAAGTAAGAATTAAAAGTAATAGCAACAATTTTAGTGCTGTTTCAAAACGGCATACCGAACACTGTAACAACTGACGCAGAGATAAAACTATATACATATATACGATGGGTAATAAGGCCAATATTTATTTGAAATCTAAAACAACAAAATTCAGCAAAGCAAAGAACTAGTCCTAATGAATTAATAAATTACTATTACATCAAAGCTACATAATATTGTCACTGATAATTAAAATTCCACACTGTAGAACTAAAAACAGAAAACTTGGCCATATCTCCCCTCGTAACATAAATCACAATTAATACATTGGCCCTCATGGTCATTGTTCACTATATAAATTTTTGCTTAATGGAGGAAACCTTATACTTAAAAAAAGTTCAAATTGAGACATATCTATTCAAATTTATTATTTTCGATAATTAGTCTTTTTAGAGACATAATAGACAAAATGAAATTAATATCTGAGTATTGAAAAATAACGAAACTAGCATTAAATTTTAGCCAGAGAGAATTTTACAGTAAAGCACGTGGCGTGCGAATTTAAGAAAATTGATAATAATTTTAATGAAATTTAATAAAACCCGAAATTAAGGAAACTAAAACCGTCGCTGATTTACTAGTGAATTTAGTAGAAAGTATTATGCTGGACCAATGAACCATTATTTAAAGCAAAATAGTATGCAAAATAATATACCTTATGAGATGGTCAAGGGTTCTTGATGAGGTTTCCAAAATGGCCCGGAAATGGCGTCTCTTCAGTCAAACAAAGCAAACCAACCAAGCAAATAAATCCCAAAGGGAAAATATGTGCAGCTCCAAAATCCAAGGGAGAAAACTTGCACTATTCTTTTACACTTCTTCGAAAAACTAAATCGCCTCACGGCAGGGAATACTCCCAGGTATTTTTCGAAAAACTAACGGCTTGTGGCCTCTTTGACACTGGACTTTAGAAAGGGACGACTTATAGCAATTTTTCGACTCATATACTGGTTCCCTAGCACAAAAAATGACAGGTAACTTCGGTTTCTCTAATATCGATGTACCGATCCGGTGACACGGGAAAACAACCCAGCGCAGGGCACATACCAAACCAGAGAACGGAAAGCAACCGGGTTCACAGATACACGACGTTGCGGACAAACTATAGTCGCAGCTTTAACAAATTATCGATACTCTATCCATAAAAGAGAATGACAGCGAAGGGGAATGAAATTGTAACAGTACCATGCATCTCACCAAAAACGAAAAACCCTCTCTTTTGTATATTACAACAAAATCACGATCTACTTTCAGGCCGTGCAACTCATTTAACAGCGGTGAAAGGAATTCAACTAGAAGATATAACCTCTGCAAACAGCTGTCACTCAAACCTGCACCCTGAGAGATAAAATTCGCAAAAACCAAAGTAAGAGATACAATCAGAACGCCGGAATCTCACGGAAAAGATGCAGGTGAGTCTAAATCATAGCTGTGCGAAGGCCTACTGAGAGAGATGGCCTTCAAATCAGAGAAACAATACATACAAAATCAACGGTACATTTTCAGAGATGGTTTTAAAGCCTTCAGATGCCTATAACTGGGGAAATCAGTCCTGGGAACCCAAGATGAACTCAGAATGAAGTCCTACAACTAGTGCAGACTCTTCCCAAAAAGTATTACGCTAAACACAGCATGTGAGAAATATCTATCAGTTGTTACGAGACATATTGGGGACAAAATCCCATAAAGTCAATGCACATCAGGCAGCAACGCCAGGATGTAAGGTTAGTACTGCAAGCCTGTCACTGTATATCTATAAAAATCAAAAGTTCAAGGCAAAATTACTACGAATAAATAACAAAGTATCTAGTGACTAAATCAAACCGTTACAATTGTATGGTCTCAAGTAACAATTTCAAATTGCTATATGTTTCTTTCATATGGACTGCATGACCAATTGGGACTGAAGGCAATTTGTTTCCATTATGGAGTAACACAGCTTTAAGACTTACTTTTGAGGAATCAATGAAAAGTCTCCAGTCTTTTGGATCATAGTCCAGATTTAAAGCTGCCATTAATCCCTCAATGTCCCTACAGGCTACCAAATTGTTATCCATGTTAAAAAATGGTGTTAGGTTTTTCTGACGGCTTCGGTACACAGAAACTTTTACTTCATCTTCAAGTAAATTCCATTGTTGCAATCGAGAGGCCAATAGTTCTGCTTTTGTCTTGGGCAGTTCCAAATCCCTTATAAGGTCACTTAATTCACTTTGACTTATTTTGTGAGGCTTTTTACTTGGAAGTTCACAGACAAAATCGGAGTCTTGCGAGGTTGATGGGCCGGCGACATTTTCCGGTACACTACCGTTTGAATCCTCTTGATCATCATCAGAATGAAGGATATATTCCTGAGGTGGATTAGGTATAGGCAACTCGTCACTATGAGGCACCGGGCGTATGGCGGATTGTAAATTTGGATACTGTATCGCAGACCTTTTTTTCTCTGAAAAGCCTTTTTTGATGGGAGGTGTCAAACAAAAGTAACAGTCAGTAACGTGGTCTTTCGGTTCTCGCCAGATCATAGGAACAGCGAAGGGCATCTTACGGTTTTTTCCACTTAGCCAGCCGCGAATGTTGGACGCACATTTGTAGCAGCAGATATGGGGAGCCCAATTTTTATCCTGGTCTCCAACTTTGCAGCCAAAATACAAGTGGTAAGCCTTTTTTATTAAAGGGCTAAGCGTAGGTTTTTGTTTCACAAAAGTCATTTCACCACATATATAACAAAAATGATCCGGCTTATTTACACAAACTCGCGACATGTTGCTCAAAACTCTCTAATTTCTCAAATACGAACAGCTCTCGATCAACTGGTGGTTGAAATACAACTAACTAACAATTTAGGATTTATATTATATGTATTTAAACCCCTTATAAAGTACACCTGTTATAATAAATCCAGGTATTTCTCATTTAATGGTGAAATTTTCCCATATATTAAGGGCAGGTAGGTAAATTATCATAATTGGGATGGATCTATAAAACCGGAGCCAACTGAGCCTTTTGCAAGACAGATTGTTAATTAGTATAATAAAATAAGTAAGATTTTGCTATTTTGGTCTCGGAAACATTTTTGCTGTTCCCCAGTGTTATTTTCATGTGTAGAATAATACTGGAAGAAATAATATACTATTTACCTATTTAATATGGATAATATTTAATATTTGTTGAGTGTTATTTACCTGCCCGATATTGAAATAGGAAATAGGTTTTTAAAATAATAATTACTTCGTTTGCAACCCTCGCGAGTCCTTATATCGCAACGTTCTATCTTCTTGAATCTAAAAATATTCCTATAATGCTCAATGTTGTATCGCATAAACCAGTGAGCAATCAATTATTGTGCTTATTGGCATGTTTATTTATGAAATAATTTTTAAGAGATAAAAATCACTTATTGTCATTAATATCTTCGTTCGCACGAGCAAATTGCCAATCGATTGCCAATTTTTCTCTGCGCATGCGTGGTTTATAACTGATTGGGATTTGCTGCTCTGCGAACACATCCCCAACTGACAACTAACCTAATAAAAAAAAATATTTAGCAAGATTAATCTTAGAAACGCCGGTTAGTAATTGTAGCAAAGTATCAATCATTTTCATTGCACTTATTTTCATAGTAAAAAATATGCTCAATAAAGGACTTTCTTTCCTGAAAGTTTTGAGGTTCATTTATCATACAACAACGAAAAAAACGTCATGGCAGGTTGTAAAACCAAACTGCGGAAGTCTCCAACTAGAAATTCGCTTCCAGTCAGCGGATTATTCTGATGGTTACCAACTTATCGGTATTCAACTGTTTGGCCTCTGCGAACGTCGGATTTTCTATTGGCGGTTTGGGATTTGCCGTGCCCGAACGCTTTATCGGCATGCATCGTCAATTTGCTGACGGTCTCTTTGATTAAGGTAAGATGGCCGGCGGTGACAAGTCTGTCGTCGGTTTGGACCAGCGAAAAGTGAAAAAATTGTGTAATCACTGCAAAAATGTCTTAGAACATGTACAATGTAAAAAGTGCGGGTTGTATTTTCATCCAGCATGTCTGAAGCAATCAGCAATGCAAAAAAGTGCTACTTGTGTGCATTCGGAGGAAAACGGACACGAGGTAACCTCAAAAGTAAGTTCCCCGGACTTGACTCTTCTCAAAGCCCAAATGGAAGATATGATGGATACAACCAAAGCCTTGAAAAGGAACGAAGCTACTATGGAGAAAAAAATTGCAATTCTGGAAGAAAAGGTGGAGAGTCTCCAATCTGCAAAAAAAAATAAGCAAAAAGTGGCGGGAAACAGCAAAGAAGAGGAAGTTGGCAACAAAGCCGCCACCAAACCCCAACCACAGAAGAAAGAATTGGCGGCCCTGTCTCGGTCTAAACAGAATGAAGTTAGAGCCGTATCCCAAACTAATCATCATGGAAGTGAAAATGATCTACATCCAACCGGTAGATCAAATAAAGCCCTAACCAACACTTCGGACATTGACAGTATTGACGTCATTGTTGATAGCCCCAACACAAATGACGGGAAAGGAAAGAATAAATTCCCCGTTCTATCTCAGGTCCAGAAAAAAAGCGATGTTCGTAGAAGCAATGCAGAAAATGAAGAATCTGAATGGCAATTGGTCAAGACAAAGTCAAGAATCAAGCGTCCTGACCCTACTAAAGGTACTAAAACTAATGTAACGGAACTGATGGTGGCAGAACCCAGAAGTCTGGCCTGCGTCTTTCTCTCAGGATTTCAACCGGACACAACTCATGAGAAGATCACAGATTACTTGAAGGCCAACGACATCCAAGGCTGTGCGTGCTATAAAATGCGTACTAAAAAGGATAGATTAAAAAGTTCTTTCAAACTCTCTGTTCCAATCAACAAACGGAATGAGATTATGTCTCCTAAACTCTGGCCAACTGGCATAGTCATCAACCATTTTCTGAATCTACAAAGACGCCCGAATCCAAGCCAGGGCGTGACAAATCCAACATAGAATACAGAAATAATGAAAAGATAACAATAATGCATGTAAATATCAGATCACTGCGCAACAAATGTGATGAATTGGAAGCATTCTTGGTGGACAAGGATGTGGACATTGTTTGCCTGACCGAGCACTGGCTGACGGGTGCAGAGATCGAATCTATAAAGCTTTCCGGATATAAGCTGGCTGGCTACTCGGCAAGACAGCGCTCCATTGGTGGCGGATCTGCCATATTTGTTCTGGAAGCGCTTGATTTTAATGCGTTGAATGTGTGCATAGATTTTGACATTGAGCAATGTGTAGAATGCTGCTGCATTTATTTGAAACCCTGGGACTTAAACGTTTTGACGGTTTATCGCCCGCCATCTGGCGGTTTTGACACCTTTTTAGCATCCATGGAGGGAATCTTGTCTCTCCTGGGTACGAACAGACAGACTGTTTTAGCTGGTGACTTTAATGTAGATTTCCACAGCGATAATTTGAATACCCTTCAAATGCAGAATACAATGATAAGCTTTAACTTAAAACAAACAATATACGATGCTACGACGGGCGAAAACTGTATTGACTGGGACACGGGGGTGGTATCGGCTGAGGTCTGTGATCTGAACTTCTCCGATCACAGGGGTCAGCTGGTAGGATTTCTAGCGGGTCCGGGACGGGATTTGCATACACAAAATATATCAACTACTATTAGGCCTATAACCCAGAGAGGCATGCATCTGTTCTACGGCGGGCTTTCTGAGGTCAATTGGGATTTTGTGAATGAGAATGGTGCGGGTATAGATGAAAAGTTTACCAAATTCATAAACATACTCGAAAATACCTTTGTAGCGTCCTTTCCTGAGAAAACATACAAAACTAGAACTAATAAGCCTCACAGAGTGAATTGGTTCAGTGAGGAATTGAAAACGATGCGTGAACAGCTAAACTTTTTACATGGCTTAAGCAAGCAGTATCCAAACGCAGAAACCTTCCGGGCATACACAGAATTTCGTAAAAGGTATAAAAACGAAATACGTAAAGCAAAAATCCAGTCGAACAACAACTATATACGGACATCTAGTAATCCCTCACGTGTGACCTGGGATGTTATAAATTCCAACCGGGGTAAGTCTACTAAAAGGAACCCTCAAGAACAAACAATCTCACCCGATGAGTTCAATCAATACTTTTTTGAAATTGCAAGTAACCTTGTGAGAAATATACCAACGGCAAACCTGCGTCTCCCCGAGAAACTTAATTTAACTACGCTCGAAAGTAACTTTTCCTTCTCCCCAGTAACATACATACAATAAATAATCTAAAAAATAAAACAAGCCGTGATATTTACGGATTAAATGTAAAAATAATAAAAAATGTGAAAAACATTATAATAAGGCCTCTTACAAAATTAGTCAACCTTTGCTTCCAGGAGAGCGTGTTTCCATCAGCCCTAAAAAAAGCCTTAATAACTCCCATTTTTAAAAAAGGGGATACACAATTACCGGAAAACTATAGGCCAATTTCGTTATCGCCCATTATCTCAAAGATAGTAGAGAGATGCATGTCGGTACAGATTGCGAACTTCTTTGAGGCCGAGGAGTATTTTTCTGAATGCCAGTTCGGGTTTAGGAAGGGCAAAAGTACAGTCCTGGCTATTCTGGACCTTTTATCACACATTCTCGAGGCTTTTCACAAATTACAGTTTAGTGCAGTCTTGATGTGCGATCTCAGCAAGGCTTTCGATTGTGTTGATCATAACATTCTGCTACAAAAATTTGGAAACTATAATCTAAGTCCAAACAGCATCAAATTGCTAAAGTCTTATATTTCTGATAGGATACAGGTGGTGAGGATCGCCGGGGTAGAATCGACTGAAAAAGTATTAAATATCGGTGTACCGCAGGGGTCTGTTCTTGGACCGCTGCTATTTCTTGTATATATAATGATCTACCTAATGCTGAAAGAAATGCCTATTGCACACTCTTTGCTGATGACACAACAGTCTCATTTTCCTCGGAGAGCCTAGATGAAGCAGTTGGGGGCATGGAGGAGGCACGGAATAGAGCTGAGGAATGGTTCGAGATAGTCCTGAATCCAGGAAAACACAGCAAGTCTTCTTCTCCATGAGGAACACGGATGACATAAATCAGGATGTTAATAAGGTAGGATTTCTGGGGGTTCAGCTCGATCCCAAACTTCAATGGGGACCTCATATAGGTGAGGTATGCGGCAGACTCAGCAGGGGTACCTTCGTTCTGCGGGGCCTTGTTGGTTGTGTTGCAAAGGATATCCTACGGACAGCATATTTCTCGTTCATTCACTCGTACTTGTCATATGCAATCCTTGCCTGGGGTCATGCTGCGGATACACATCGTGCATTTGGGCTACAGCGCAGGGCAATTAGGATTGTTGCTGGACTTCGTTTCGGGGATGACTGTAGACGTGCTTTCCAAGATCTTACGATTCTGACATTACCTTCCCAGTACATCCTCGAAAACCTCATTTACATCAAACAGAGACTACATCACTTTAAAACCCATGAGAACGCACATACCTACAACACACGTCAAAAGAACAACCTAATACCTGCCTACTGGCGATTGAAAAGATGTCAGACAGGGCCTGGGTACTGGGCGGTAAAATTTTTTAATGCGTTATCGGTAAACATAAGAAGTCTTGAACTGCAAAGTTATAAGCGTGCTATTAGGAAAATCTTAATTGCAAACGCATTCTACACGTATAATGAATTCTTAAACCATACCTTTGTTCAAATAAATTAGTATGTAAGATTGTAAGCGTTAATTTTATTTATTTTAAATTGTAACCCTAAACTAGTAAGTGTGAGGTGCACGTTTTAATATTTTACTCAAGTAATAATATTTTAAATGTAACTATATATTTTATTGACGTATGTAAATTGGTGGTAATCAATGTTAACATGAATAAACAATTTGAATTTGAATTTGAATTTGAATGAACCTATTATAAAACTAGGTTTTTATAACACTGACAACAAAAGAACATATTTTGGGATTTTGATAAAAGAAATAAGTTGACATAAGCTGAGAGATATTTTTGTTTAGATTATGAAATACTATAAGAATGAACGTTTTTTTGAATGACTGTTGCTTATTTTTAGCTTATACATACAGGTGGATGTAAGTTAGACTAGAATGTAATTGCACATTACGTAATATGAGTTACAAATAGCATATTACGTAAGAATGGAAAAGTTACGCACGCAGCCGCGTAGCGGCGAATGCATATTCCATGAGTGCAAAATTGCATTACAACTCGAACAATGTACCGTACTTTACCTACGATATTCATTTTAAATCACAATTTGGGTTCAATATTTGCTTCTACAATAATTATCAGCAACCTATCAAATTGTAATCGGAATTTTAATAAGGTGACTTTTGAAAAAAATTCTATTGAAAGGAGAGCATTGATACTTACGTTTACAGTGCCGTAAGTTTAACTTACATTGATAGTAGGTAGTATGTCCGTTGCTACTTACAGTAGTGGTCGTAGGTTAAAATATTTTACATTCTACAGTCAAAACAAGTAATTTTGACACTTGTTAGATATAATGTAAAAGTCAACTTTTGATGATAATTCTTGAAAAACATAATTTTTCTTATTACCATAAATCTCTTATGTTTGTTGCTTTAATAGTTCCATTCTAAAAGGTGATTATTATAATTTTCATTTAACATAAGAGAGAAAAAGATTAAAAGTGCAGTCCGCAAAATACAGATATGTTCACTATCTACTTTTAAATAGAGAATAATTAATGTTTCAATAACTTCCATAAATTATTATTTCAGATCGCGTGCTGAAAATATTTACTTACAGTTTTTCAAATAAAAAAATCTTTCATTTAGTTATTACTATATATTATTTAACAATTAAATACACCTAAATCGTTTTTAATTTAAATTAATATTACATTTTACTTTTGAGAATCTGACCTTGCTTTAATTATATTATACTTAAACCATTCCTAAAATAAAAGGAACAAAGCCCATTCTACTGGGAAAATTTTTCAATAAGCAAAGGTTATGAATTATTAACTATTTGTTTTATTTGAAATAACAAAATTCATTCGGTGTCTGTGATTTCGTATCCCATACTTTCTAATTCTAATTGTTAAGTATTTACTGTTATATGACTCGATATAGTTCGAGTGTATAGGTAAATCCTTATACCTGCATATATAACGATGGTTTTAGTAACTTTAGGTACATATAATATGAAGATATTGTTGATATTAGACACAAGGAACTTGAGGAATTACGAATATTAAAGCGATTTAATGATATGGTTATGCACCCATCCACCAAACTCATAAACTGCATGTATTAAAAACATAAATAGTTTTAAATGACAAGGATTGGTGAAATTAATGAATTAATAAATTAAATAAAATTTAATAAAATAGTACATTATTAACCATTGTTTGGCAAAACGCTATCATTGCCCGATCATCGATTTTAAACTGTTTTATTAACAGCTTTTCAGCTTAAAAAAATATTTTTCTTAACCTCCTGCAAGAAATCATTATTATTTAGCTCCAATATTGACCTAGGTCAATAATAGAGGCATCTTGGAGAACAAAATATCAAACTTTTGAAACCATGAAAGCGATACAAATTATGATAATCTGACAGTAAAAATTTTGTGAAACTGCAAATCATAGGTAACTTGAGTCAAATGATAAATTGAGTATATAATACAAGGGGTAAAATTAATTACTGCAACAAAATTTTATAAATGGCTTCGTACTGGAAAAAATTGTATATTAACCATGGTTTAGGAAGATATTATTGCCCGACCATCGAGTTAATATCGTGAGGCGCGAAGCGAGGTATTTTTAATATTTAAATTACAAGCTCTATTGACTAGTCCTTGTGATCAGTTAATAGCGATAGTGTTTGCGTACGAATAACTTTTCTATCGATTTGTATAACAGAGGAAATTCAAACTTTTTTTTGCTTGATATTGTAAGCTATATTCTGCGCTACAACTATATTGTATATTATTTGCACTTGGACTATCATTTAAACTTTCTGGGGCATCTTAACGATGCAACTTATTTCAAGCCTTTGATGCTGAGAAATAATGTTTATAGGACTATTACTTTACGATATTAAGTACTTTACTTTACGATATAAGTAATGGTTTTCATTAAATAACCGAAGTAACATTCTCTTCATTACATTGAATATTTTCTCTTGTTATTTACATCAACGCAACGTGGTTTATCTTCAAATCGCCGTTTCGCTAACTTTACTTACTTTGCCATAATAAATAAATTGTCCTGTATCTAGAAGATAGCGTAGACACCTTTCAATTTGAAATAGTTTATTTCCTAATTTATATAACTTCCTGTTTGTTAGCTCATGTTATCGAACAATGAAGGTAAAATTATCCTTCATTTATTATTACATTTAGATATGTTTTTAAATCATACATTTTTTACAAAAAATTAAGTAGATTTGAAAATATTTAATGATATATATACAGATAAACAAAGGAATAGAAGGTAAACAAAAGGTGCATCAAGTAACCTTACAAATGAACATATCTAGATATTATTTTTGATGATATTTAAAAAAAATAAATTTGTGAATAACTCAAAAAATATCTGTTTTAATGCCGATTTTCTCAATGTAACGTTATAGTAGTTACCTACTACTTAAGTCAAAGAATATTTAGCGTAGCGGATAAACCAGAAGTTAAATACCAGTAAAAAAGAACCTTTACCTTAGCTATTTGATGACAATTAGTTAGCTACACATTAAGAAAGTTATATTTATTTCACTTACTTACTTTAAATAAAATTAAGTTCAAGACAATCAACGTAACAGGAATTCATGTCTAATTTTAAATTGAGGCCTTACTATATTTCACGTTGACATGATGTAGCGCAATATTAGTTGAAATCTCATTTCATTGTCTACATAAATATTCTAAACTCAAAAAGATACTATGTCCTGATATTACTTTATTCTAAATTGCATAAAAAATATTTTTCTATTGCTTCTGGTAAATATCTAAGTTATTGAAATCATTTATATGCGATATCTAAGAAGTAGATGAGTGAGTAACTTCAAATCTTCATAGCGGACAAAGATAATTGTTAGTTGTTAAGTTAAAAATATTGGCTTCTAATTCAAAGTTGTTCGTATGTTGCAACGTAGTTTCAGACACATATGCAGTTGATGGGTCACAAACATTTAAATAAGTTATGACAAATTTAAAGATAAATACAAGAAAGATTTAATTTTCATTAAAGAAAAACATAATTAATATTTTACCCGATTCCGATTAGTGGCGGATCTAGAATGCCTTTGTAGATGAGGAGAAATGGAAGTACTCAATACTACTTAATATTTTTTCATGTAAAATACAAATTTATGCTTACATGCATCAAAAAAGTAACACCAGGTGGAGTTTTCGGTTGCCTATTTTTGTATAGAATAGTGAGGAATATTTAGGAATTGAAGACAATTCAATCAACTTTGTCTGAGATCGGTAAACGCCCCTCAAGGTTCTAGATGCTTACGTTATTTTTTGCATGATCAAATTAGAATTAATTAGAAAATACGCATTTTTATTTGAAAATTAATATTTCGATAGATCAACAATTAATTCACCGTGAATGTAATTATTGAAGTGAACTTAGAATTGCTTTAAATTGACAAGCGTATGTCTTGTTTATGTTAGCACCCCATGTGACTGTTACAAAATATTTACGTAGGAAAGTTGTGTTAATTATTCGATCAAACGAACTTACCTTAAGTGAAGTTCGATCGTAATTATACGAGGGTCCAGTCCGAAGATATCACTTTATTTACCACGTAGTCCGTCTCTGGCTACTAGTCGCGCACCAATTTTAAAGAAAGAATTCCCCCCTGCCTCTGTGTTCTGTATATTCCACTCTGTTCAAGGCTCATAGGTTGAAAGAATTTTCAGGATTGCTCACAAATAGAGGGCTCGAAGGGTATGGGAGGGGAGTGATATCTTCGGACTGGACCCTCGTATAATTACGATCGAACTTCACTTAAGGTAAGTTCGTTTGATCGAATAATTATACTTCGTGTCCAGTCCGAAGATATCACTTTATTTACCACGTAGATGTTTAAAGATATGAATATATTGTGAGCAATTATAAAAGGAATTATTGGACAAATATTTATATGTAAATTAAACGAAACTATTGACGACAAACAAATCAAGAAATATTTATTTTAACAAATATAAACTAGTTGTTGATAACTACTTATAAAAAAGAATTTTAGATTATGTCTATATCTAATATTGCTTGAGCAAATATGTTTTCTGACGCCAAAGGTCTATTGTAAAATCTCGCAAATGTTGAGGTTTGTGACCATCCTGCCGATTTGCAAATAAGATCCAAAGATATACCTTTCCTAAAGGCCGCAGAAGTTGAGGCATGTCGAATAGAGTGCGGCTTAAAAATTGTGGTATCAATTCCTGCCTTTGTGAGCATCTGAGTTGCCCACCTGCTCAGAGTGTCCTTTGATGCCTTATTGTGTGGTTTTTTACAACAGAAATAAAAAATCTTGCCCTGTAGTTCTCAGCGAAGACGTTGTATTAATGTACGTTTCCAAGGTAGTGGCTACACACAGGGAAGGTTTGTCCTTGAATCTGGGTAGGTGTAGGGTAGGTTGAGTTCTCCCTATACCGGAGGTCTTAACTGAGTCTGAGATATAAATGATTGTTTCAGTTGAAGTTTGATTTATATTTGATAAACGAATAAGAGAGATTGTGTGTAGTCTTTCCCCAGTTGTTAAGGCTAGCAGCGTAACTAACTTTTGCGATAATATCACGAGACTAATGGTTGAAGGCAAGTTGTCAATATATTGCAATAAAGGTGCTGGATTCCAGGTAGTGTTATATCTTGGACGGGGGGGTCGAAGACGGTACAGCCCTTTTTTGAATCGCTTAATAATTGGATTGGTTCCTACCTCTGTAGGGCAAATTAAGGAGAGAGCTGATACATGTGAATTAAAAGTCCCATATCGTAGGGTCATGTTAGTCGTCAATGCTTGAAGGAAACTGATTATATTATTTATTGTGGGGGTAAACGTTGGAGTATGTTCGTCCAGACAAAACTTCCACCATAGCTTGTAAGTATTATCATACTGACGTAAAGTTGAAGGTGAAATGGAAGATAAAATCGTATCTATTGCCGAGTCTGGGACATTTTTAAGCAAAAACGCTTGCCTGATAATTTGGCCCCCACCAGGGTAAGGTTCCTTGCTAACAGATGTGACCTAAAAAATGGAGAAGAAAGTAAATCTGGTGAAGGCTCTAGGTAAACTTCTTTATCAAAAATTAGCTTTTGAAACAGAGGGTACCAAGGTTGAGAAGGCCAACACGGAACAACTAAAATCCCCTCAGCCCTATCCTGTATTATTTTTTGTAGCGTTCGAAGGATCAGAGCGAAAGGAGGGAAAGCGTAAAAATACTCAGAGTTCCAAGATACAGTAAATGCATCGACATTTGCAGCATTAGGGTCCTTAAACCACGAAATATATTTTTCGCATTTGTTGTTGATTTGTGATGCGAATAAATCGATTTCCGGTTTGCCGAAAGTTTTCTCTAGTAGATCGAAAGCTGGTCCTGATAACGACCACTCTGTTTCCGGACTGAAATTTCGTGACTCAATGTCAGCATTAGTGTTTTCTTTTGAGCTGATATAAGACGCAAATAGCTAAATATTTCTTTCCTCACACCACTGCCATATCTTTTTAGAGAGTAATGATAATTCTGGGAATTGAATACTGCCCATTCGATTTATGTAAGAAATGGCAGTGGTGTTGTCGCATCGTAACAATATATTACAGTCTCTTAATTCTCGTGCATAGCACAGAGTTCCATAAGAAATGGCCTGTAATTCCAAATAATTAATGTGACGTAATTTTTGTGATTCAGACCAGAAGCCATGCGTACGTTCAGGGCCGCAACAAGCCCCCCAACCCGTCAGGGATGCATCTGAAAAAATTTCTCGGTGAAAGCTATCGCTTCTAATATCATTAAAAGTTCGGGATACATTTGTTTGCCACCATAATATGTCTGATTTGCAAAAGTTCGAAATTAACATTTTCGAGTTATAGTTCATATTATTCCTTTGAAGTGCTAGAAATTTTGCTCTATCGAGAAGCTTGCAGTATAGGAAACCATACTTTACAGCTGGACATGCTGCAATTAAGACTAATATAAATTTCGCAAAATCACGTATTTTACAATCTGATCGACTTAAAAATAATGAAGTTAGTTTGATTATAGTATCTATCTTTTCTTGGGGAAGAGTTATTTTTAAATCTTTGCTGTCTAACCAGAAACCTAGAAACTTCGTGCAGGTTTTTGGTATCATGTTGCTTTTTTCCCTATTTATAATAAACCCTAAAGATTTTAAGAGTTCGATTGTGGTATTCGTATTTTCTGCGCATGTCTCGTATGTGTTGCCAAAGATCAGAAAATCATCTAAGTAATTGATGATCGATATTCCCAAGGTCCGTAAATGCGACACCACAGGTTTCATAAGTTTAGTAAAGCATAATGGGGCCGAACTTAGTCCAAACGGTAAACAAGTGAATTGGTACAAAGTATCATCATATTGGAATGGAAATCCTTACGGACGTGTACCAGAAAATATGCGTCCTTTAGGTCTAATGTGGATATGAATATATCTTTGTGTATTAGTCGAACCGCTGTTCTTAGATCGTCCATCTTGAAGTGTGGACAGTTAACATAATTGTTAAATTGTTTTAAGTTCAGTATGAATCGTCTACCTTCGTTTCGCTTTACGGCTAAAAAAAAAATAGGTGAGAGAAATTCGAACGGCTCGTGGTTGGACTTGATTACAGCCCCCAATCTTAGAAGCTCCGTTATTGCCGCCTTTACTAAATACCTTTCCCCGTGTGAAATCCTATTGTTACAGATGTGGTTCTGACTAGGGAGCGTATTTTTTAACGGAATAGTATAACCCCTAATCCAGGATAGGACTGTTTGATTTGTGGTAATTTTTGACCAAGAATCAAAATAAAACTGCAGACGACCTGCAAAAGGAGATGAACTAACCTTTAACGTTTCCTCGTTGTTTGGCATCGATTTTGAAACGTCTGTTTGGAGGGATTGTGCCCGTGGAAATATCTTATCTCCCTCCTCTGGAAAGATGGGCGATGCCTGTTTAAAGGACCGACGGGTCGTGATGCTGCTACCCCCGCCCCCCCTTTTTCGATGTTTTTCCCTTTTCGCGTTGGTGAATGGACACCGAGCGTAAATCTTGACCTGCCTTCTCAAAAGGTTTTAAATTTTTGACTTTTTCTCCCAAGTCTGGGCCGAATAAAAATTCGCCCGGAGTAGAGGATTCGGCTATTTCCCGGACCGCCGTGTTAAGCACGGGACAGATTAAATGTTTTCTCATTTTGGAAATATCATTAAAAAGGGAGGTTAAAATGCGAGCCGAATCTGTTAAATTAGCCAAGATGTTTTCCCTAGTGAGTTTAGGGATAGTATGCTCATCGTCCAGTAATGTATTAAAAACTTTCCCCATAGCCGATAAGCCGCAACCAATGCTAGATTGGTAACTGGAGTGGGTTGAATCCCTCTTAAGGTGGATAGATTGTAAAATGGTCTTAACCTCCGGGTTTATTTTGGAGGAAAGGAGAAAAGAGCAGTTACTAGGGATCGGATGTTTTTCTAAAATGGGAGTAATTTCCTCCTTTGAGATGCCATTCAATGTGGTGTATGACCATCTGGAAGCCACTGCTTCATGAAGGGTAACCCCTAGGGTCTTTGACTTAATGGGGTCCTCGCCTAGAATATTTAGTGTGTCTTCTGACAATTCTAAATCATCACCAAAGTTTATGTCACTTCTCAGCTGTTGTAGCAACTTTTTTAAGGTTGGAAATACTTTTAGTTGAAAATAAAACTTTTGTATTGTTCTCCTAACAATGCCAAAGTCGAAGCCTTCGATTTTTTCGACAGCAAAGAGACGGTCCCTTTTTTGACAGGAGATTACAACAATTGATTCGGGTTATTTTCTTCCTTTCAGTATCTTCTTTGTGCATGTTTTTTACTGCACCCACGCTTACTCCGTATACATTGCGAGCCTTTCTAGCTTCCGCTTAAGTGGCAATTTAAATGTATTAATTTGTGATTCCTCTTCACACACCCTGTACACATTGGCAATCACTTCGCGGGTCTGACTATGAAGGGTTTTACCAGGGTATAGTCATTCATTATCACAGTTTTAAAATAAACCCTATCACTACGCAACTGGATGAAGCATATTGGACATCGCCGACCAAGCACGCTGGCACTTATAGGCGTGTCACCAGGCGCGTGACGTCATCCTCTGTCTGGGATATAACCTATCAAATTAGCTCTAGCCACCAGTTACCCATGGTTACCGTTGATATTGTGCCATGTTGCCCTATTTTTAGATTAGAAGTACTTTAATGAAAAATATTTTATTTTGCATTTAAATATTAAAATAAATAGTATAAAAAGAAAGTTTTAAGAACATTGAAACTATAATAGAATATTAGTTTCTTATATATTTATGACAATTTACTTTAAATGGGTAAATTTAATTTTAGGGTTTACTTGGTAACATGTTATTAAATTAAAATTTAATATATGTGACAACATTGTTATCCCAAGAATTTTTTTGCCCGCATTCCTTTTGTAGCTACAGTTAAAGTTGTCGACCTGTATACAAAAGACTCAGGTGACCATACGGTATATTATGAGTGACTCAGATTGTGTACCGATATAGAAGAAGCAGGGGCAGATCGGACGTTACGCGACAATGGACAGCCTAAGTCTGACGTCAGGAGAGGCGTGGTTTCAAAAACCTTTCCAAACAAACTAAAATTACATTGAAAATCCCATAAGAAATTTTTTAAAGCATCGGTACAAGTTTATAAGGGATAAATAAGCAATTTCCTGATATTATTTGTATATTAGATGTCATTATTGATTCATTTTCAGAAACAGATTAACGTAAGTGTTCTTTGAAGATTTTTAATCACCATCTTAACAAGTTTGAGGTTATGTTATTATTGTTTGCATTATCGTTTAGCGAGATTTAAATTGTTATTTTTCTGTTAAAAACAGCTTACTGCATTGTATTTATCAACATAGAGTATACCCACCCTATAGCTTGGAATATTTTTTTTATTATAGATTGAAAACATGCAATAATGATTGTGTTTCGTACCAGATTATAAACATTATAACGAAAAGAAAATTTGAAAGTTTTTTACACTGACTACAAAGTAGGAAGAAAAGAAAGTCTGGATATCACCATAAATATATTGAAACAATTTTTGGGTAACCCAATTATTTATGTTAATGTCTGCTTTACAAATTAGTTTCTTTTTTTTAGACAAGATAGGGAACCCTCCCAACATTTTGATTTGTGGGTGCCGTTTTGTGAACCAAGACAGCTACGTCCGGCAGCATGGAAAATTAGAGTCTGACCTATTAGCTCATGTAAACACTATGAAGCTATATAGTTTTGTTCTCGAGGACGGAAATGTTCATACCTATAAAGAAATAAAACACTACTTGGCAATATAGTATAACGTTTAAATATTAACCACTGAAAATGTAAAAAATAAATACAATATTTATGAATATATTATTCTACTTCTTTAATTAGTGGATACTGAAAGTTAGTAAGTGCTACACATAACTGAAATTTGGAACATATAATGTTGTGGTATTTGTTGCAAAATAATGCATTTTGTTCGGTTTTGCTCTCTCGACATGGATTCTTGCCATAATTATCTGGATTTCATAAACCCGAGCTTCTGTAAATTGATGAGTGCTCAAAAATGATGGTATATTTAAATGGACTCATTCAGGTAGCAACTCTTCTATTAAAAAACCCTCGTCAGCTAGTAAAAGTTTTCATGCTGCCTGGCTAGCTGTCTTCGTCACAAACCGTAAAGGTTTCCTATCTTTTCTAAAAAAAACGAACTATTTTAAATAGCAAACATTAACATAATAATTGATTTACCCAATCATTGTGTTCATATATGTAGTAGAAGGTACCTTATAAGTGATATCCAGGCATTCTTTTCTTCCTTTGCAAATGTAGGTACTTCTCATTATAAAACACAACCATTTTTGCAGATTTCGAATCTATAATAAAAACTATTTCAAGCTATATGGTGGTCGGCATACCTTATGTTTATAAATACAGTACAATAAACTTATTTTTACAGAAAAATAACAATTTAGATCTCTCTAAACAATAAAGTAAATAACAATAACATAACCTCAAACTTGTTCAGATGGTGATTAAAAATCTACCTAAAATACTTACCTCAATGTGTGGTTGAAAATAGATCAATAATAACATCTAAAATATAAATAATAACAAGAAGTTGCTTATTTATCACTAATAAACGTACACCGATGCTATAAATAATCTCTTATGGGAAATTCAATGCAATCTTTTTTTTTGTTTGGAAAGGTTTTCAAAAATTTTACGTTTCTGACGTCATCACTTAGGCTGTCCATAGCAGTAGTATAATAGTAGTAGGAACTTCTTGAAACTTTACTTTGAACTTACCGTCCGCTGAATGGTAAGTAATGTACTTACAGGTATAGCGACCAGCAAATTTCACTTACTGTCATGAAACAGTAAAGATAAATAAACAGGAATGGTCGATCGTACAAAATACAAAGTTAAAGAAGTTGCAAAGGCCTTCCTACTATTCATTATAAAGTAATTATTAATAATTGTAATTAGTATTTTTTTATTAAGATAAAATATACGTAATTAAATTAAATTATATCGGGTGATGCATCGTTGAATTGAACATACGAAATCAGATGTAACTTTGAGGTGACTGAATATTGGCTCCCCTGTACATTTTATAGAAAAACTGCATTAAAACTTCTTGAAGATGCCGACATGGTAACACAGCCAATCCTAACCTATTCAGTTCAACGTGATGGCAAAACCATGAATAATTTCTATGACGCTATTACCAAAAAGTTACGTAAAGCTGAAAATAACGAATAATGAAAATATTGTTTTTATACTGATTATAATTTTCATTTTGTCAATGTAAAAATTTAATTTGCTGGTGTTTGCTGTATTACATGAACTATGAGAGTTTTGTGGTTTTGCCATCACGTTTAATAATTGAATCCCTTAGAATTGGCTGAACAAAATATATTCAAACTCTGCATATGGATTTGCCATATCGGCCTCTTTAAGAAGTTGTAATGAAGTTTTCCTATAAAATGTACAGGGGAGCCAATATTCAGCTACCGCAAAAATTACATGGGATTTCCTATAAGGAAGCATAAGGATGCATCACCCGGTATTTAAAATGTATTTACAAATCAAAAAACACAGAAATGCAAACCTCATACTGTTAATAACCAACATTGAGGCATGATTTTGGTGCCTCTCGGAGATTCTGAACTTGGCCAACTATTACTGACCGCGGGGATGTGATACTCGTCGAAAACATTATAGATATCAGTGTTAGTTTTTCTGTGGGATTTAGTTTCCTGGAGAGCTTAAATATTATTTCACATAATAACAGTTGTGATTAAAGAATGAAACGTGAAAAAAATACAATACATACCAATTGTTATTTATTTAAAGAAGAGAGAAAATTTGAGGTGGGACAACGCATCCCAACTTAACCGATCAATTCGCCACAGCTTCTTGTACGCTTTTATGCATACATTAAAATTCCAACTTCGCCAAGCCAAATACAATTTTTCTTTCGCAAATATTACAAACTAATTTCTGAATATAATGATATAATATTAAATCATTAAAGCTAGTAATTAAAATATTATAAAACAATATCGCAATCGTAGTTCTTGGTCAAAATAACCAAGAAGTAGATGAGACGGGTGGCACTATTAAATAAAATAGGTGATGCAACTAGAACTACAAATAGTTCAAGGAATCTTTATTGAATAATGGAAACATGACTCAAGTGTCTTGTTTTGACGGAAATGAGCAACAGTTCAAATATTTACTAACACTCCCATTTAAGAAATAATGCGCGTAACCATAATACTATTATATTTAAACACCTTGTAGGAAATTTCCTTTGCCGATATTCACTACCAGTAAGAATTTACTCACCAAACTTCTTATAAGGCAAGTATTCTGTTTCGAAAAATCAAGTAAGCCTTGGACATTTCAAAAAAATTCCCTCTAGTTAACTGCATATTATCTAGGATATACTACCAAATCTTATTAAGAGAAGATCTTCAGGAAGAAAAACTGATTACGAATACAACATTTGAAAGTCCTATGCATACTTTGATATATTGCATTATTTTTATTCCACCCTCCCTATTGAAGATATTAACAAAAATTAAAATAATAAATTAAACACAGTCGGTTTATTTTCATGCGTCTATTAGACATTTAGATAATTTAAACAATTTTAATATCTTCAATAGAGAGGGTGGAATCCAGCGCGGATTCAGGGGAGGTTCATGACCCCCTCCCCTTCAAACCATCAGTTTAACACGAAAAATACCATATAGACCGGTTTTACCAACGCTGCAGGGTATTACTTTTCGGAACTTTTCCTTGTATGACCCCCCCCCCCCCCCCTAAAACGAAGTTTGACCCCCCCTAAACCGAAGTTCTGGATCCCCTTTGGATGGAATAACAATAATACAAAATATTAAAGTAGGCATAGGACTTTTGTAGTCGTGCTCAATATTACTTCCCGAAGATATTTTCTTATAATATTTTATCGTATCTCCTAGATAAAATTCACTTTTTTTTTTTTTTGAAAACAAATTTTATTTCAATTTACATAACTACATAAATATACATTTAATAATCTCTAATCAGTGTTTGAAACACTGGCCTCGAGAATAACATTTTGCACTTTATTTAAATCTAGATAATGGATTCTTTTAGCAGTTCATCATTAAAGTCGATTACAAAAAATGTCTACATTGATTATGATATGGCAATTAAACTTTGATTAGTCCCTTTAACTTTCTTACAAATAAGTTAAATGATTGTATATCTTTGATTGTCTTTGGAAGGTTATTGTAAATTTTTGAAGCACATACAATGGGGTTATTAAGGCCTATATTCGTTCTTGTAGCAGATTGATATATATTGTATCGTCCTCTAGTTTCATGATTGTGAATGTTACTTGAATAAACCAAACTAGTATTACACTTTTGCTTTTTATTCACCGCTTTATGAATTAATTTACACTGTTCAAGTCTTAGCAGCTCATTCAGTCTGTCACACCCCAGCCCCCGATACACATCGTCAGTACTGGCAAGTCTGTTGTAGTTAAATAAAACCTTTAGAAATTTGTTTTGTAATGTTTTTGCTATTTTAAAGGTAGTTTTTCCACATGTGCCCCATACCGGCAGCAAATACCTCAAGCGCGACACAAAGAAGGCGTTGTATACATTTTGTTTTGATTTATTTGTAAGATAGTCCCTACATTTGTATAGTAGTGTTATAATTGGTAAAACTTTACTCACAATATTATTTACATGTTGACGCCAGTTCAAATTATTATCTATAATTAGACCCAAATATTTTATTTTTGATACCTGTTCAATTGGTTGATTATTAATTTTTAATTCAATGTCATTCACTTTTTTATTTTTTTGTTTAAACAACATATATTTAGTCTTCTCACAGTTGATTTTTAGTTTGTTTGACAGCAGCCATTCCTCATAGCGCTCAAGATCAGCGTTGACGACGTCACTGAGCTCTTCTTCATGTTCTCCGGTGTATACCAACACTGTGTCGTCGGCAAACGTAAAATAGCGTGCATTAAGTCCTGCATATTTTAAATTTAATACGTAGAGTGAGTACATCAACGGACCAAGAACTGAACCCTGTGGCACTCCATATTCACTAGTACAACATTCCTCGCTGAAGTTATCACCCAATTTCACGTATTGCTTCCTTCCAGTCAGGTATGATTCAATCAACTTGTTTATATTTCCCCTAAATCCCATCTGCTTCAATTTTTTCAGTAGTATATCATGGCTGACAACATCAAACGCCTTACGTAAATCCACAAAAACTACTGCCACTAATTTACCTCTATCCAACGCATTTGAAATGTAGCTCACAAAGTCCACCGTTGCACTCAGTGTGCTACTATTCTGCATAAAGCCATACTGGAACTCATCAGTTGGTATGTTATCATTTATGAATGATGTCATTCTCTTTTTGATAATAATAATAATCTTTGAGAAAACACTTATGACTGATATAGGTCGATAATTTCCCATACAGTCCCTTTCACCTGACTTAAAGATAGGGCTTATTTTGTTTATTTTCAATTCATCAGGAAATATCCCACTGGAGAGGACGTTATTTATTAATTTTGTTAATATCGGAACAAGGCTGGTACGCAGATTAAGTACATCTCTTACTGTTATTTGGTCATGGCCTGGAGCTGAATTCCTTTTTAAGGCCAGTAATATTTGGTCTATTTCCTGCTCATTTGTTGACTGAATGGTGGAATTTTTTTCTGACTCAAAGTCTCTAAATTGCATTTGGTTTCCTTTTAATCTTACTTCTTCCTCTATATCTTCAACAATCGATTTTCCTACCAGTGCAAAGTGTTCATTTAATCTATTCACTATATCCTTAGGGGTTTCTATTTTCTCTTGCCCCATCCTCAGGTGGTTAATTTTTGTTTCATTGGTGATTTCTTTAAAAAATTTATTGATAAATTTCCATTGTTTTTTCTTATTATTTCCAGTTCTATTCCAGTTATTTCTAAAATATTGATTCTTTAAAGTTTTTACTTTATTGTTTATTTGGTTTTTTAGTTTTTTAAATTCACTATCTGCTCTCATATCTTGTAGATTTTTTGTTTTTATTTTATATAACTTGTCTCGCTGCTTCATCATTCCAAGTATTTCCTGATTAATCCAACAATTATTTCCCCTATAACTGATTTCTTTTACTGACTCTGATTGACTTTTACACTTTACTACTGGTAATGATTTTTTTGGTAAATTTTCAAGGCATACTTGATTTTTCGAAATTAAAATTGGGGCACAAATCAGTTTCTTCTCATGCGACGCTGAACCCCAGAAGATGAAGTTCCAACTCCAAAAATTTTAGTCTTTTTCACCTATTCTTGCGTAGATCCGGAGACACAGAGTATGAGATAATTTTGCTTACATAAAATATAAGATGATTATCCTATGATAGTTTAAGAAAATAATCATTTGTTGAATCACAAGAATACACAGAAACTTTTGCGAAAAATACATATTGTAAATAAAACATTTGGCTAGAGTATATTTATTATAAACCGAGAAAAAAATATGAGAGGCGAGATTTTTTTAAATTATTTTTTATTTACTGTAACGAAACATATGCGAAACCAAATTTATATATTGTGTATTCCTTTTCCTTTATATTCCAAACCATTTTTATTTTTCATGTTAAAGCCCCAATATAGCCTCTCGATTATGGATGTGCTTTTATCCAGCTTGTATTTTAGGATTTGGCAGAAATCTTAAAATTGGACCCGTATTCCTTGTTCCCCGTCGTACTTTTCTTTTCTTCTTCAGTATTTTCCGAATATTTTTATTGCAACGTTTCCAAATTGTACTAATACCACTTTAACTTTGATAATGACAACGGAATTTGAAACCACTCTTTAGTAATGATATGCGTTATTGAGAACGGCATTATTAAACATATTAATTTTATAACAATGCGACATTAATAATATTCCGTTTTTCTTCGAGTTTGTTCAGTATAATATTAGTTATCATGCTGTTATTGAACAATATTAATGAACATTACCATATGACATTATTTTACATTACATAGGAACGATACATAGGTCGTGATATTAATAAATACTCGTAGAAAAAATAATAATTCTACTATTAGTGTTATTAGCTCGAATAATTTACGTCAACAGAAGGCGCCGTTAACATCATCCTCGTAAATGACACCTGTTATTATCATTCATCTATAATATATTAAGACCTATGTATTCTTACTAAGCATAAATTATAAAACTTCAATGATGGGTCCGGGTGGTTCAATCCTCGAACTCACTGGCTTAGTACTGTATTTCCTTAGGTGTTGGTCGCTGGTTGGTTTTAGGTAAAATGTAAGGTGAAACAAATTGTAGGTTAAAATATATCTATTTTCTTCAGCAAGTAATGAGTACAGAAAGTACAACTTCGACTGTGTATACAAACTGTGATGTTGGGCTTACTTACATGGTAGTCTTAGTACTAATTATCTTTAACACATTGTTCACTAATCTGTTGTGTGAGACGACCTGTTGTGACTCAGTACTTAGACGTTAAACTGGTGGTAAAATGGTAGTAAAATAAATGGTTAAGAATGACTTCAATGTCGGTAGTAAGAATGACCTCACTGTCGGTAGATAAGAATGACTTCGATGTCGGTAGTAAGAATGACCTCACTGTCGGTAGTAAATATGACTTCAATGTCGGTAGTAAGAATGACCTTACTGTCGGTAGATAAGAAAAGTATGTCACTTTAATGATTGCAAAGCCCCATTGCATTTCTCCGTACAACCCTGTCGTGGCTGTCGTTACGTAGCACGCACGCTGGAGTTTATCTTCACAATGTCGGTAGTAAGAATGACCTTACTGTCGGTAGATAAGAAAAGTATGTCACTTTAATGATTGCAATCCCCGAAACTATCGCCCTTTTTGAACCTGTCGTTCCGTAGCACTTTGTTTGGGTTCTCGATATACAATGGTAGTAAAACGCGGTGTTTCTAGAGCTAAAGGGTCCACGTGACCGCTGTTGGCCAATCAAAAGGCGATTGCTAGTTGAAGCGCGTCCAACGGCACGGTACAGTTTGAAGGCTGAACAATCATCTGTAACTAGATCAGATGTAGGTGAGAAATAGACAGGTCGACTGGACCACGTGGTTGAGAATAATCGATTTTTACATTTTCTAGCGTCTTAGAATGCAGTTAGATATTCTTTGTTAACAGGTGTGACAAAGACCGAATATATTGTGTGTCACTTCAACACATGCATGTATTTATTACGACGGAAGATATTTTGACCGTCGTGTCTGGAGGTGAAGGAATGTACAGTTGTGTCAAAATATGCAAACATGGTTTTATGTTGATTTGGGCATTTATATATTATCTATTCCTTGATTATGCAAATATTAGGCTCGGAAAGTATGTTTATGAATGGTATATAGCGCAAATTACATGAAAGGAGTTATTGTTAATGATTAAACTGATAGATTATTTGGCTATTCTCGAACCGTGCCTATTTTGACGTGTTATAAATTGCATGGACATGTTTTGTAAGTTCTTGAATATAATAAGCGAATTATTAAGCGTGTTGTTAGTGGGATACGGGTACTGTTTCACAACATTCTCCCCCCTGTTGAATCCTCCTGCGATTCAACTAAACTGACTCACAATATTTTGAACTTTAAATGAAAAATCGATCTGATGAGTTAAGCTCGAAGTTAATGAAGTTATGCTTGAAATAAATGAAGTTATGCTCGAAGGACCAGTATTATTAAGCTAATACGACTGAAGAGAATATAAATAATAATGCCACTCTGGCGATAACGAAAATAACTATTAGATAAAGTGTAAATATGAATGAAAGCTCCAGATAGGTTGTAAATCTACCTAGGTTTCATCGAACAAGATAATAACTAAATAAAGGGTAGAAAGCTCAATCCGAGCGTAGTAATGGTAACCTCTTACCATGGTAGACATCAATACTCATGAACACAATCGCACAGGTTGTAAGGCTGAACTATGGGTTTCACAAGTAGTGAAGGTAGAAAGTAATGGATAGAAAATTGTGCCCTCTTGGCAACGGGTAGAAACTTGTTTTGCACACTTGGCAACGGGTAGAAACTTGTTTTGCACACTTGGCAACGGGTAGAAACTTGTGTTGCACACTTGGCAACGGGTAGAAACTTGTGTTGCACACTTGGCAACGGGTAGAAACTTGTTTTGCACACTTGGCAACGGGTAGAAACTTGTTTGCACACTTGGCAACGGGTAGAAACTTGTGTTGCACCCTTGGCAACGGGTAGGCGTATAAATTAGAGTTGAAAGAACTGCTGAGCGATTACGATCAGACCAACTCGATACGATGCTTCACCATGAAACAAAGGGCCAAACAAAAAGGACAAAGATCAATTACTCGTTTAGGTTGCCCAAGGACATAGGCCTCATATCCTAGTAACGTTCAAAGGTACGATACCAAACCGAAGTAATGACTGAGTAATGCATAGAAATGTGATTGGGAAGAAAAACTTGCTTGAATGTTACACTTGTAGTAATTAACTTGTATTAATACAACTTCTGTACGCCACGGGATACCACCGCTAATGGCCACCGGATTCTCCGATACCTCGCCTCTGCAAACTATGGGAATTCATCCGCACCTAGCCTCAGGATAACTTCACGCCACGGGAACCACTCCGCTAATGGCCACCGGATTCTCCGATACCTCGCCTCTGCAGACTATGGGAATTCATCCGCACCTAGCCTCAGGATAACTTTTATTACATAACTTTCTAATTTGCTCTGTCAGCACATATCAAATACAAAATATACTTTACTAAACCCATAAAGCGCAAGACACTTTTTGTAGTCCTTCCTTTTTCGAACCAGCGCTCGCGTACAATATGCATTTAGCAATCTTATTGGTAGGAATACTCATGAAATTCGTAGACCAGGTCGTAAAGCTGAGATACGTTTCCACAAGCAGTAGGCTAAAAGAGTTGTTGAAGGATTATACTTAGATTAACTCGTACGATGTTTCAGTTTGAAACAAAGGGCCAAACAAAAAAAAGCAAAGATCATTGACTTGTTTAGGTTTCCCAGGGAGGTAGGCCGTATCTCCCAGTAACGTTTAAGGGTACGCTACCAAACCCAAATGTAGTAAGTAAAATGTAATATAAACACAATATCATTTATTGTATTTCAACGCAAGAAAAGTATACGCAATTTTCGTTGCTGCATAATTTTTAGTCAACATTTATATTTAAGTCATTATATAGAATCGGGGATACTTTAGTGATAGCTCTAGTGAACGTACTAGTGGGAGTTTTTAATTTAAGAACACGAACTTTACCGTCTTTACCGGGATATGTTTCTAACACTCGGGCTAAAGGCCACTGTAACGGAGGTACGTTGTCTTCTAGTAGTAACACGATGTCGTTTATTTTAATGTTCGCGGTGTTCTTCAACCATTTTGGGCAATTTTGAAGACGACTCAAGTAGTCTACAGACCATCGTTTCCAAAATATTTGTTGGATTTTAGTACATTGTTGCCAAAACTTTAATCTGTTATCTGAAATTTCACTTACATCTTTTTCCGGATAAGCCGTTAAATTTTCACCAATCAAAAAATGTCCTGGGGAAAGGTAACTGAAATCTGAAGGATCATTTGTCATTGGACATAAAGGTCGTGAATTTAAGATTGCTTCTATTTGCGTTAGGATCGTGTAAAATTCCTCAAAAGTGAAAGTTAAATTTCCGATTATTCTATAAATGTGATGTTTAGTGCTTTTCACTGCAGCCTCCCATAGACCGCCCCAATGTGGAGATCTCGGTGGAATAAATTTCCATTGAATTTCATTTTGTAAGAGATAGTTTATAAAAGTTTCACAAGCTGTCGAATTTTTGAAAAAAGTATACACGTCGTGTAGCTGGTTGTTAGCACCCTGAAAATTGGTACCGTTGTCGCTATAAATAATTGTAGGGTTACCTCTCCGTGAAATGAAACGTTTCAGGGTCATCATAAAAGCTTCAGACGATAAACTTGTAACTAATTCTATGTGAACTGCTTTTGTAGTCATACAAACAAAGATGGCAATGTAAGCTTTGATTTTTGGTGCTTTCTTTAACCGTGATGATTTTATTAGGAACGGGCCTCCGTAATCGATACCTACTTTCTGAAATGGGCGTGAAATTTGAACTCTATCTCCTGGCAAATCTGCCATAATTTGTTGTGCTGGAAGAGCTCGAAATCTGCTGCATACTATGCAGTTCCGTATAACGTTTTTAACTTCTTTCAAACCGTTCAAAGGCCAGTACCGTAACCTAAAATTTGACAACACTGATTGTGCACCTGCGTGTCCTAACCTTAAATGTTCTTGCTTCAGCATGATTCTGACAGTGGCGTTGTGAGATGGTAGTAAATAAGGATGTTTCTGATCGAATGAAATGTCAGCGTTCTCTAGCCTACCTCCAACTCTGACTAACTTGTCTTCATCTAAGAATAATTTGAGCATTTTTAACTGATGGTGTGAAATTATTTCATTCTTTTTTAATTCTGAGATTTCTTTTGAAAAACATTGAGTCTGTAAAATGTTCACTATGAATGTTTGAGCCTTTGTTATCTCGTTAACTGTAATGATTGAATCTGTAATTTTATTATTTTTATTTTTTGCATTATGAATAAACCTTAACACGTACGCCAATGAGCGTGTAAGTCGAGAAAATATTGAAAAATGTGAAAAATATTCCACCCAGAATTCGTACGCCTTTGGTTGTTGAACTGAAACAAGTGAGATTTTCTTTTGTTCGGGAATGTTCTCTATTTTTACTTCCTTATCAAAGGAATCCAAAACTACATCAAAATTATGTAAGAACTTAGGACCGTGAAACCAAAAGTTTGAAATTGTTGTGTCTGTAGAAAAGTTTCCTCTTGATAACAGATCAGCTGGGTTGTCTGCAGATTTAACATATCTCAGTTTACTATTTTGAGTAAGAGTTTGAATTTGAGACACTCGGTGTGACACAAACGTAGACCATCTGTTAGGTAAGTCACTACACCAGGCTATAGTAATTTTAGAATCTGACCACAGGTTTATTGAGTCATGCGTGAAAGTATCTTTAAAGATGTCTAAAATTCTACTTGTTAATTTCGCTAAAATTACCAAGGCACAGAGTTCAAGTCTCGGTAGGGTTATTGTCTTTATAGGGGCTACTCTCGATTTTGAAGAGATTAAATTCATCGCTACTGTTTTATTCTCATATAATACTCTGATATATATGCAAGCTCCGTACGCTAATGTGCTTGCGTCCGCAAATCCGTGAAATTCAATTTTTGAAATATTTTTATTATCGCAAATCATTCTGGGAATTTTTAAAGATTTCAAAAAAGAAACAGTAGTTAGAAAAGCGTGCCACTCGGTTAGTAAGTCTGTGTGTGTTACTACTGTGTCCCATCCTATCTTAATAATCCATAATTTTTGCATTAAAATTTTACCTTTTACTATGACGGGGTTGATGAGACCTAAAGGGTCGAAACATTGAGCTATGGTGGACAACATGATTCTTTTTGTCGGCTGTTTATGTGACGTGTCTATTGGAATCGCGATTTTCAAAACATCCTCTTCAGGAAGCCATTTTAGACCTAATACTTTATTTGGAGCGCTATCAAAATTTAAATCGAATTCACTGAGCTGAGTTTGTGATATTGACTTTAAAAAATCTTGTGAATTTGAACACCACTTGTGTAATGAAAAACCTGACTTGTTGAGCAGTGTATTTAGCTGTGAGTGTAACTGCGGTAACTGTTCTATGTTGTTACAACCTGCTAAAATGTCATCGACATAGCACTGTGAGCTGAGGGCCTGAGACGCCTCTGGATAGGTTTCCAAATTGTTATTAGCTATTTCTTGTATTGTCCTTGTAGCTGCAAATGGTGCAAAGTTTGTCCCGTATGTTACCGTTTGGAGTTCTATGCATTTTAAAGTGTCCTGCGGACTTTCTCTCCAAAGTATATTCTGTAAAAACGTGTGATCTGGATTTATTTTGATCTGTCGGTACATTTTCTGGATATCTGATGTCAAAACGAACTGATAATAACGAAATCTACACAAAATGTCAAAAAGTTCAGGCTGCACCTGGTACCCTTTCAAAGTTACATCATTCAGAGAATGACCCGATGAAGACTTCGCGGAAGCGTCAAATACTACTCGTAATTTTGTCGTAACACTGTCCTCTCGTAAGACACATAAGTGAGGAATAAAATACTTATTGTCATTATTAATGTTAGTCAAGGTCAAAGGAACATACTTGGCGTGGCCTAGTTCTACATATTCATTTATAAAATTTTTATATTCCGCAAACAATTTCGAGTCCCCGTGTAGTCTTTTTTCTAACGAAATAAACCTTTTTTCTGCCATTTTATAGGAATCACCCAACTTTTTGTGTTCGTCAATATTTTTAAAAGGCATATCTACTTGAAATGATCCGTCCTGTAAAATGTTTGTAGTGTTAGAAAATATTGTTTCTGTCAGTTGTTCGTCAGTCGTTAAAATGTTTTTTACTGGTGTTTCTTCTATGTTCCAAAACTTTGTTAACATGTCGTCTAGTTCGTTTGTTTGTGTAAAAAATGATGCTTTGTTTTCTGAGTGTTTAACTGTTTTATGGTTCGGAATGTTTCCTCCTATTATCCAACCTAACGAGGTACAAACTAATGTCGGTTTACCCTTCCCTAATGAATGAAGTCCATTCTGTAAAATGTCGCTGTACACATCGGCACCTATAAGTAAATCTAATTCTGATGGTATATGGAAAGTCGCGTCTGCTAAATTACTCTTCAAATCTTCAGGGATATCTAATGCGCTCACTTCTATTGCCACCTGCGGTAGCTTATAAGTTATGTGATCTAAAATCACGCATGACACGGAATAACTTTCTTCCTGTATTTTTGAATGAACAGTGACATCTGTCATTTTATTTGAAGGGAACCCGTGTTGAGCGATACCTGAAATGTTTAAATTATGTCTATATACGTCACTTCCTATCTTATTTACCAATCTCTGGGTTATAAAAGAACTTTGACTTCCGTTGTCGAGGAGCGCTTTGGCAGATATTATTTTTCCGGTTTTTGCGTTAATTAAGTTGACTTGCGCAGTCGACAATAACACTGTACTTTGTTTATTAACTGTCGCTGACAAAGCTACTGTTTCCGGTTCGGTATTTTCACTAGAGCCATCGCGTTCACGCCTCGGATGCGTAGTTACGTCACGTGTCAAACCAGGTGGTAATTGTGGTTCGTGCGTCTGTGTAGCTGGAAGAACGCGTTGTCTATTTAAGTTTGGAGGAGTCGCGCGCGGTTGCGATCTTAGCGGTTGATTGTTTCTGTTTGTTAATGAGTGATGCTCACCTGCGTAGGTCGGGTTTTGATTCTGTCGCGGAGTATTGAAATTAGACTGAAACTGTTGCTTATGCAATAAAGTGTTGTGTGGTTTGTTACAATACGAGCATGTATTTGTTGACAAGCAATGTGCTACTGAATGCGCGCCAAAACAATTTAAACATAAATTTTTCCTTTTAATTGACTCTGTGCGTTGCTCCACTGATAAATCTAAAAATCTTTGACATCTGAATACTATGTGGTCTGTCGAGCCACAGATATGACAATTACGTTTACTCTGACTGTTACTTGCAAATAAAGATATTCTGTCATTTTTAAGTTTTGGACTACTACTTGTACTTGATAAGTTCTCAAATATAATGCAACGTTTTTCTAAAAATTCAAACAAGTCTTGTAACATGGGTAGTTCGTTTAAGTCCCTGTCTTGTTCAAATGCTCGTCTTGTCGCAAAGTCTAACTTGTTTTCCAATATGTAAACTAACATGTACTCAAATAATTGTGTCTCCGTTAATTTTAGTTTTTTGAAAGATTCAATTGTCTTTTTATTTGTCGCTACAAAATCCCGTAAATTACTTGAATTTGACCTTGTCATAACAGGGGCGTCCAACAGCTGAATTAAGTAACTATTTAGCACACAGGTTAGGTTCTCATACCTATTTGTTAAAATATCCCATGCCAAATCAAAATTGTCTGCTATGAGTTCAAGCGAGTCTACCAATTTAAAGGCTTCCCCCTTTAAGGCCGATTTTAAATAAATTAACTTTTGAACATTTCCAAGGGTCGAGTTCTGAATGATCAGAGCATTAAAAACTTCTGCAAAAGACCGCCATTCTGCGATACTACCGTCAAAAAAGGGTACCTTTAACTCGGGCAACTTGACATTGGACACTATTTGGGGTGGCGATGCTTTATGTGAAATTATGATTGGCGCTGCGCTACTATCTTTAATTTTATCAAACTCTGCCAATAACCGGTAGTACTTCTTTTCGATCTCATCTCTATCTAAGTCATTCTCGTTTAATATTTCTATCTGATCTTGCAGCTCTGAATAAGTCTGAAATGCTTTCCTCAACGCTTCCTCCCGGTGAGGGACCTGTAATAGTTCAGCTTGGTCTGTTTTGTTTAGGTCATACCACCTTTGTATTCGCGTGATTGCGCCCTTCGCCGTGCCACGCATTTGCACGAATCTATCTAGATCTAGTTCTTCCATTTTAAAAGTCTGACTTAAAAGTTCTGAGATTGAAAATACTACTGTCACTTGTGCGCTTGAAAAATGGTTTTATAAACTGCTGTAAAAAATATCAAAAACAATATGCACTGAAACGTTACACTAATATTACCAAAAAATCAATAAATGGTTAATAAATTTCCTGAAAAACAAATATCAAAACACTGTTTATGAAATACACTCTGTACGGTATCAATAATCAAATAAATTTTCAATAAATTTCCTGCAAAAAATATATGACACTTTCCATGGAATACACTGTACTTGATTTCATAAATCAATAAAATAAATTTAAATTCTTTCCATGGAATACACTGTACTTTATTTCAACAATAATAGATTCCTGCAAAAAATGTATGATAACTGCCTGAAAGAAAACCTCTTTTTGTCACCTTTTGGTAATGACACTAACCTGTGCTTATTTTTATACCTTTTTGACTACTTTTAACTAAATTAAATTTGCTTCTTGGATAGAATATTGTTGTTTTCCTTGAATTCTAGATTTCTTTCTCACTGCTGAGCTTGTTTTTATTCATTATAACAATATTCTACCAATTAACATCTCATAACACCAGTTGAAAGTGTTTTATTGACCTTCCAACCTCGATACCTTGTACACTTGTTGTAAAATCCTGCTTTTAATCACTGGTCTCGTCTCTGACTGGAACCTGGAACTGGAAGTCTCTTTCACTGCACTTCTATAACGATCACAGCTTTCTGCACCTTGGCACTAATGACAGTTTATTTATTCCACTTCCACGGAACTTCTCTTGCAAATTTTTCACTTTATTTTTCTCCGTTTGAACTGCTCTGCTGAATTTTCACTATACTTGTCACTTTAGCTTTCACTTTGCTTCTGTTACTTTGTCAAACGTGTGTGTTACTGACGTTGAAGATTGCTTTTTTACTGCTGGTACTTTATTTTTTCCTTCTTCCTCTTTTTGGGACTGCTGGTATTTCTTGTTTTTTCCCTTTTTCTGGGACTGGTATTGCTTTTATTTTTTCCCTCCTTCTGGGACTGGTAGTGTTTGTATTTTTTCCCTCCTTCTGGGACTGGTATTGCTTTATTTTTTATACTTTTTTCCTACAAATGCTTAACTTTTACAAATCCGGCTCTGATGGGCCAAATGAAGAGACGGATTGATCTTCCACTTCCTTGGAACTTCTTGTTTTCCTTGCAAATGCTTACTTTTACGAATCCTGCTCGAAGTGAACCAAATGATGGGTCCGGGTGGTTCAATCCTCGAACTCACTGGCTTAGTACTGTATTTCCTTAGGTGTTGGTCGCTGGTTGGTTTTAGGTAAAATGTAAGGTGAAACAAATTGTAGGTTAAAATATATCTATTTTCTTCAGCAAGTAATGAGTACAGAAAGTACAACTTCGACTGTGTATACAAACTGTGATGTTGGGCTTACTTACATGGTAGTCTTAGTACTAATTATCTTTAACACATTGTTCACTAATCTGTTGTGTGAGCCGACCTGTTGTGACTCAGTACTTAGACGTTAAACTGGTGGTAAAATGGTAGTAAAATAAATGGTTAAGAATGACTTCAATGTCGGTAGTAAGAATGACCTCACTGTCGGTAGATAAGAATGACTTCGATGTCGGTAGTAAGAATGACCTCACTGTCGGTAGTAAATATGACTTCAATGTCGGTAGTAAGAATGACCTTACTGTCGGTAGATAAGAAAAGTATGTCACTTTAATGATTGCAAAGCCCCATTGCATTTCTCCGTACAACCCTGTCGTGGCTGTCGTTACGTAGCACGCACGCTGGAGTTTATCTTCACAATGTCGGTAGTAAGAATGACCTTACTGTCGGTAGATAAGAAAAGTATGTCACTTTAATGATTGCAATCCCCGAAACTATCGCCCTTTTTGAACCTGTCGTTCCGTAGCACTTTGTTTGGGTTCTCGATATACAATGGTAGTAAAACGCGGTGTTTCTAGAGCTAAAGGGTCCACGTGACCGCTGTTGGCCAATCAAAAGGCGATTGCTAGTTGAAGCGCGTCCAACGGCACGGTACAGTTTGAAGGCTGAACAATCATCTGTAACTAGATCAGATGTAGGTGAGAAATAGACAGGTCGACTGGACCACGTGGTTGAGAATAATCGATTTTTACATTTTCTAGCGTCTTAGAATGCAGTTAGATATTCTTTGTTAACAGGTGTGACAAAGACCGAATATATTGTGTGTCACTTCAACACATGCATGTATTTATTACGACGGAAGATATTTTGACCGTCGTGTCTGGAGGTGAAGGAATGTACAGTTGTGTCAAAATATGCAAACATGGTTTTATGTTGATTTGGGCATTTATATATTATCTATTCCTTGATTATGCAAATATTAGGCTCGGAAAGTATGTTTATGAATGGTATATAGCGCAAATTACATGAAAGGAGTTATTGTTAATGATTAAACTGATAGATTATTTGGCTATTCTCGAACCGTGCCTATTTTGACGTGTTATAAATTGCATGGACATGTTTTGTAAGTTCTTGAATATAATAAGCGAATTATTAAGCGTGTTGTTAGTGGGATACGGGTACTGTTTCACAACATTCAACCTAAAGTAAGAACACAAGAACAGTATTTTATTATACTTATTTTCAAAAAATAATAATCAAAGAATTGATTCAATTGATACAATATATTGCCCATATTTTAGGGGTAGAATGGCGATACCGCCTACTTCTGGTATAACAAATACAACCAGAATATTCGACATCTTAAGCAGAAAAAATATGTATTGTTCTTTTTGTCCGTACATTGTTAAAAGTCTAATAGGTTTCTTTATATAACGAAAAATAATGGCTATTGAAAGTATCCTTGGCGACTGGCCGAATAGCATACCTGCCAAAGCAAAAAAAAGGAAGCTCCTTAGTATATTACAATGATGTTTAAGTCAAAAAATCATGTATTCCTTATAATACTTTCATGTGACTGCACCAACTCAACAATCTTGATTAATACTTTATTATGTTCAGTAGTAACTTGTTAATTGCAAAGATGTCAAGGGTTAAAATAAGATCACTTTTTTTTTTAAATAAGATTAAAAGGAACGGAATATTTTAGAACCTCGTCGATACTTATAGTTATAAATATAATTGATCACATTAAATTACATGAATAAAGCAAATTAACTATTTTTGACCAAAGTTTAGCATGATACCTAATTGCAATGGTGGCAAACGCCACACCACAAGGGTTTATTTTGGTTATTAAGGTAAAAATAGTATAATGCCTTATCAGTAGCGTTAGTATAGAAAGGGGACAAATCGAATTATCATATTATTATTGCGATGTAAATTAGATATAATTTATTCCACTTTTATAACCTGTCAAAAATTAAATTGTTTTGTTTATTGTTTCCTATTTTTCTTCGATGCGGCGCTATAGTAATTAACAAATCATACAGAAATCTCTTTTGGTAACATCTATCAATGAATTAAGATAAGAAACCCAAAGAAACAGTTCATATTAACAATAAAAAATTAAGAAATTAGTACAGTGCGTTTTTAAACTCTTTAATCTAATAATAATATCTTTTTTCAGATATGTGTCAATTTCATCTTCTTATTCTCCTAAGCCTTCTTTGCACAGCCTTGTCGCAATCAAACTATGCAGACCAGGCGAACAACATCGAGTACCAGGGTGATGGTTTACCTCCAGAAGCAACCTTGGATGGCAAGGTCACCAAGTTGGATGACCTTAGTCCTATTATATTTTTAAACAGGACTAGAGCTGCATTAAATTGTGCAGCTGGATCTATGCAGGTAGGTAACATTTTTCTCTAAAAATAATGGAATAATTCTTTCAGCAAAAACTATTTTCTGCCAGTACACTTTTAAACTTTTTTCAAATCGTTTAATTTTCGACTAATAAGCGTAAAATAGTACATTACGTATCAAGGGCCGCAAGGCTTTTACGGACGAGATGCGGAGAGGTGAGGAGAAGGTGAGGGAGGCCACCGCACGAGTCCGGAAAAGCCTCCGACGACGGCCCGAGATATGTACCGTATTTTTTTTACAAGTGCTCCGAAGCTTGATGCCAAATAAATAAAGAAATTCTTCAGACAGTTTTCCAGTGTACATGACATGAAAACACTCGCGCATGGAGAATGTATATCTATATATTATTTTTGACAAATAGGCTCGGTGGCCTAGTGGTATAGCGTACCCCTTGTGATCTGATTCAAATCCCTCACTCGGCATCTCTGGTTTTATTTATTTTTTTACAAGTGCCCGAGTCTTTGAGGCCATATAAATAAAGAAATTCTTCAGACATTTTTCTAAAACATCTTTGAAAAATTAACTGCCAATTTAATTTATACATAATCCGCTATTTATTACCGCTTGTAGTATGGCTCGGTGGGTAGAGTGTCCGCCTGACGATTTGAGGGTCGCGGGTTCAAATCCCGCACCGACAATTCTGGTTTTATTTATTTATGAGCACATGGTGATTCGAAGCGGAAAAATCTTTCCCGCCCGCTTCGATACTTTCCCGCCCGCTCTCTTATAAAACGCCACTTTCCGTGAAGAGAACATGCATGAAAAGAGGCACTTTCGGGGCACATGTAAAAAAAATTAATTAAATCATACTCTGTAAACCAGCAAGGTAAAATAGTGTAAAAGTTATTTTGTATTCTCATAATGATATGTAAACACATTTTAATTTTGTCACAAAATTATGGAGAGAATTAGAAAATCATTTAATGATTTGTATAATGTAAGGAGGAAGGAAAAATTACCACATATTTCTCTTGTCAATTCTCGATGCGTTCCTATAATTTAACTAAATACCATGAAAAATTATATATCAATAATAATAATTTATCTTAATTTCCTTCACCTAAACTGATTTTGGTAGATTTAGAGTTTAAATTGTTCATTTATTATCTGTCCTATTACAAATTTAGATAAACATATTCATTCGTACTTATATTTAGCTCTTTGGCGTAATTATCAGTTAACAGTTATTAAATAAAATCTCTTCCAACACGAGCCTGTTGCTTTACATTATACCACGTGTGCGAGATACTGTAGTCTTTACTAAATATTAGACATCTATTAAAAATGCACTTGTTTAAATTTACCTATGCGCAAAAATTTTACCTAGTCCAATTTCGATTTTCCTGCAGAGAAAATTTCATAGTAATTGGAGGTCGTGTTCGAGCTTAAAGACAAATTTGCTTTTGCTGTCATAAGCAAAGATTTATACTTTCCGGAATATTAAGGGCGTGTAGATAATTATTAAATTAATTGGGTATGAGAGTTAGGTATTAAAATATAAATGGGACAAAATCTTTAGATAGGGATTTCCCTGGGTCAGAAAACAATTAGTAGTATTTCTTGTGAAAATTAAAACTTTTGATTATTACCTTGCTTTATTTGCCTCAAACGACTGGTTTTATGAGCAATTTTATACTAATTGTATTTCATTACATTACAATTAATTTGCAAATAGAATTCAATTTTTAATTATAAACTCTTGCGTCAGTTTAACTTATATAATATGAATAGTGAATGTCGTCTTTATGTTTTAAATTATTGTCCCAGCATGCCATAAATTTCAACTTAAAATCTCACTTTTATATAAATCAAATTAACTTATTCATTTTTAGGTGGAATTAAAATTCAATGATAAGTTCTATGGTATAGCATATGCAGATTTTGACAGAAACTCGGCATGTCAGGTCGCTGGTAAAGGAGGACTAAGCTACAAGTTAGAGTTACCTCTAAAAGGATGTGGTACAAAGCAGGTAAGAATCCTGCTTAAAAATTGTAGCCAATTAAGTGTACCCAATGTACCCCGAACAGTTATTAGCAAAAGGGGCCATTTGCCCAATAGTCGAAGGGGAAAAAAATATTGTCCAAACCAAGATATTCCAGCCGAAATGAAACACAAGACCGAATTTCTGATGTAACCGATATCATATTTTTTAGCAGGGCCTTGGGTATCATCTAATCAGGGGAGTATATACAGTGTCACCATTAAAGTCGGAACCATAACTGTATTGTTTGGTTTAGGTAAAATTTTAATAACTTTTTTAAATTGATTGGATATCTTTATCATTTATAAGATTTGTTTTATTTATTTCCATCCATCATAAGTTTTTGCTTCAATAGACCAAAAGTTACATAATTAAATGGGACCATGCGGCTCTTATTAACTGTCAAATTTGACATTTTCTCCGCAAAATGTAGGAAAATGGCATTTATTTTTCGATTTTTTTTTTTAATTTTGGAAAAGTTGTTTGTATTGTACTTTTATGTCCACATGCCATAAATACCAATTTTGAACACTTATGATAATTTTTGTTTCGTTTCTATTTCTCGCAAATATCTATTTTCACTTAAAAGGGACGTTGGGCCTATCACTATTTATTTATACAATACTCATAGTCGAAAATGATTCTTTATACAAAAAATTCTAAAAAAAACATTAATTTTCTTCAAAAAATTAAATTGCAGTTTAAAAATGTTGGAGTCTGTGGAGCAAGCTCCTTTTAACTTTATATATTTAACCAATGAATAGTTGAGTTTTGTTTTTAAATAATAAATACGTTCGAGAAAGAAAATATTAGAATTAAAAAGTCGTTGTTTATAATTGAGCAAATAAATTGATTTACGGTGGTATGGTCGTCTTTCGTTTTCAATGAAAATAGAAAATAGATATTTACCAAAAATAGATAGGAAACAAAAATTCGCATAAGTGATTCAAATTTGGTATGTGGACATAAAATTACAATAGAGACAACTTTTAAAATAATTTTTTATTAATTCGATCAATAAATGCATTTTTTCTACATTTTGTGGAGAATTTATCAAATTTAATAGTTAATTATTTAATTTTTGGTCTTTAGTGAAACAAAAACTTATGGTAAATTTAAATTTTGCTTAAATCAAAAAATAAATATTTTCCCTTTACGGTTTCAATTTTAATGGTGATATACAGTGCCGGGTGTCTAACTAAGCGAGGTACGCGGCTATATCTCAGAAACCGTTCGCCATACAGATTCCAGAAAATATTTGTAGGAAAAGTTGCCAAGAGAAATTGTTGGAAATTATTAGCAAGTTTGTAGAACGGTCGTTAGGGGGCTTAACGTTAATAGTAATTTGTTTCCTACAAGTTGCTCAGATAAAGTATAGTGAAAGTACTTACATGTATCATGATCAACTTTGCTTATATACTTTTTTCTCTAACTTTTCAAATAAAGTGGTGGGGGTATCGCAAATATTGATTTAGAAAAAATTCTATATCTCAGGAACTATCGGAAAATATTAGGAACCAAAGAAACGTAAGAGAACCCTGCCTAACAACTATCGTCCAGTCGCATTGCTTCCAGTTATATCAAAAGTAATGGAGGAAGCTATTAACTATCTATCTTCTAAAGTACCTGAAAGGCTTCAACATTATCAGCGATCATCAACATGGTTTTCGTATTCGTTTCGTTTTTCGTTTTCGGGTTTGTCGGTCCAGATCAACGGGAGACCTTCTAGCCGATGTCACCCATATTTGGAACAACACATTCTAACATCATGGGGAGTCTCGGGCTGTTGCACTGGATATTTCTAAAGCCTTTGATCGTATTTGGTATGAGGGACTTCTAAGTAAACTGCGATCCTATGGTATGCCCAGTCGATTCTGTGCATGGTTCTCTAGCTTCCTTATGGACCGCTCTCTGCAAGTGGCTATTGACGGATTTCTCTCGGACGCCTTCACCATCAATGCCGGTGTTCCTCAAGGGTCCATATTGTCTCCCACTCTCTTCTTACTCCACATTAACAACCTTCTAGTAAAAACGAAAAATCCGATATTTAGTTTAGCACGATAGCACACTTATCTCATCTTTCTCTTTGAATGCACGCACATCTTCGCAGACAGCATGAAGTATCACGCCTCAACAAAGACCTGGAAGAAATTTTGGCTTGGGGTGACAGTAACCAAGACGAATTTAACGCTAAAAATCCCAGGCAGCAGTTTTCTCTAAAAAGGTTAACATTACAGAACCGGATATAGTCATGTGGCTTCATCTATTAATTTGCTGGACGTCAATCTAGGAAGAAATATGTCTTGGCATAACCACGTTGTGGCAATCGCCAAGATAGCTTCTCAGAAACTTGGTGTTCTCCTCCGAACCAGAAAGTTGTACACACCTCAACAACTTTTGACACTATACAAAGCCCAGATTCGACCATCAGTAGCGTACTGCTCTCATGTCTAGAGCTCTGCACCCAAACATACTCTACGGGATTCTATCGAAAGGAGGGTCATTCGTCTGATTGGAGACCACGAGCTGATGAAGAACCTCGACAGCCTAGAATATCTAGATTGGGGATTTGACTCTCTTTTACAGATATTTTGATGGAAAGTGCTCGGCTGATCTTGCCCTCTTAATTCCGCACAGAGCGGCGAATAGCAGAAATACACGGCGAATAGCAGAAATACACGGCGAATAGTAGAAATACACGGCGAAGCACTGCCGCCCATCCATATGTGGTTAAGCTTAGTACTCCTCGAACTTCATTGTTTAAGAATTCTTTCATCTGGAGGACTTCATCCTCATGGAACGACCTTCCCGAGGTAATTTTTCCCAACGACTATAACCTCTAACGATTCAAAACCAACGTGAGTCGCTTTTTGCGCACACGCACCACTCCCAGAGTGCCCTAAAGGATTTTTCCTATAGTGCTTGTGTTTGATCATAAAAAAATAAACTTTCTCTTGGCAACTATTCCTATAATTTTTTTTTCCCGAAGCTGTACGATGAACGGTTTTCGAGATACAACCGTGTGCCGCGCTTAGTTAGCCACCCTGTACATATGTAAATCTTTGAAAAAACACAACATTGTTGTTGTCCATTGAATCATAATTTTGGTTGTTTCAGTAAACAATTAAGTTAAGATAAATAAAAATGTATTTAATTTACTATCGTCTTTTCTATTAAACTAATTTCCAATATCACTAGACAATTGAGGGTAAATTTCAGTGTTGCCAACCTGAATTTGTGCAATTACACAATTTGCTGAAAAAATTACACGCTCTTGCACACTTCTAGTCACATAAATATACGATTTTTACACACCATTAATATTTTATAAAAGCAAGGGTACAAGTCCTTGGCACTATTTTCAAAATAAAATTTCAGGTTCGGACTAGTGATACCCTAATTGTTCCTGTCTAATTGAAATAACATTTAGTTGAACCACTTCTAATGCAGTAAAACGTGTACGTATCCATCCTCGTCATGAAATGGCCCTCATTATTTATACTTCTGGAAAGAGGACATTTCCTTTATCTTCCAACGTATATGCCAACCCATTTCTTTTAAGAAAGTAATTTATTGCTAGACACTATATCCAATCTAAACGGAAACGCAATAAATTTAAAAGCCCTTTAACATGTTATTGGGCCTGTAAATTAAGATTTTTTATTGCTAATGTGAATTACACATTGAAAACAAAAGTTAGTGGCCTTGTTATTGATATATATGAAATATTTTGGAGCAAAACAAGTGATTTACTATTTCTGGATTTAAAATATCCCACACCCATATCAAGATAAGGAACAAACCCGAACAAATGCTAAGTGATTTACTATTTCTGGATTTGAAATCAAACATACCCATAGCCAAGATAAGGAGGACCCCTATGGGGATCTCGTTAATGGTAACACATACAAATTCGAATAAATGGGCAAATGTATCGCAATCAAAGCACGAACAATATGTAGCACAAGAAGTTTTTGTAAGATTTTTAACTTTTGGATTATTTAAAAAACTGAAATTTTGAGTTTTTAATCTAATTTTATTTCGGCGTTGATATTAAAGCTAGAGCATAACTGAGCCAACACTCTCACAGCAACTTTTACTGAACTCAAAGATTACATAACAAATTTTTTTATACGATGTTTCGCTTTCGTGCAATCATTATCATTCTTACTAATACGACCCTGACTTTATAATGTCAAATTTTAAGACCGTTTTTATTCTAAATTCAATGATTTATTACACATTATCGTTTAATTACGTTTCGCGTCTTTTAACCAACTCCATAAACTTTGCAGGATATGATTAAAAAGATTCGAAACATAATTAAATGATAGTGTTTAAGGTCTTACAATTTGACATTAAAAATCACAGCCGTATTAGAAAAAACAAAGTCATTCAAGATTGCTTGAAAACAAAACCTTGTATAAAAAATTTGATGTGTAATCCTTGAGATAACTAAAAGTTGCTATGAGAATGCTTCGTCAGTTGTACGGTAACGTTAATATTAATGTCGAAAAAAAAATTGAATTAAAAATTCTAAATTTCATTTTAAATAAGCCAAAACTTAAAAATCTTGCCAAAACTTTTTGTGCTGCATATTGTTCATGCTGTGATTGCGATACTTTTTCCCCATTTAATCGAAGGTGTATCAGTTACCATTTACGAGATACCCATAGGACCCTTTTTTTTTTTAGCACCCTGTACCTTAAACACAAATCATTTTATTTAGTTCTCGAATTAACCAAAATAAACACAACATCTTCCTCCGGTGGTTATTAGTTTTTTTTAAATTGAGCCCTTTATTAATGTTTCATTGGTTAAGCGAAATATATTTTTTTAGAAAAATATTATTTACTTCCGTATTTGATATCCGTAATATATTTTCAAATATTATTATGAATATGTTTATAATTAGGAATAAATAATGAAAAAATGACTATCAATGTTTTAGCTTCGTAAGTATTACGTATTTGATTTAATAATATTTATTAAAAGATGTTATAAATTCATAGTTGATTTAATATACTTTCTTTCATAGGAACCTCAACGTGTTTTTACTAACAACATTGTAGTGAGGTTTCATCCAGGACTAGAAATGGATGGTGATGAAATCATAACTATTGTCTGCAGATATCCACCACCAATTGCACCGGTACCACCTATACCACTTCCCATGTAAGTCAAATATTAAACATGTAATGATGAAATTTTTTTTATGCAATTAAATAGTTACAGACCAATCTACCACACAATCTGGAACAAATATACATGAAAAATATATCACTTATGTAGTTAAAGCATAGTATAGAAAGAGTCTTAAAGATTAGTTTTTCTACACAAATGAAATGTTGGTAATATTAGATATTGAGCTTTGCTCTTAGAAAAATGGTTCGTATAAAAATTTATGTAGGTTGTATTTTTCCTTTACTCATGAATTAGTAAGAATAAAATTTTTTTGAATTTTGTCTAAAAAATACATTCAGCACATTTATATTATAGGTACTCATTTTTACGACTTTATAAAATATTAATTTTTCACACTGGTGTCATAAAAATAAAAGTATTTACCTGCGGTGTTTATTTTAGTGAATAATAAAATGCCACTCATATAATAATAATAATCTAAATGTAAAAGTATAATAAACTAATTAATTGAACCAGGCGATAATGGGTGGACCTCCATAACTAATATTATGAGAGACATAAAACAACATTAAACTTATTAAATTTCACTATATTCACAATAGAATAAAATATAATGAAAATTTTACAAGTTTAACGTCGTTACTATTCCCCATAATATTATAATAAACTAGTAATTATTGAAAACGTGTAGCTACCATAGTCGCAGGAAAGAAAAGTGTGTGTAGTGTGTACCCCTGAATACGAATCTGTGTTGACAAAACTATGTCTGTGGATTTGCAGGTGTAATTTATGTTTAAAGCAGCAGTAACTGCCTGTTATTAACAGCTAGATATATTTATGTTATAAATTTAAATTTTATTTGTTTTATTACCATAATAATTAATAATTTTTATTAGATTAAAAAAAGTTTTATTTATTTTTTTTTAACAATCACAATTCCTACTACTCGATTAACAAATAATTATTGTTAAAATTACATGTTTTAAATAAAATTGATTTTCTCGAAAGTAGTGCGACAGCAAAATGTCATCAAAATTGTATAAAATTTAAAATTTATTTTGGACCGTACCTGTATAAAAAGGAATTTAACATTCCAATTTTAATAACGAAAGTTGTATTGCTATCACCCAAATTTCAGGGTCGTCAAAAAATCACAACATTAAAAAATATTAGAATGTCATTATTTTTAACCTATAACTTTAAAACCGTGTATAGAAAGAAATTAGCAAGCCAGATGGAAACAATAATTATATTATGAAATATTAATATAAATATTATTATTTCGACTTCACTTACATTTATGATCACTAGTTTCTAGATACTCTCTACAAAAATAATTTGGATTAATAAAGTCGTTCGGATGCATATGCCAAACCCTTTTGCTGAAATATATTTCAGTAAATTTCTTTATAAATAAACGGCAGTATATTAGGAAAACCTTTATTTTTAAGATATATTGCACCCAAAACACCAAATTAATTTTTCTACTCTAGGGAAAATGAACGAACTTCGTTAAAATAATAAATCATATGACAACGAAGCAAGTTGAGATCGAATCAAATCATAGAGCCTATATACTTTACATATGTACATTCTCAGATCAAGATGACTTGACCAATAAAAAGTATTATGAGTAAATATCTGTAAAAATATTTTTTTGATAATATTAACTTAAGAATGCACACAACATACCTTGCATAATAATCGACACACAATTGCATCTTCTAATACAATCATAACCTATTTTCTTAAAAATATAATAATAAAATTAATTTTATTTCGATATTTTAGCCAAGAAGCAGCGGTACCTGTTGCAGCATTGGAACCACCACTAAAGGGTTTCCAAATCCTTTTAATTATATGTGGAATTTTGTTCCTTTCTTTACTTCTATTGGGACTTGGATGTTCTTACTATTGTCTTAGGCGAAGACCAGTTACTTTTATCCGTCCATTCTCGAGCATCGGTAGTGACTCTGAAATTACCAAATTATCTGGTAGCTCACTTGGTAAGTTAAATTTTCTGAAGTTAATTCTATAGATGAGGCCATTGCTTAATAAAAATTCATGTGAACCATATAAACGAAACAACGTATTTTTAGATTTTCACTTAATTAAAACACAATTATTATTGCCTGAATTTTAAAATCATAGATAGTCTACTTGCTTTTCAGTTGGTACATAGTATGTACATATGAAAAAAAGCTCTTACTACACAAAAAATGTGGGAACTAGAAATATATCAGTAATATCTTATATACAACATTTATTATATAATCTGAATTATAATTTTGATATCCATCGACAAACAATGACGAATTTTGCTTGGCGGTTAGCGCTAGACAGGACTTCTAGTTTTTTTATTATTATTTATTTAGTTCCTATTTTTCAACTATATGTTGATCATTAGAATATTTTGGATCGTAAGGAAACTGAAGAAAATTCCCACTCTTCCCATATACTTAAACAGTAATCATTTGGCAAAAAATATCAGTATATTTATTTTTCTCCTTAGGCACTCTGTCAATGTTTGAAGGTGTTAGAATCCCTCGAGCTCATGCACCAGTGGCTATTACAGGAAGCAGCTCTGGAAGTGATGAAGGGCATCTTATTAGCGATACTCTTCCATCTGATTATCCATCAGAATCGCATTCAGAAGTCGAAGAAACACGATCCCTACCTGTAAGAATAGAAATATAATTTGCAAAAGTAAAGTGTATTGTAGGGGGAATGGGAACACGACCGATGAGACCGACCTCAAATAACATTAAGACGGATTATTAGATAAAATATATATATTGTCTATGGAGAATTACTGCACATAATAACTTCCCATTATGAACAGAGAGAGAGTGATTCACGACGAAAGTCCGTTAGCAATTTTAAGGAAACTATTACAAATGTTTTTTTTTGAAACTGCGAGTTTATATTTTTTGATGTGTCAGTTACGGTTGAGCTGGCTATCTGGAACTAAATTCTTATGTAGAAACTGAAATTCTAAGATAGAAATTTTGTAACGTTTTTTCAAAAATACAAATTTATGTGTGTCTACCTTAACTAGTTTTTTTAAAAGTTTTGACTGACACTCGTCATGTTTTCTTTTACCATGACAAATTGAGTGAAATCAAATAATCTATATGTAGGAGATATTCATTTAAAAAAAAACGACACTAATTTACCTAAACATTACGGTGTAAACATGGTGGGTTATGGAAAGCCAATGTTAATGATCCATAAGATTTAATAATTATATTATAAAAGGACTAAAACAAACAAAACAAACTGTGTTTCTTTTATTCCTTTTATAAGAAATAACTCACTAACGGGGAAAGCCTTCAAGAATTATAACAATTATATTGTTGAATATAGAAATATTAAAAATAGATTTTCGAAGCATTTTTTTAATTCAATTTCTTCATAAAAATCGATGTTCAATCTCTGTATCCTATAATAACTCGTAAACATCTAGCATACTATCCAGATGTGTAAAATAATGATGAGATAAAAAACTGTTACTTTGTCACAGAGGAAAACTTATTTTGTTTCACACTTGAACGATTATTTCTTCATACATTTTTTCCTCGATCTTATTTCATTTTTAATCACGAATCATAAACATAACGAGTTTCTATTCCTGCTTAAAGAATAGGAACCAGTGCTCTTACCAAATAAAACCTGGTACTAAGGAAAAAAATTAAATGAGACCCTTTGCTAGTTGTCAATTTTTTAAATGAAAGTGGTTTAAATTATTTTGGGAATTCTTATAGTTATCCACATTACATTCAAATATTTTTAAAACTATATATTTATGCACCTGAAACACTAAAGGATACTTATTTTATCTCTTGCTTGTATATTACCAGGTTCCCTACATAGAAGATATTTCTAGCGATTTCTCAAAATCATCCTCCTAATTTTTAATATTTAAATTTACTTATATGTATTATATTTTTCAGGTTTCTTCAGCAGGCAGTTTTGAAAACAGAGCCTTTATACAGGATAATGGTAGTGGTAGTTTCTATAGTGATGGATATGGGCAGGCCCAGGAACAGCATATGCAAAATGCTGTTGCTAGTGCTGCTACATTGGGTAGATTACCATTGGCTGTTAAAGGTAAATCTTAAAATTATCTCAGAAATAAAAGATCTGAAGTGAGAAAAATATATCTCTTCCTACAATTATAAAATATTCTACAGGATAGTGAAAAATTTTTTTTTTTTTGATTTGGTTAAGTAAATTTAACAACAATTAAGTCTAGTTATCAAAGGAACATGAAATATTGCGTAAACATTTTAGGGTTCAATCTGAAATTACAAGAAAACGGAAAAAATAATGAAGAGAAAACACTTATACCTAAAATATTATTATCTGATTGGGCTCGCGGAAGGCAAGTATTTGTCATGATTTGTAATGAAAATACAGCATACGCAAAATGCCATAAATATAATAATTTTTTTTTATAATTAAAACACTTTTTGCAAGTTTGAACTTTTAAAATGTTTTTCAAAAATGTTTCATAAAGAGCGAACAACTGCGGAATCAGCACAGTGTATTTAAATATAATTGAAAAATAAATAAGATGTAGATATCTAATACGAAAACTAATCATGGTTAAACCTATATATTTACTTCCTAATTTATAAGATTTTTTATTTTCAGGAGAACAACCTAATTTCGATGTTCAAGTTCGCGTAAAAAGAGCTCCACCATCACCTCCAAGTCTGTCTTTCTCTGATTCAGAAAGTGTTAGAACTGACAGGAATTTATCAACTATACCTGAGCAGAGGGAAGATCTTAGTATTAGGTCGGTTTCACCACCTGCAACTGAACGAACACACTTCACTTATGTTCCTGAGTTGCATCCACCACCCAAACATATCCAGCCTGCACCAACATTTAACAGGTTTGTTATAAGAAATGTTCATATTAGTTTGTTTTAAAAATATTTAATATGTTTAGTAACAAACTGAAAATGAAATAGTGCTTCACGAAACGATTTGAAATGCAGAAGAGTTTTCCAAATAACTAAAATATTATTGACCACAATATTTCACATTTAGTACCTTTGTCCTTCAAAACTTTTGAAATTACTTACCTGCTCTTAATTTTTTATATTAAGTAGTTATTAATAAGTCCTTTGATTTTCCATTTTATATGCCGATTATTTTAAATAATTTTAACGTAATAACATGGATATTTGTTGAGCTTACTTCCTTATAAAGTTCAACTATTTTTAGAATATTACGAAAACAACAAGAAATGGCAGACGCCAGATCCATAGCATCCCTCAATACAGAAATGACAGACACTCATTCTGTTACGGAAATATTTGATAATTCCCAGCATATTTTCATTGCTCCTACACCACCTCCTCCGCCTCCCATAGTACCAAGACAGGAATACCTAACGGAAATGGAAATACCATCAAAATTAGAACCACCAATTGCTCCGGTTCATAAACCTGATATAACTTCACATATGGTCGACGACGTATTCTTGAGAACCATTACCGAAAAGAAAACTATTGAAGATATAGAAAGACATAGAAGGTATGATATATGTATCTTTTTAGCTCGTTGAGCATTTATCAGCAAATGTTATTATTGATAATATAAGTAAACAATTTTATAATATAGCGCAGCGCGCACAATTATTAGCACTTTGATACTTTGGCCGAATTCGAAATAGTACTTTTGAGACTAGCCAATTAAGCATGATTAAATTCCGCAAAAAATTTAGTTCATATTTTTTCGTACTTATGGTATATCTGCCACGTGTAAACACCGATCAGCAATACCTGGTATTCTGTAGCAAACTACAGCATAGTGCCTATGCAAATATTTAATTGCTTTTTAAATTTCCTTGGTTTTTTTAAAAGTGCTACAGAAAATTAATAAATATTTGATAGTTATTCCTTATATTATTTAATTATTATTTATATAATATTTATTTAATTTACTATACAGATTGATAACAGAATACCACACCCGACCCAGGCCACATCCTCCAGTCGTAGACACGAAATGGGACATAACAATCAAAAACTATCCCATTCAGCCAGAGCAACCAGATTGGGAGAACTTCTCTGATATTTCGTCGGCATCAGGACTTACTTTGACACCCAAGCCAGAAAGAGCCACACTTAGTTTACCACCTCAACCTCAAATTGATGACAATAAGTTACCGTTGAATGCACCTGAGTTAGTGAGTAGTATTGCTCAACATCCAAACAGACAATTAGTTACAAGCGACCTAACCAGAAAGCATAGGTAAGTAAATTTTAAAATAGATGCCTCTATACAAAGATATGTACCTACACTCACCAATCGAAGCTTGTGAAACTAAATAAAGCCATTAGAATTCATCCATTTTTTAACGATTTATTTTACTAAAAAATGAATGAATTACTCTTGTTAATATCAACATTAAAATATTTCTGTTACATTTTGATTAAAAAAGTTACTTTAATAAAGGATTTAATTTAATGAAAGTTAATTTTAATATCCAGCAATTTCATAAGGCTAATCGAGAGAAACATATTATATAAATAAAAATTAATCCAAAAACTGTTCTAAATCATTAGGTCATAATTTCTAATAAAATTTTAGCACCTGGTGTTCCGCTAAGGTCGACGAGTGGCTGTTTATTGACAGCCGAGTCTAGAATAGCCACTATGAAAGAAACTTCTATACCGCGTTTGGAACTTATAGCAGCTCTAATTGGAGTTAGATTGTTTGTGCCTCTAAAGGAGGAGCAGCATTTTGATTCAGGCTGTCGATTAATAAAATAATATTGTTGGTCATAACTTAAATTTGAAAAGCGATATCGACTGCTTTAAATAATTTTACGTTGCTATGACAAATTAAAAAGTTAGCCTTCCATTTAACTTTTCATGGGAAATGGAGTAAATTATTAAAGCGATCAAAACATGCCATCTGGAGGTATAGACTATAATTCGGATATCAAATAGCTTAAAACAAGACCAAGTTCTATGAAATCTGTTAATGTATTCGGAAGTTAGTGAACTTTTTTTGCAACACGAGTCAAACCTCCCCTTATTTTAGTATACAGGGTGTAACAAATTGGATGTTCATCATTGGGATTTCGGGAACGGTAAGAGATACGTTGTCAGTTAAATCAGCGCAAAGTTGTGGAATTTTGGAAGTAATTATATGCCGTAAAAAAAAGAAAAAATTAAGTATTTATTTGGGAAAATGTAACATTTTAATATAATATAATAATTAATTTTAGTAAGGTTAACATTATAAATGCAGGTTAGTAATAGTAACACAGTGCAATATAATATTCATTGCACTTACTTTGGTAGTAAACAATATACTCAAGAACATCTCAAGTTTTGAGGTTAATTTATCATACAGCAATATACAGAACGCCATAACAGGTTGTAAAAGCAAACTGCGCAAGTCTCCAACTAAAAATTCGCTTCCAGTAAGCGAATTATTCTGGCGGTTAGAAGCCAATCAGTAACCAATAGTTTGGCATCTGGCAACGTCGGATTTTTTATCAGCGGTTTGGGATTTGTCGTGTTCGTACGCTTTTAAATAAGCGCACATGTATCGTCAGTTTACTAAATGTTTCTGACTGCTCTGCGAACAAACCTAATATAATTTTTTGATCTTGAATTAAAAGTACGCCATCTATCGGTAATATTTCAAAGTTGAAAATAATTTTAGTTAGGGGGTCACGACTGTCATAATTTTTTTTTCCGAAAGCTGTAGGACATTGTAGATATCGAAATACAGCCGCTCGTCGACCTTAGCTGGACACCCGGTACTGATAGTCAGCTAGTAAACTTATAGTGATTTAATTTTCATTACAGAATCGTCCCTTTAATTTTTAACCTAGTCAAATATTTATAAATGCAAAATTATTACTGGTTGGTAATTAATATATCATGCAACATCATGTTCTGTTCGTTTCTTTAGATATTGTACGACTACCATCAGAATAATTTTCTTTTGTAATGCAGAGCTGACAAATAAAAATAATGTTTCTTTGTAAGCTCTCCAATCTCTCACATTATTATAACATTAGGGCATGTTTAGCCTTTAGTCAAATTTGTAGATTATATAATGATACTTTCTATGATTTTTTGTAGAGACACTTTGCATACCGCAGATGAAACCCAAGAAAGTTACCTTTCTACGTTTAACATCCCATCAGAAAACCAGCAAGTATCAAACTGGGATGTCTTAATTCGAGTGTTGCAACCAACTGAACAGGAAGAAGAAGGTAAAAACAGCCTAGATTTTTTTCATTTTTAGAAATCTGCCACTCTTTAATGTTACAAAATTACAATTTTCTTAACTAATACTCAATGAAATAGTCCATTTTCTCCAAGAGACCTGTTTAATAACTATTAAGAAGTAAACTTAAAGTCACGGTCTCAAGAATTACATATATGTATATTAACGATGTTCTAAAAAGATTAAATGTTTTGCCCAACTGGGCATGAAACCTAAAATTTGTTAAAAATTTTTCTAAAAAATTGAAATAAGAAAAAGATAAAACCACGAAACTACGTCACTAATTACCTTAAAATAGATCCAACGCCACAATACAAACAACTTCATAATACAAACAGCTACATTTAAAAAATAAAATATGGACTCATTAATACAAACTTAAAACCAAGGAATATTGAAAAATGTCAACATACAACAACTGTTCATCTTAAAAAATTTAAAAAAAAACATTAAAAAAAAGTTGAAAAATTTAAATTTTTTTAAGATTTTTTTAAAATTTCTTTTTAATTTTGTTTTTTATTTTTTAAGATGAACAGTTAATTGTATTATGGTGTTGATTCTATTTTAAGGTAGTTTAGTGACGTTGTTTCGTGGTTTTATCTTTTCTCTTATTTGAATTTTTAGAAAATTTTTAAAAAGTTCTAGGTCTAGTAGGAGGTCTGACGTAATCTCAGCATTATATAAATTGCAATTCACTTTATAATAAATCGATTAAAATATTCATAATTTTTTAGGTCCTGTCATTGAAAGTGCCGAAATATTTAACTCTCAGTTAACTATATCAGATAAAATGAAGTGGAGGCAAATAATAACAACCGAATCAACCCTAAGAACAATGCTTACAGAGGCAGTGGTCCGGGAAGACTTTGAAAAAATCCGAAAAGACCAGCGATACGAAAAAATATTCGAACCTCCCAAATGGGATATTATTATTAGGATACTCACACCGGTAAGTGTAAAGTAATTTCCTATAATCAGAACATTATAAACGAAGACACTTCGCTTTTTATTTTCATTTTTTAATTGTCAACATGACGCGTGTTTCGCCGTCACAGCAGTTCCAGCACATTCTTCTGATTTTCCTATTTTTTGGCGCCCTGTATAGTGTATATGGTATCACTAATTTTAAGTTATTTTCTCAGAAACAAGAACTTCTTATGAAGGGTAATATTTCCATAATTTATATAATAAACAACTTTTCGTCAAATTTGTACATGACTCAACTTAGATTCAGTAATACAGACACGAGATCTCAAATTGATTTTTCGTCGTCGAGTGCCTCTTAACCTTTATTTATTCCATTTCTTCTTCTAAACAGGGTGTTATGGAAATGACTTATTATATTTAAATGGGTGACTCCTAGGGTGTCCTAGAGAAAGTCTTCATACTTTGTTTTTAATCAAATATCTAAATACTAAGGTAAAAATTTTTACTCACATACTAGATCATCTAGATTCAGTTAGAACAATGTGGGTCACTAGAGTATATTAACAGTGTTGTCAGATCAGATCGCATGTTTCGCCATTGCTTGGATACCTGCCGCGCGTGACTATCGTTGTTTCAATATGTTTTGAAACGCGGGAATGGGATGACGCTGTCGAGGGTTCCACGTGCTTGATGTATACGAATTTTAAACGTTTTGTTAGTTGTAGCATTACTCGATTTTTTTTCTGTTGTGAAGTAATTCATAATAAGAAATATTGTGATGTGATTTCAAATTTGTGTGATATTATCTATTGTTGGTTCTGTTGCAAAACATACTTTTTGTGTTTTATTTTTTTATGGAATTTAATTATAAAACGGATTATAAGATCGAAGGTAAAAAAGGGTGTACCTTAAAATTGTAGTATTTTTTTCTAAAAAGTTTGAAACAGAAGTGATAACGCGGGTCAAAGATGCCTTGTTGTCAAAAACTGAACACGTGCGTTTACAATTCTGTGTTACAATATATGACAACATACATATGACATATGACAACACCGCCTCAATAAACTATTTATTGCGAACGTCCTCAGTAGCGACCACGTAAATTTTCAGATTTCATATAAAGTGTATATTTCGTACAATAATTCAAAGCGCCATTTAAGCTTATTTTTCTTCAAAATTTATTTTCATCTCAGGATTCACCGGTTTAAATATAATAAGGCATTTCCATAACACCCTGTATAAGTTTAAAATTGATACAGTTAACTTAAAAAAATCAACTCTTTCTTACTTTTAACTTCTGCATTCCGTAAATCGAGTTAATATTTGCCTAATGATATTTTACCCTCACTATAATTTCATTTCTACACTATCTATTTAAAATCTTTTTTAATCCCTCTGCCTTAAGAAATAGCCGACTCATCGTTGCTGATAAAGCGGATTTTGACTGAAATGGAAATGGCTAGAATTTGTTATTTAAATTGGAAACCCTGTGTCCGCTAATAATTAGGAGAAAATTTATGCGAATCTGTATTTAATACTATTTTTAATTTTAATTTATGCTAATTTGTGTTAGTTCCTGAATTTTTTGAACCACCTCATAATTTTGTGGCTGAAAAAGTAATAACAACAATCAGTTGCGCATAAAGAAGGTTATTGTTGTTGTTGTTATTGTTTGTTCGAAGGTTAGAGACAATGCTCTATCATGAGTTTTGGACTTACCTGTGTGAGTTTGTTTTCTTTATACCTATGTTTAGATGGCATTCCTGCTTTTCTGGACTGTTGAGTCTAGAAACGATAGTTTGTCGTTATATTCTTTCTCCATAGTAATCTTAATAGTAGCGCCAGGTTGTTCATGTGTTGTAGAAAAGTTTGGAGTTCGTTATCGCTTCCATTCCAAATGATGAACGTCTACGTAGCTGAGCCATAGTTTGGGTTTTATTATTGCCTTTTCAATCGCTTGATCCTAAAACCATTTCATGTAAACGTTGATTATTGTTGGCGATAGGGAAGGGTCCATCGGTAGTCCCTCCATTTGACTGTAGAATCTATCTTTTTCTTGAAAGTAAGAGAAGGCAGCATTGTAGTCGATCCATTATGGTATTTATTAGTAGCGGTGTTCGTCCCTCGAGTGTTTGGCCTTTCTCAAGTTTTTGTCGGATGATCTGAAGTGTTTCTTTTACTGGAACATTTGTATAGAGACTCTCCACATCGAAGCTGATAAATCGATCTTCAGGTTGTATTTCCTTTCCACTTATTATCTCTACGAAATGCTGTGAATTTTTAACCTATGATGTGCTATGTGCTTGGAGCGGTTGTAGCATAGGAAGCAGAAATTTTGACAATTGGAGAGATTGTAATAAGCCGTAGAGACAAATTTTTTTATATGTTTTTGGTAAGCTATATAGATGTGGGGGCTTACTGTGATGTGGTGAAACGCGTGTTCGTGGTCTATCTGGTATATATCGTATTAATTAATTTTTTAATTTTTAATAATATAATTCATTAAGACCGAATAGCAATCATGTAATTATTTTTCGTTATGTTTACTTTTTTTCACATAATTATTAAATTTAATTTATAGATCGATAAACAACCAAAATCAAGATACAAAAAGAAAAATGATTGGGATAACAGAAGCCGACGAAGCAGCTTACCAACATTATACGAATACGACTCAGATGGAGGAAGTAGTGTACGAACATTGACTAGAGAACCGATGATGCATCCATCAACACCCACTAGGTATGTGGTCGAATTAAATATGAATTTGATATATTTGTAATTTGTATTATGTTGAATAGACGAATGCCTATAGTCAGTTTACAAGTTGCACTGACAAATAGGATAAAAAATGGACAGATATGAAAAATATATATATGTAATATATATTATATATGTATAATATCTTTTTAAACTTTTCGGTTATAATACCGGAAGTTCTTAAAAATTACCGAAAATTCAAAATTGGGTTTTCTTGAATACTGGAAAAATAGAGCCCGAGATAGAATAGAAAAGTTTGTTGACCCCTAGATTTTAAAAGATAAAGGGTATGTAGCAAGAGACCAAAGATATAGTACATAAATATTTAAAATATTCGTTATATGGTATTATAAATAAAATTTTAAAAATTAAAAATCGATTGTTTTAAAAATTGAACAAAAAAATGTCGTTAATAGTATGACATAATATTATTTTAAGGACATTGCAATAATATTCTCAATAATAATTAAACCTAATACTTTTATTAAAGTTTTTTAAAGCTTTACGTTCTGATTAGAGTACATATTATATGTTAAATATAAATCGATTTAAAAAAATGTTTTTAATAATATTATTTTAAGAACATTGCAATAATATTCTCAATAATAATGAAACCTAATACTTTTATTAAATTCCTTTATAGGCTTTAGGAACGATATTTTCATTTCAATCGATGCGGAGGGGTGCGATAAATTAAGATATCCCTTGTCATTTATGGCAAAAAATACAATTAATTATACATTAAGAATAATAACAGTTGCAGAAAGGTTTAAAAAATAATTAACTAATCATATAACTGTTATTGTAACATCAAAAACAAATGCGTTTCTCATAATCAAAGTGACCGGTGAGCATTTACTAACATTGACTATAACAATATTATTTCTGAAAATACCATTGCCATAATCAAAATTAAATTTTTTATTAAAAAATATTCCTATAAACCAAGATATTTAACAAGTTTTGCTATTAAGTAATATTTGATTGTCTCTCATTTCCTTTATTTCATTAATTTAAGAAATAATTCGTAGTTAAGTGTGTTAAGTGATTAAATATTTAATTATGCTACTTTTTATTTTTAAGATCGAGCTACAAAAGTGAAGCCGATTTAAGATCAATGTCAGAAATGATCGTTGATTTTGCTAGACCTGACCACTTCGACAGTCAATCAGAGACATCCAGCTATTATCCTGATAGACGATATTACGAAGACTCGGAACCAGATATGGGATCAACAAATGGCCGATTTTTAGCTAGATCATTGAGTCAGCCTAGCTTGGCTAGATCAGCTAGTGAATTTACTGAAAGGTAAAAAATATTATATTGTTCTCGTCGATTTAGTACTTATTTTTTTACGAGAAATCATTTTTAATTTTTAGAGTTTAACAATATGGTCACGTCAGTAATAGTATTTAAGTTACAAGGAAAAACAATTGACTATATAGCTAGAGGCTGCTAAGGGATTTCTTGTACATCAGACACAACTAGTTTTCCTCATTCACCTTATTCTATTATCATAGAACCGCGTGCACTACTGACATTTTGTAAATAAACACACGTGATTAGGTCGGTCGTCAGTCATGTCTATTTTACATGTTGTTCAAAGACTATAAGTTATCATATACTATAATTTTTACCTCATTAACAACTGTACTAAATGTAAATGTAAAATGTACTAAACTTTAAATCCAATTTTTACACACATGCAAATGAAAACAAATAATGTCACAGCAGGAAATAGTTTGAGAATAATCAAAGCCACCAGAAATGAGTCAATGGAATACCCAACGACATACCGGCTTGATGAACGATTACATACTGTCGTTGTTTCTATCGATTGAATAGCGGTATGAGCGTATCGTATGGTTTCAAACGCAATTGTTAATAAAATTTTATATTATTGTCATGAACAATTTCATTTATAATTAATCACCTATTAGTATAAGTGATTCTTTCTTCTCACAACTGATGGGTCCAAGTGGAGGATGGTTTCCCAGCCAGAGAATATTAAAAAAAATAGTATAAGTTAGGAAGAACAAAAAATGATTCGGCTTAACCTGAAATATCATAAGAACGTCTTGGTGAATTGACGCTCAAACCCAATATCACTTAGATATGTCTCACTCTATGCGTACTTGTCGCCAACTTCTACATTCACGAAAGAAAAATTTTGTTAGAATTATTCAGTTAAAGATAATTATTTTTTATTAACTAAGATGTTACTATGAACCGAAAAGTAAAATACCTATGTATATTTTAATTCAATAAAATATTTATTAAAAATTACCGGTTTCCATTACATTTTTGAAAAAATTAGTTAATGGCGTCTTTATATTAGAAATAATAAGTGACTAGTTAATTATAAGATAAAATCTATTGAGCTATTTTTGTGCTCATTCATAGATTTTACAGCAACTAAATTCTGTATTTTTCTTTATCTACCTACTTATTACCAAAAATGATTTTTACAGCAGAAGTAACATTTTTACCTTTTTCTCTATTGACAATCAGATAAATTATTATTAAAGTTAGATTAATATTCCTGAAAAATAATATATATGAATATGAAAGGAAAAAAATCATTTGTTTCAGAATTTAATTTGTTTTATTTTCTTTCCGAGGTATCGAGCAAGCATGATATTTTATAATAATATATAATTTTCTCCAAAAATCTTGAAACATTTAAAAACTGAAAAACTAATTACATAACCATGAAGATATTCAAAGGAATTAATATACTTTCAGGATAGAAACATTTAGGGAACGAATGCTTTAACTGTATTTTATACATCCTCTGAAATATTTTACGTGATCTCGCTCTATCTGTCGCGACTTAAAGGGAAATACCGTATTTATCGTTGTATGCCGGGTAGTTGTCGTCATTACTCTTTCGACACGCACGACGATCTTTCTCTTTAATGCAATGGTGGTAAGCCGCAAACGTTATTTATTAGGAACCAAAAAATCCGAAAGCATTACTACCTCATTTCCCTAATCCTGGCCAAGTTTATTATTCGATCTTTAAAATCGTTTTTGACTTTGTATCTATAGGAATGGAATGACAACTTTCAAGGAATACAATATGTAAAGTTACAACAATTTGTAAAACTATGATATAATACAAATTGAAAAAAATATATTTGGTTGTTATTTGGTGTCGAAATTGATTCAGTTTTATGTCCAGTGGAACTGAATTTAATGAAAATGTTTCCAAAACTATGGAATCAAATTTATATAGCTGTCAAATAAAATAAACTCGAATAAATGAACAAACCCCAACAAACTAGGACTGACACAGTAAATAACGCAAGGTTTATTTCTAGATGGGTCGCCCCATCTCGCTACGATACAGCAAGTGAATTTACATCCCCGGAAGGTACTCCAAAATCTCAAAGAAGTTCCAGAATTCAGCCATTCCACTTGCCACGGGAAGACAGGGAGCAACATTCTTCTTGGCAAGCAAGTGAGTCAAGAAGAACAACTCAAGGACCTAGAGCGACCACAGAAGAAGTGACCCGAGAGTTTAAGTAAGTTGATTGTTTTACTGGCCGGTAACAATATCAAAGTCGAGTCTGCTATACAGAAGGAATGTAATTATTTGAGGCTGAAAATTGTAGCTATATTTTCCAAATATAAATTTATATTATTTGGTTGTAATGGAATCTACGAGTTTTCGGCTTTACGAATCATTAATGGGCGATATTAAAAAGTCTAGCGACACAGTATACAAACATGAATGACATTTTATAACTATTTATATTAAACTGCAGTTTCCAACAAAATATGTTTAATTAGATGTTTATGTAGTTATACAGTATCTCCAATAAGTACCTCCTAATCCCTCAGGAGAATATAGAGGAGGGCGATATAAACCTAATTTCTCATAAAAAAAATTCTTTACGGGAATACAGAGCCCCAAAGGGGAACCCAGCGATTTACTTTTTTTGCTCTACCTTTTGAACCGACAGGTATAATTTAATAAAATTTTAACATTTTATAGAAGCCTTACGGAGCCATTTAACCCAACCCAGTGAATTTTTTACATTATCAGGGAAGTCAGGAACGAACTTATGTACCACACTTGTTGGCCAAAATTTTGACCGGTGTCATTTGACAGAGCTGAAATCTAATTTTTTTTATACTCTGATCATTCCTCTTTAAAAAAGGTACTTCTAATTTATTGCGATAAAACGAGCGGTCTTCGAGATAAATCGGTTCTTATGCTAAATGCTCAAAAGATACTATGCTAAAAATCACATCGGTAATTTCATTCATGGGCAAAATTAATATTTTAGCAATATTATACGAGTAATTTATTGTTTGTTTATTTTTAAAGATTACTTGCCAAAAATTCAAAATTTTAAAACACTCTAATGTAAAATTTAAATTTTGCCTGTTTGTGTTTGGCATTAGCAAATTTTGAGTGTTTGGCATAACAACTCATTTATTTATTAAATTAAGAGTACCTTTCTGAAAGAGGAATGATCAAAGTATTCAAAAAATCAGTTCTCAGCTCTGTCAAATCAAACGGGTCAAAATTGTGGCCCAAGAAGTGTGGTGGTAATTCCGGTGCTGACGTCCCTGATGATGTAAAACGTTTATTGTAGTATGGTTTAATAACCCTTGATGGTTTTCATAAAATATTAAAATATCATTAAATATTACCGGTCGGTTCAAAAGTTAGAGACAAAAAGTAAATCGCTTGGTACCGCTGTAGGGAGGGCCCTGTATTTTTTTCAATGACAAATTAGGTTTATCCTCTGTATGCTCCTGAGAGAGGTTCTTATCGGACACCCTGTATATGCGTGCAACCTTTTCAATATACAGGGTACAACAAATTCGTCTCTCACCATTTGGATTTCGGGAACGGTAAGAAATACGAGGTCAGTTAAATTGGGGAAAAGTTGTGTAAATTTTACGCCGCGCAAAAAATATTTTTTCTAACTTTGTTCGAAGAGACGTCCAAAAATAATTTACATCCTCATTGCTACTTTTTTTCTCCACAATATGCCATTCATCAAATCATTAATTCGACGTTTCGTCTTCGGGTCACCATCATAAACTTAATTTTTTTTAAATACGGTTTTGGATTTTTTTATTTAAATTGTGAAAGAGGAACTAAATCTACATTCAGCTGTAGACAATATTTACTGTTTTTTCGACGTTTTGTTCCTTAAATTGACCATCCATTTTCATTAAAATATCCCTATCACGTTCCTGTAACTTACTTTTGTTTCGAAGGAACTGAAGGTTTTTTAATTATTGTTGCTGTTTCTGTCTTTAATTATTGTTATTACTAAGTATTATTTTTTTTTTTTTTTTTGTTTTTTATGGTCAAACACAAGCACTATAGGAAAAGTGGTGCGTGTGCGCAAAAAGCGATTCACGTTGGTTTTGAACCGTTGGAGGTTATATTCGTTGGGAAAAACGACCTCGGTAAGGTCGTTCCACAAATATGTAGTCCTCCAGATGAAAGAATTCTTAAATAATGAAGTTCGAGGAGTACTAAGCTTAACCACATATGGATGGGCGGCAGTGGTTCGTCGTGTATTTCTACTAATCGTCGCTATGGGCGGAATTAAGGGGACAAGGTCAGCTGAGCACCTTCCATGAAAATATCTGTAAAAGAGAGTCAAATCCCCAACCTGTCTTCGATGTTCTAGGCTGTCGAGGTTCTTCGTCAGCTCGTGGTCTCCGATCAGACGAAGAGCCCTCCTTCCGATGGAATCCAGTAGCCGAAGAGTATGTTTGGGTGCAGAGCTCCAGACGTGAGAGCAGTATTCAAGTAATGGTCGAATCTGGGCTTTGTATAGTGTCAAAAGTTGTTGAGGTGTGTAGAACTTTCTGGTTCGGAAGTACCCCAAGCTTCTGAGAAGCTACCTTAGCGATTGCCACAACGTGGTTATGCCAAGACATATTTCCTCCGAGATTGACGCCGAGCAAATTAATAGATGAAGCCAGTGAGACTGCGTGTCCGGCCATGACTATTTCCGGTTCTGTAATGTTAACCGTTTTCGAGAAAACTGCTGCCTGGGTTTTTTAGCGTTAAATTCGACTTGGTTACTGTCACCCCAAGCCAAAATTTCTTCCAGGTCTTTGTTGAGGCGTAATATTACTGTTTTTTTTTTATTTCTAAACTAATAGTGTTATAAAATTTCTACTAAATGTAAGTAGGTACCTACAAGAAATTTATTTTATTAATACAAATAAAATTTGACTCTTACTCGCTCACTTTTTTAAGTTTTATTGAGCTTTACAGTTCCGAATTAAACCGAATTTGTTGGAACAAAAAACAGCTCCAAGAATAAGAACCAAAACGCAAAATTTTAGATTTTTTCTAAATGTTTTGGAAGCCCCTGTATTTATTTCTGATTTTTTTTATGGCACATTATTGCGCCCATAAATATGGAACTTTGTCCCAATTTAACCGTATCACTTACAGTTTCCGAAATCCCAATACTGAAGCACGAATTTGTTACACTCTGTATGTAGTGATAGCGACCGTTACACCCTAATTAAAAACATTAAGAAGGGGGATTTATGTTTAGAAGTTATTTATAACCCAAAGTACAATTCGTTGATTTGTAAAGTAATTCTAAACGTGATTAGAATTTGTTTAAAAATATATAATTTCACGCTTTTATTATAATAAACTAACTCAAGTGATATTTTTAGAAGTGCAGCTACGACAAGTTTTATGGGCCCTCCGCGCAAAGGATGGTTTGGCGACAATGATAGTGAATCCAGCTATAAGTAAATTAAGATTATTATATTGTTTATTAAGGAAAATCTTTTTTAATAAATGCATTTTTATATCAGAAAAATTGACAACCGGACAACCCTACGAAATATTCCTACTAATGTGCTAATAAATAATACCTAACCTAAATATGATTAATTAGTTCTAAGATAATTTTATGTAACAAACTGCCCTTTCTATATATTTTTTTATTATTTATAATTCATTTGTAATATATTTTTCAACTTTACTAAAATCATTACAAGGCAACATAACTTTTTTTAATAAAAGTTTGAAGTTATTAACTAATTTTAACGTTGCATTTTAATCATACCGATAGGGTATTTTTACTTTATTCTGCATTACAGAGCAGCTTACAGTATACAGAACAACATCTGTTGATTTAGTATGTGAAAGAAGCCATAACCACTTATATTGTTAACTAAATCTCCCAACTATAAGCAATGTATTAAAAAATAATTAATATCCTGAAAAATGTACATATTGTCCCTATTAAATCTGAATACATTATATCTTTAATACAATTAAGATTTGTCATTAGCTCTAGGCACGTTTTCTTTATTAGTAGATTAATAATCAAAATAATAAATGTATCTTGAATTTTTTTATATTATTATTAAATTTAGAAAAAAAAGCGATTGTGCGAGTTGAACTTCCGTTTACTGATCAGTATAGTTTCGGTAATTTTTTAGTCCCCTATATCATCAGCTTCCATTTGATTCTAAACAATAGATACGGAAAATTAGTGAATCTTTCCGATATAACCCTAAAACTTTGTGTTAAATTCAGCATTCGGATATAATTAGCTATAACCATGCAAAAACTCAACTCTCCTCATCTAAAATCTCTCTAATAGGGCAGCAATATCTGGACAAACAACCCACAGTGATTTCATAAATGTTCTATTCCTACCAATTTTTGGAAGGGGATAATAAAATGAAATGAGACTTTTATATCAGCACTAAAGGACCTGTGTGTGCTATTAAACTGGTTATATCTGATTCTGTCATTGCGGTATAGCTGCCTTTAAGCATAATATAGACTTAAATACCCGATAACTTTGTTACTGACAAATTCAATGACTATATCCTTTTATTATATGCAAGAGCAAAACAATTACTATTGAATATTAAAATAAATCAGTTTCAATTTCTAGATTTTTAGATTTAAATGCGTATTATATTTTAAAATTAATAATAAATATATTAGTAACTAGCTGTGATAACAATTTTGTACGAAAGAAAATGACGTCTGCTATATTTTAAGGGCATAAACCCGGCTTTTTACTTTTCCATTATTCAGATTTGTGATGCAATTCTAATGGAACACTGAAGAATTGGGTTTAATAATCTATTATATTATTTATATAGCTTTTTCTTTATTAAACTACTTAATATTCATTTGGCATCATTTTCTAATAAGTTATATTCTGCACATTAAGTTACGCTTCTTTTTGAAAATTTAAATATTAAGTAGTTTAAATTACTTTACCTACAGTGTCTCTCAGAATAAGATAACTTGTGAAGGTGTAAATTACAAAAAAAATTCTATTTGAAATTTTACCATTTGGGATTTCTTCTACTTGATTAGATAATAAAATTTAACATATTTTGATTTTTAAAAAATCAAGCAGACCTTGACTGGAGAAGTAATTTTTATTTTCTGTCTAGGTAAAGTGCCTTTTCTTCTTTATTAAAAGTTGCTCAGAATTCAAAATCATGCAAGCATACCGAATTTAATAATCATCAACCTATATTGAATTTCTCATTTTATACAATCTTTCCCTAGTTAGGACTTCCAAGTTTCTTCAAATTCCTCATAGTTCGTCATATTAGCTTAGAAAATAAATTTTGGTCATTAAACGTTTCTAAAAAAATATTTTCTAATAAATGTATTCAATACCATGAACACTTTTTTTCTGTTTAGAGGTTTAAAGAAAATGCAAATAAATTAATGTAGGGTGATGGTTATTAAATTCGGTGCGCTTGCATGATTCTGAACTCTGAGTAATTTTTTTTTCATCATTTACACCTATACGTTCGGTTATAGTGGGACACACTGTATGTACTTGGTGGGACATCAAATAATTAAAGAATAGAACATCAAAAATATACATATTATTAAAATTTCTGCAATATGATCTCATCCATAAACTATAAGTATAATAATTTTGATATTTGAATTAAATGTTAAAAAGCCGAATTATATATTTGACAAGTATTTCAGAACATACTTAAGTTAACATTTTTCAATGGCTTTATTTTTTTTTTATTTTATGAAACCAATGTACAGTTGCTCAATCTGCCTCAAACAGGGTGTCGGGAATCTCGGGGCTTATTTCGTATCTCGCCTAACTAATATTAGATAATAATTATCGTATTATAATGTATTTAAAATAAGACGAAAATAAACAGAAAATTATTTATTATAATTTTGTATTGTGTCTTTTTACAAAGGTTTTCCAATAAAATTTGTATACAAATCGATTTGTAGCGTATATAAAATTATTTTAGTAATTAAGTAAAAGTGCTTTTAGTAAAATATATTAAATTTTGAGAACATAATAGTTTTTTTAATAACTTATACACTACATAATAATTGCTATTTTAGATTTTTTACTTGATATTTGATTTTTTTCTATTTTTTTCTTCTTAAATATGATTTTTTTAAATTCTTTTACCAAATTGGGGTTTGTCATAAATAAACTATTTGGATAATTTCATTTCTAATCCAATTTAGCAAGATCTGAGCGGTGTATGAAAAACGGTGATAATCTATTATTAAACATTCTCGCTGTGTAATATTTCATATTTATACTTATAATGGAGTCGATCCGGTTTACGAAAATCCCTTGACGAAATTGAGTAATTTTTTTCCCAATCGATACAGTAGGATCCTCTCGATATTCTGACATGATTTGTAGGGGGCGCCGCATTGGGGGGGAGGGGGGCACGCCCCGTAAATCTAACCTACAACAGATTTTCCTAAATAACTCAGCCGGTTCTGATTCTACAAAAAAAATGTGAAGGGCAAAATTGAAGAGCTTGACAGAGCGCGTAAGCTCGAACAACCTGATCCCGATATCTCAATGAGTTCGCGAATTATCGCGATTTTTAGCTGCAAAAACAATAAAATTTAATTAATTATATCTCGAGAAGGGGCGGAGTTGGGGCATCATTTTTTCGCAAATCAACGGGTGATACCAAGTACTTTGATGGGCCGGAGGCTGAGTGTGGTGGGGGCAATGAAGAAGAAAGTTATGTGGGGGAAAAAATATTACATAAATGCTAATAAGTAATAAATCGAGCTACGGGGATCAAGCCGGATTCATTTGTTAATTTTTTTATCAGCTACGAGGGGGGATTGGCGAAAAAATTGTATTTTTGCAAATGCGCGCTTGTCGCGGCATATAAGAAATAGCCACTATTTAATATCTCCGAAAATACTTTACATATTATGTTCAATTTTGGTATGTGTTAATAGGATATAGAACCACACATTTTAGTTAGAAAAGTTATTCAATTGTTCGACCAGTGCCAACCTGCAAACATGTCCTCTGATATTTTTTACAAAAAATATGGTACGCTACTGTTCCATGTGGATAATTTTTCTGATTAGCCTGTTCAATTCTACATGATAACGGTCTCTTGAGTTTTTCTCGTCAAACGCACTTGTTTAAACGTTCTTGATTAAAACCACTAAATTCATATTGAAACTCATTATTATTAACATTGATAAAATAATTAATGATAAATTTTGTTTCATAAAAATTGTTGGAGTTGGCAATTCGATGCGTCTGATGAGAAAAACTCAAGAGACCGTTTTTATGTAGAATTGACCAGGCTAATCATAAAAAATATCCACATGGAAAATGTCAGTGGCGTACCATATTTTTCTTTTCCTTTTACCATATCCTATTAACACATACCAAAATTGAACATAATATCTAAAGTATTTTCGGATATATTAAATAGTGGCCATTTCTTGTTTGCCGCGACAAGCGCGCATTTGCGAAAATAAAATTTTTTTGCCAATCCCCCCTCGTAGCTACTTATTAGCATTATATAATATTTTCCCCCCTCATAACTCTCCTCCTCATTGCCCCACCACACCCAGCCTCCGGCCCGTCAAAGTACTCGGTGTTACCTGTTGATTCGCGAAAAATTGATGCCCCAACTCCGCCCCTTCTCGAGATATAATTAAATAAATTTTATTGTTTTTGCAGTTCAAAATTGCGCTAATTCCCGAACTCATTAAGATATAGGGATTAGGTTAGTTCGAGCTTACGCGCTCTTTCAAGCTCTTCAATTTTGCCCTTCACATTTTTGTTTGTAGCATCAGAACCGGCTGAGTTATTTAGAAAAATCCGTTGTAAGTTAGATTTACGGGCGTGACCCCCTCTCCCCAATGCGACAAATCATGTCAGAATGTCGAGAGGATCCTACTGTATCGATTGGGAAAAAAATTACTCATTTCGTCAAGGGATTTTCGAGCCGTTTATTTCGCCAGAACGACTCCACTATTATTATTAAAAAATTTAATTCTTCTCCAATAATTGTAGAAACATCATACTTCTTCAATATGGAACGATTTTCTAATTAAAAAAAATATTAACCATGAGCGGATTACAATTTTTTTAAGAAAATCTGCAATTCATTGGTTGTAAGACTAAGTCAATTTTGCGGCTGGCTGCATGACTAATTAGTCAAATGCCATTTAAGATAAAAAACAAGAGTAAGAAATACATTTAGTAAATTAGATGATTCTTATGTTAAAATACAATGTACAGTATAATTAGTAGTAAAATGCCAATTAACTAAAAATATATGAATCGACGTAAGTATAATTTATTAACCCTGTATCACTCGCGCTGAATTTGGTTTACACTTTTCGCAGAATAGTACTAATGTAAAGGCTAAATTATGGGCAGCGCCCTCCTTCTGCCTAGCTGACTTTTCAGGCTGAGATTCACATTTGTAGGGGTGACCGATAATTTGTGCATTAAGTGAACTGATAAGCTCATTGAGCGAGTTCTCGCGTAAGAGATTTTATTTTACTGTAACGAAAAAAGTTTGGTAAGTATTTTTTAAAAAATTAATTAATTTAAATATAATAGTAAATTATACGGGGTGTTTCTTAATAACATGCTAATATTTAAGAAGGTTATTCTTGGGTCCATTTTCAGAAAAAATTTTCATATGAACATAATATGTCCTAAACGTCTTAACTTTTGAGATACAGGATGTCAACAGTTTTCATGTGTTTTTAATAATTTGTTCAGGTTAGTGACTTAAATATGTGACAACTAGATTAGGTAGACAACTGTCAAAACTGTGTTTATAAAACAAATTCTGCTTCTTACCTGCTAGATCATTTTTAATCTTTGTTAATACCTAATTTCATAACAAAGTGCAAATGAATGAATTTTATTTTTGATACGAAAACTGTACGTCAAACAACATAAAATCAAAATATGAAATTGATTCAGCAAGGAGTGGGTGTTTCAAAAATAATCTTTATTTAAAAAAAAAAGTGGGTGGCATGCCATTCTTTTCTTCAAAAATACCGAGGGCAATTCCCGCACGAACGCCACAGAATAAAAATATATGTTATACATCATAAAATGCATCTTGATGAATAGAAAGCGTATACTAAATTTTACAAAAATATCTACAGGAATATCACAGATATTAATAAAAAAGGAGATTTTTTGAAAATCTCTAACACCCTGTATCTCAAAAGTGAAGACGTATATATATGTATTTCCAAGATAAACACAACCATAACAAACGCACATGATTCTTGAAACTAACGGTGAATAGAGCCGTGCTTATAATATTAGAATTATAGAAAAATTTTGGTGGCAATAATGTTGAATGCAATTTTGAAATATCGGAATTTAAAAAATTATTTGTGGAAAAATAATTAATAAATACAGGGTTTCCGGAACGTGTCGTCGTACATTTTGTCAATTTATTCGAAATGAAAGACCGACTTAAAGGAACGAAAACGACTTTTGAATTTGGTGCCAAAAAATGTAATTAATTTTCTAGGTAAGTACCCGTTGGATTTTTAAGCCTTGTTCGCAGGCCGTCTAGAACAGCACTTCTTCTACACTTTCATCCATTCAATTTATTGTTGCTGTGTGACCAGCATTCAAGTATCCATGTTTCATCTAAATAATATATTTTCCAGTGCTCACTCCTGAATTCCTTTATTGTTGTTAAAAAATCTCGTCTCCATGGTACAATTTTAGTTCAGTCCATCAAGATACAATTACGTTTTGTGTATTTAAATTTTAAATATTTCAATAGGTTAAAAAAAGTTGACTTTGAAAAATTGGGTAAATCTAGATCGTCCTTTACCACTTTTAAAACGTTATCTGTGGTTGGATTTTCATTTTAAAAAAATCGTGAACTTTTCTCCTTATTTCATTTTCTGGTTCGTTCCAGATTTTGAAAATAAAAGAAATTATTCGTATTCTCGAAGTACTTATATTAAATACAAATGCATCAACAAACGCCAACTTTTAAATTAATTAATATACTCTCAGGCCTCATCTGTGTCAGATATATTTTTTAACAAATATACAAAACTAGGTGTATTAAGTAGCACTAAAAAAAATAACAAACAAAAAATTAAAAGACAAGTAAAAATGGAATAATAACAACTTCCGCATCACGAAACTTGGCCTCAATGACCAACAAAACGAATAATTTCCTAATTCAAACTTTGTAAAGTTTATAGGTACACCCGCCCCATTTCACGCTCGCGTAATTTCGAACGGCCAATAAGAATACGCATGCGCGCAGGCTCCGGCTGCATACGTGATGATCATGGGCTAGCAGTTTATGTCTATCTTGGAAATAAATATACTACGCTTGAAGGTTGTAGACAATGGTGTTTCTTGAATGATAGAAAAGTCTTGGACTTGCATTGTCTTTATTTGTCATAAATCACAACGTTTCAACTGGTAATTATCTCTAGTCATCTTCAGGTGAATACTAAATAAGAGAAGTAACTACAGCTCTATTTATACTAGCTATGTGCACTGAAGCATAATTGAGATGGGTGCAGTCGTGCGTTCAGTTTTGCGCGATATTAGTAAGCTTACATCTACTTAACAAAGGTTTCCAGATATTTCTTAAATCTAATGAAGGTTTACTAAAACATCCTGGGTTCTGGTGTATGGTAGCAGCTTCCTTGAACTTCCTCCAGTGTGGTTCTTTGAGCAGGATTTCGGCTTCTGTCCACCTGATGTGATGGCCGTGTGTCCAGGCATGGTCAGCTGCACCTGATTTTTCCGTTTCTCCTTTTTTAGTGTTGTTTCTGTGTTCTTTAATCCTTGTTTCCAGTGGCCGTAGTGTTTCCCCAATATACTATCGACCACATTCGCAGGGGATCTGGTAGACACAGTTTTTCCCATCTTTTTGGCTAGTTGGTTTCGTCGAGGGGCCGATCGTATGTTGGGGAAACACTACGACTACTGGAAACAAGGATTAAAGAACACAGAAACAACACTCAAAAAGGAGGAACGGAAAAATCAGGTGCAGCTGGCCATGCCTGGACACACGGCCATCACATCAGGTGGACAGAAGCCGAAATCCTGCTCAAAGATCCACACTGGAGGAAGGGGAAGTTCAAGGAAGCTGCTACCATACACCAGAACCCAGGCTGTTTTCGTAAAACTTCATTAGATTTAAGAAATATCTGGAAACCTTTGTTAAGTAGATGTCCTAATATCGCGCAAAACTGAACGCACGACTGCACCCATCTCAATTATGCTTCAGTGTATATAGCTAGCATAAATAGACCTGTAGTTACTTCTCTTATTTAGTATTCACCTGAAGACGGCTGGAGATACTTACCAGTTGAAACGTTGTGATTTATGACAAACGAAGACAATGCAAGTCCAAAACTTTTCTATCGTACCAGTGTTCGTCACATAAAGCAAAATTTCAGTTTGATAATGCCGTTATTTTAAACTTAAACGACATATCATGTTGACAATATATTTATGTTGTTATTAAATCATCATACTTTTATTAAATCTATTTCTTTATTATATATCATTGGTTCAATTTTGTATATTCATCAATATTCAATTATAAAAAGGACCCCGGTATTCGGCACCTATCGTCTAGGTCTTGTACCATTAATCGTCACTTTATTGTCATGGCAATAAAACAACAAAGTTTAAAAATTTTGTTTTAATTCAAATACATAGAATTTTTGGCCCTTTTTGATGCTCTAGCGCCTGCACATTTTAAATTCGCCCAACATTTACATGTCTCTTTTTTGCGAAAGTACTTAGGTGAATCAGGCCAAAACAGAGTCGATTTAAAAGGACTTGGAATTAAAAATGCATCTGCATTTCTAGAAAATGTAATATTATAAATTAATAACTAATTTCTGGGTGGGGAATTCACCTTTGGATGGAAACCAAAAATGGGGACAAAATTAAAAGTCATAAAGTGCCATCTAACTAACAATATGATAAAATAAAGTTTAATTCAAATAAAATTCAAGGGGTAATGCAGGGGTTATCAAAAAGTCTTACGTAAACACGCCATAGGAGAACGTTAGAGTTACCTACCCTTGAGTAAGCGCAAAACCGACGGACGTTAAGGGTTAAGTACACCACTCTTACGACGTACCCTTAAAATCTTAAATGGTAAAATCCATCGAAATCATACAAATTCGGCGACACTTTTCCTGAGAAAATTGTAGAACTGCTCACGTCTTGGTTCACGTAACTTGAGTGTTGAATAGGATTGTTGACTGAGTTGACTCTCAATATTAGAACACAAAAAAGTGCAGCACTTTATCAGATCCGCGGAAACGTCATATGGACATATGTTGCTTCTTCAAAAGCTAAAACCCTTGCGCCGACAAAATTGTACGATAGGTATTATTTTTGTTGTGGCACCATTGGTACTTTAAACTGACACTTCTGACAATATTGACACTATAGTTTTAATTATTACTTAACTCCATTAAAACAATTTACTCAAGATATGCATTATATTGCTTTAACACAGCAAAATCAGGTTGGTAAGAGACTCTAATAACCGTAATCCCCCTCACTGATACCTTGATCAACTTTTACTCGCAATGCTTAACCGTAATGTTTGTTATGATTTTCAAACCCAAAGAACTAAACATGTAAGTAATGATATTTCTTGATTACAAAGTATAGAACCATTCTAAATTATGCCCACTATGCACGATACAGTACAGCACATGAAATAGAGAGACCAGAATAATTGGTAGCTTAATATAGAATATTTTATTATTTTAGGTGCCCTATACTGGAGAGAGTAAATTATATTGACGTGGTACTTTGCACAATAAATGATTTGAAGAGAAGATATATGAAAAATTATTATTAGATGTTTTATTAGCTTCACCTGTGAAAGAAGTTAATAAATGAGATCACAAAATTAACTGAAGACTTTAATTTCAACTAGATTCAAATGAGCTTTTAGCTTATTAGTTAAAGGCCGTGGCTAAATAAAATCGTAATAACTTCTCTTAATTAAATGGAAAAGCGTTTAATAGCACCTGATTTTTTATTATCTAAATAAAAACGAAAAACTTTCCATATCTTTTCAGGCAGGAGGTCTACTAAGACTAATTAAAAATTGTTAGCGGCACTCTACTTGCCTAAGTTTTCCGATTTTGCATATAGTACTTCTCTTAATTAAATGGAAAAGCATTTCATAGCACCCGATTTTTTATTATCTTAATAAAAACGGAAAACGTTGCAATGTGACGAACAATGGGACAGTGACCATGACTGGCGCATTTACCTTAGGCTTCAATATGCAATACCTGTAATTACCTCGCTTATTGTGAAATTATTTTTTGCTCTGGTTTTTGTAAAATATTTTCATTGCCTGTAAATTTTCGGTAGTCTGAGAAAACATTTTAATATAAATACAGGGTGTTACGGAAATGATGTATTTAAACCGGCAATTTCTGAGATGAAATCAAATTGAAGAAAAATATCCATAATTTGCGCTTTAATTTAATATGCCCTGTACATGACCTGATGTCAAACCAAAATTAAATACCTGGAGGCACTGTCAGAAGAAGTAAACAAACTAGCGCCATATGTCGATCGTGTAAACAAAGCAACAGATGTTCAAACGTCAGTGAATTTTTACATATCACCATGTCATATTTTCAGGGTAAACTCTTTAGAAGCTCAATGATCTTTTGATTCAAACGAAGTTCTTTATAAAAAAAATAATTTTATTTAGGCTACATGCTCTCTTACCTTTAACAAAATTTATATTCTCGCGTAGATTTCTATTCACTTTTCTCTTAACTGATTAGAAAACACATATCAAAAGTCATTGACATTTTGATTTATTTGGTTTGGTTTAGAAAAAAATGCAATTTTCCCTTGTTATTTAACTTAAATAATTTGTATAAAAAAATTGTTTAAAAACCAAATAAGTTGTTTAAGTACAGAACCGGGCACGTAACCTTACAAACCCGCGTGAAAACAGGGACATCGTTTTTATTAATTTTGGCTTTTCTGCCGTAAAAATTTGTGATCACTTTTCTTTTCGACATATATTAAATTTATAGCATTTAAAAACGCAGAACGAAACACAGAAATAAGTAAACGTTTATTGTTCGTCGTTCGACATTCGACCTGGCAGAGGGCGCGGCGCCATGTTTCCTGTCAATTTCGCATCGGTCTTACCAAACTACCAAATACTAATAACTAGAAATACAGCTTTGTCTGCTCGTCAGAGAGTTTTTGCTATTTTATAAGTTTAAATTCATACGAGTAATTTCCTTTTGTATTATCACTTTTCCGTATTATTTTCTTTCTCTGCTGCAGGACAAAATTCATGTTTTTTAAATTTGGTTTTAAATTTTAATATATTTTATATATGTAGCGCTTCTCTAGGACACCCAAGGAGTCACCCATTTAAATATAATACGTCATTCCCCTAACACCAGGGGCTACATCCCTCTTGTGATTTAAAAGAAATAACAAAGGAATTAGAGGACAAACAACTTAAAATTAGCAATGTAGGAAACAAATTAAAGAAAACAGAAGAAGGTTACATCAAATTACCAATTTTTATATTAACTTTCGAAAAAACCGAGGACATCAAAAAAATATTTGGAATACAGTATTTGTGCCATTTGAAAGTAAAAATAGAAGCATTTAAAACTAGCACGCGACATACCCAAAGATTTTGTCAATGAAGCTCATCATGTGTCAAATGTGCTGGTAATCATATAACGGCCGAATGTACAAAGTTAAAAGATACACCAGCTAAATGTTTTAACTGTGGGGAAGCGCACCCAGCAAATTATAGGGGATGCATAATTGCAAAAGAGTTACAAAGGAGAAGGGAAATCGCAAACAAAGGCAAGAATCCGAAACAAAAAAATACAGTACCTAATAATGTAAGAACTGGAACATCTTACGCCTATGCAACTCAGAACAGATCCACAGATTCTATTCCGCCCACATTGAAGGCAGAACCAACAATGAAGCAAATGATGCAAGACATGATGGTTATACTAAGTAATGTCACTGACAGACTCGACAGACTTGAATCCAAGAATACTGGAACTATCCTTAAGAAAAAATAAGTTATGGATAATGACGACTTACGAATAGCTACCTGCAATGTCAATGGCATTCTAAACAAGAAAGGCGAATTAGAGGTATTTTTAAATTCACACCATATTGATGTTTGTCTCATTTCAGAGACACACCTTACAAATCAGTCTTGCGTAAAAATAAGAGGTTACAAATTTTATCACACCACTCATCCCGATAATCAAGCAAAGGGTGGGAGTGCTGTCATTATCAAGGAGTCCATTAATCACTATGAAGAATGCCATCTACAGCGTGTGGATATTCAGCTTACCACAGTGGGTATCAAATCCACTAAACAAAATTTAATAGTCGGAGCAGTCTACTGTCCTCCTAGACACAATCTCAAGATTGAAGAATATAGAACTATCCTGCAACACCCAGGCGAAAGGTTCATTATTGGCGGTGACTACAATGCCAAACATGTTGATTGGGGAGCAAGACTAACTACAACAAAAGGTAGTGAATTAAGGAAAGCCATTCGGGCAACAGGCTCTAACTTTCATTCCACAGGTAGGCCCACCTATTGGCTTACAGATACAAACAAAATCCCTGACTTGCTTGATTTCTTTATTTCAAGGAAGGTATCACCAAATTTCGTAGTGGTAGAAGAAAATTTCGATTTGGAGTCTGACCACTCAGCTGTCATATTAACATTGAGTGAAAGAATAATCAAGAATGAGGCCCGCCCAAGATTGAACGAAACCACGGATTGGGAGAGTTTTAAAATGGAACTTCAAGAAAAGATTAATTTAAATGTTAAATTAAGATCAATTGAACAATTAGAAGAAGAGGTAGAAAAATTCACGAAGTTAATACAAATAGTAGCATGTAACAACAATAAGGAAATTACCCTTGTAACTAAAGGGGTAAACTACCCAGTCGAAATTAGAGAATTAGTCAGAGAAAAGAGGACAGCTAGAAGTAGATGACAACAATCTAGAGATCCGGTGGACAAGACAATTCTAAACAATAAAACACAAAAGTTGAAACGAGAAATAAAAAGTATCAAAGAGAAGACTATGGAATTCTATCTTCAAGGCCTTTCTGCTGATGAAGAAAGTGACTATTCACTGTGGAAAGCCACCAAAAATATAAAAAGACCTATAACATCAATTCCACCTATCAGGAAAGACTGTGGACAATGGGCTAGGAACAACAAACAAAAAGCCTATATGTTTGCAGACCACCTCGCAGAAATATTTACGCCTAATCAAATAGAGGGAAATTTAGCTCTCGAAGAGTACTTCAATCCAATATCAGAAGAAATTACTCCCACCACACCAAAATAAATAGGAACTGAAAAAAATAAGAAAAAAGCACCTGGCTTTGATCTAATAACAGGCGAAATTCTAAAGAAACTGCCAAGGAAAGGTATTGTCATGTTGACCTACCTCTTTAATGCAGCCTTCCGCTTAAAACATGTACCTGCCGGCTGGAAAGTGGCCGAAGTAATCATGCTGCCTAAACCAGGCAAGCCACCAAATGAAATAAGATCTTATAGACCCATTTCGTTGCCAATTATATCCAAATTATTTGAGAAAATATTTCTTAGAAGACTTAAATCCATAATAGAAAATAGCAAGCTGATACCTGATTATCAATTTGGCTTTCGACGAAAACATTCTACTATAGATCAAGTACATCATATCATCGATATCATAGAATGTGCTCTTGAAGAAAGGCAAGTTTGTTCAACAGTCTTCCTAGATGTTGCTCAGGCATTTGACAAGGTCTGGCACGATGGCATAATCCATAAATTAAACAAGTTACTCCCAAAACAATTTGTTGATATCTTAACATCTTATATATCAGATAGACTTTACAGAATAAAACAGGAAGATGAATATTCTGAACTGAAAGAGATAAAAGCAGGCGTGCCACAGGGAAGTGTAATGGGACCCATCTTGTACCTATTATATACATGTGACATACCGTTAATTCATAATGCAAGAATTGCCACTTTTGCAGACGATACTGCCCTAATAGTTGTGGATAAAAATGTCGAACAATCCACAGCCAAGTTACAAAGTGCTTGCGATAGGATTGTGAGTTGGACCAAGAATTGGAAAATCAAATTAAACGAACAAAAATCAGTCCATGTTAATTTTACCAACAAGAAATTAACGGATCCTCCGACTCTTAATGTTAATGGTACAATAGTTCCTTATGAACTTAAAGCAAAATACCTTGGTATGACCCTGGACGTCAAGCTGCGATGGAAGGAACATATCAAGAAGAAAAAAACTGAGCTTAATTTAAAATACAGCCAATATTATTGGCGTCTGGGTAGAAAATCTCGACTGTCAATACATAATAAGATCCTTATCTACAACCAAATCTTTAAACCAGTTTGGCTGTATGGTATCCAGCTTTGGGGCTGTACAAAAGAGAGCAACATAATGCCAATTCAAAGATTCCAAAATAAAGTACTATGTAACATGGTCAATGCACCGTGGTACGTACGCAACTCCGATATCCATAGGGACCTTGGAATCCCTTATGTCAAACAAGAGATCAAGAGATTTGCTGGCAAATACGAGGACAGGTTGCACCACCATGTCAACGTGGAAGCCATCCATCTCCTTGACAATCAGAACCTGACTCGAAGAATAAAGAGAACCAAAATCTTCGAACTATGTATGTTTCAAAAGCATAGCCAAGTGCGCGTACTCTGTGTACATGTGTAAGAGTCTAACTCAATAGGACACAAGCCTAGGACATCACTGGATGAACTTAGGTATTATCATTTTTAGTTTTAAGATTTATTAGAATAATATTGATGGTTGGTCTGTAGACCAGTTTTAATAGTAGAAAGATGCCAACTAGGGTTTCTTCAATAAAAAAAAAAAATTCCCCTAACACCCTGTAATACAGCATACTATTATTTTTTTCTCAAGAAGGATATAACACACTTTTCTGTATGGGTGGAAACCATTGTGTTCCTTCAAATTAATAACTGACACAACAAAACCGAAAAATGAATAGAAAAACATAATAACATAAGATATTTGATATTATTTCATATATCAATTCCAAAGCCTTCTAGATACAAGGATATCCACTTCTGGGATTTATCATCATTATCATAATGCCATCAAATCATCATGTGGTTCTCATACCTGCTTTAGTATTTTACTCTGTTAATATTTAAAGATCAATGTTATTTTTCATTGACCATAAAGAAGAAAATTCATAAGAGGCTTTTACGTTCAGTGCATGTTCATCAGAAAATAATATATAGGGTTTCCATTTTAAAAAATAAAAAAATATTTATTCCTAAACTATATTATATATTAAAAAAATATTCTTTTTTTAATTTATGATCAAACACAAGCACTATAGGAAAAATCCTTTAGGGCACTCTGGGAGTGGTGCGTGTGCGAATAAAGCGATTTGCGTTGGTTTTGAATCTTTGTAGGTCATATTGGTTGGAAACACGAAGGTCGTTCCATAAGGATGAAGTCCTCCAGATGAAAGAATTCTTAAATAATGAAATTCGAGGAGTACTAAGTTTAAGCACATATGGATTGACGGCAGCGGTTCATCGTGTATTTCGGCAATATGCCGCTCTGAGCGGAATTAAGAGAGAGAGAGAGAGAGAGAGAGACTTACAAAAAAACTATTGATTTAGTTTTCCCAAATAGTAAAACGTCAGCAGATAAATTGAAAGTTGTTACTTTCATTGGAAAACCTAGTAAAAATGTGGGTAAGGTGCTTAATAAACTCAACCTAAGGGTAGCTTACAAAACTAATAACACTTTAGGCAAATATATAAAAAATAATAAAAGTAAAATCATAAAAATAGAAAATCAGGGATGTATAAACTAAAATGTAAAGATTGTCCGAAAACATACATTGGCCCAACAGGGAGATATTTTGAAAAAAGAATACAAGAACTTAATAATAGTTACATGAAATATAAAACAGATTCTAATTATTCCAACCATTTAAAAGAGAGAGAGACATAATTTTGATTCAAATTTTAAAATCTTACATACTGAAAATAAAGGCATAAAACTTAATCTGTTAGAATCCATGGAAATAAATAAACTTAAAAATACCGATGTTTTACTGAATAATCAAACAGACATTAACAATTCTCCTTTGTTAAATTTATTTCACGAATCCGCTATTACATGTATAAATAAATCTATAAAATAATTTATATAATCACTTTACTGACCATTTGGAAAATCCCAATGTTACTATTATATCCCCTACACTCTACACCATGGAAGATGTTGGCCCACCCGGCATCGCCCGGTGAGATACCATTGCATCAGTTTAGGCGGCGTGAAGTTTGCTCCTTGAGTTAACTTTTGCTCATTGAGTTGACGTTTCGTCGCTGTGCCGATGTTTCCGGTTACCAGGGTGGGTGGGACCCCCCCAAAAATAGCATGATGGAAGCTCCAGGCCCAAAATACTCCGGAGGTAAACTCGCCCCCCATTCGGATCTCCGGGCGGGGGCTGGACCTGGGGCCCCATCAAGCGGAAAACATCAAAAAACAATCATTTCCGACAATTTACTGGGATCTAACAACACTCAACGAAGAAATGGTGTGGCACCTGCAGTTGCTAACCAACCCAGAACTAGCAACTTCAAAATTGATTTCTGCAATATTAGAGGGCTTAACTCGAACATCAATTCAGTCCACCAGCACTTGCAATCTTCCAAGCCTCACGTGGTCGCACTCACCGAGACAAAGGTCAGATCGTCAACTAACACCGTCAGCTATTTATACCCTGGATACGATTTTCATTTCCGATTCCGACGCAACTTCGGCGTATGTCTTTTTATTCGAGATGATCTCTGCTGCCAACGAGAACCTACACTTGAACCGAAAGACTTTGATGTAATGTGGTTTAAAATATCAACGCCGAAAATCACCAAGTTTATCTGCTGCCTTTACCGTCCACCAAGTGATACCCATTACAGTGACCTTTTCTCATCACTAGCCAATACAATCGACTTTTTGCAAACCAACCATCCAAATGTCGAGATTGCTATCTTTGGCGACTTTAACGTCCACAATGTCAACTGGCTTAAATACTCAAATACAGACGATGAGCAAGGCCGCGAGGCCGAATCCTTGGCGATCAGTTCTGGTCTAACTCAACTCGTAGAAGAACCAACGCGGATTCCAGACCGAGCTGGAGATTTTGCTAGTCTTTTGGATCTTTTCTTAACGTCAAATCCTGATTTATATACAGTCACCGTACAGCCTCCGTTAGGATCTTCCGATCACAAACTTATTTCAACTCTAAGCCAACTACCAATTAATTCTGCACAACCTCCTAAACCTCGCAGGATATGGCATTACAGATCGGCCAAGTGGGAAGACCTGAAAGACCATTTTCGCACTTTTCCTTGGATGAGCGTATGCTTCTCTTCTGATGATCTATCCGTCTGTGCTGGGCAGGTCTCCGACGTCATTCTAACGAGCATGGAAGCATTTATCCCCTCCTCCCAAAAACGCCCTTCCAACGGCAAGCCCTGGTTTAGCAAGGATTGTGAGTGTGCTGTCAGATCAAAAAATCTGGCTTACCGACAGTGGCGTCAAAACCCTACCACTGAGAATCGTACCATCTTTGTTACCGCCCGAAACCATTGTAAGCTAACAATAGATCAAAGCAAAGAAGCCCATAACGTGAAGATCAAAAACAAACTTCTTGACAGTCCAAACGGATCAAGGTCCTTTTGGTCAGTCGCTAAGGCCGTCAGCCAAAATTTCACAAAATCAACTATTCCACCTCTAACACGTCCCGATGGTACAATAGCATCCACAGCCGGAGACAAAGCAAACTTACTTGCTGAACTATTTTCTTCACATTCCACTGTAGATTTTCAGGGAAGAACACCACCCGACATTCCTGCAGTTCAATCCGAAATGACCGAAATCGTGTTCCGTCAGCGTCCCGTCAAACGAATCCTGAAAGGACTGGACGTCAAAAAAGCTACTGGTCCAGACGAAATTCCTATTATAGTTCTCAAGAGATGCGCCGATGAACTAACACCAGTATTTTGTAGACTTTTCAACTTATCCTACAAAAAAGGAATATTTCCATCTTGCTGGAAGACGGCGCGAGTCCAGCCTATTCCAAAGAAAGGTAAGAGAACCATGCCTAACAACTATCGACCAGTCGCATTGCTTTCAGTTATATCAAAAGTAATGGAGAAAGCTATTAACAAACATCTTCTAAAGTACCTGGAATTCTTCAACATTATCAACGATCATCAATATGGTTTTCGGAAGTCCAGATCAACTGGAGATCTTCTAGCCTATGTCGCCCATATTTGGAACAACGCAATCGAACATCATGGGGAGTCTCGGGCTGTTGCACTGGATATTTCTAAAGCTTTTGATCGTGTTTGGCATGAGGGGCTTCTAAGTAAACTGCGATCTTATGGTATGCCCAGTCGATTCTGTGCATGGTTGTCTAGCTTTCTTAAGGACCGCTCTCTGCAAGTGGCGAGTGACGGATTTCTCTCAGACACCTTCACCATCAATGCCGGTGTTCCTCAAGGGTCCATATTGTCTCCCACTCTCTTCTTACTCTACATTAACGACCTTCTAGTGAAAACGAAAAACCCGATAGTTAGTTTTGCTGATGATAGCACACTTTTATCATCTTTCTCTTTGAATGCACAAACATCGGCTGCCGACGCACATCTTCGCAGACAGCATGAAGTATCACGCCTCAACAAAGACCTGGAAGAAATTTTGTCTTGGGGTGGCAGTAACCAAGTCGAATTTAATGCTAAAAAAACCCAGGCAGCAGTTTTCTCTAAAAAGGTTAACATTACAGAACCGGATATAGTCATGGACGGACACGCAATCCCGCTGACTTCATCTATTAGTTTACTGGGCGTCAATCTGAGAGGAAATATGTCTTGGCATAACCACGTTGTGGCAATCGCCAAGATAGCCTCTCAGAAGCTTGGTGTACTCTTCCGAACCAGAAAGTTGTACACACCTCAACAACTTTTGACACTATACAAAGCCCAGATTCGACCATCACTAGAGTACTGCTCTCATGTCTGGAGCTCTGCACCCAAACATACTCTTCGGCTACTGGATTCCATCGAAAGGAGGGCCATTCGTCTGATTGGAGACCACGAGCTGACGAAGAACCTCGACAGCCTAGAACATCGAAGGCAAGTTGGTGATTTGACTCTCTTTTACAGATATTTTCATGGAAAGTGCTCGGCTGACCTTGCCCTCTTAATTCCACCCAGAGCGGCGAATATCAGAAATACACGACGAACCACTGCCGCCCATCCATATGTGGTTAAGCTTAGTACTCCTCGAACTTCATTATTTAAGAACTCTTTCATCTGGAGGACTTCATCATTGTGGAACGATCTTTCCGAGGTCGTTTTTCCCAACGAATATAACCTCCAACGATTCAAAACCAACGTGAATCGCTTTTTGCGCACACGCACCACTGCCAGAGTGCCCTAAAGGATTTTTCTATAGTGCTTGTGTTTGATCATAAAAAAAAAAAATCTTCATACCTGTAATAATATTTTAAGTTTGTACACTTTGTTAGATATAGAAAAATATTCATTCATTCTCAATCTGAAGAAGCTACAGTGATAGCGAAACATGTCATTTTTAAGAATATAGTGGAAAAGAAATATAACATAGTTTTATTGTTTCTCATAATATTAGTTATGGATTTCAACCAAGTATCGGCTGAATCAATTGATTTAAGAGGACAAGGTCAGCCGACGACATTCCATGGAATATCTGTAAAAGAGAGTCAAATCCCCAACCTGTCTTCGATGTTCTAGGCTGTCGAGGCTCCTCGTAGCTCGTGGTCTCCGATCCAACGAATATCCCTCCTTTCGATAGAATCCAGTAGCCAAAGAGTATGTTTGGGTGCAGAGCTCCAGACATGAGAGCAATACTCTAGTGATGGTCGAATCTGGGATTTGTGTAATATCAAAAGTTGTTGAGATGAGTACAACTTTTTGGTTCGGAAGACTACACCAAGTCTCTGAGAAGTTATCTTGGCGATTGCCACAACGTGGTTATGTCAAGCAAGATATATTTCCTCTTGACGCCCAGGAAATTAATAGATGAAGCCAGTGGGATTGCGTATCCTGCCATTACTATATCCGGTTCTGTAAGGTTAACCTTTTTAAAGAAAACAGCAGAAGACTGCTGCCTGGGCTGTCTTAGCGTTAAATTGGACTTAGTTACTGTCACCCCAAGCTAAAATTTCTTCCAGGTCTTTATTGTGGCGTGATACTTCATGCTGTTGGCGAAGATGCGCGTCTGCAACCGATGTTTGTGCATTCAAAGAGAAAGATGAGTGTGCTATCGTAGCGAAGCTAAATATTGGGTTTTCTTTTATGTTATAGACCGTTAAAAATACTACTAGAATGCTAATTTAAACAATGTTTCCTCTTTAATAATAACAAACCCTGTAGCTATAGTTTTATAAGAATTATTAAAATAAGCTTCGAAATAATACTATGGCATATAGTTAAATGTCCTAAAAATTTAAAGTATGTCCGTCTCTCTCTCTCTCTCCCTCTCTGTAGCTCTTACAACCCAGGATGAGTCTTGGCTACGTCAAGTAAGAAAGAATTGAATAGTTCTCATGTATTAAAAATACTTAAAATGTATGATGTGACATATTTCTAATGCAAGGTTCATTTTTCCGAGGAACTAAAATCACTTCGAGGCTTGGTCTATAGGTTTAATGCCTAAACATTTAATAAAATACGTATCAAATACAAAGATTTTATATAAAAATCTCAGTGGACAACTTTGAAGGTTGCGAGGTGTGGAAAGATACAACAAAGTAACAAATTCTTGTCAGGATGCTGTAAAATAGATTGGATTCCTAGTGCTATTTTGGATATTTCCCCAGACAATATTATGTTGGTTTACTTTGTAAAAGTATCGATCAACAAGTTATATTTTACATACAAGTAAACTTTATACGACGCTATAAGGAAGCTAGCACAAATTATTTTAGAATGATAGCATTTGAGGTTTGACTAAAATGGTAATCGAAATTACGAAAGGTGGACCAGAATTCGCCTGGGTACGCTGGGTACTGGGTACTTTCACGAACAATATTTTTTATACAGTGCGGTTATTTAATGTCCCCTTTGACTAACTTTTGATCAGCTAATTTCTTCTTTTTAAATTTGGATGGGGGCCAATAGGGGAAGGTCAACTACCTTTTGATGGAATGAGAGTTCTAACTCTCAAAATTGCGGATGGGCTCCATTTTGCCAAATAAAATTAAATAGGAAGAGGGGTCTTGTGATCCACCATTTCGATCTTGAACTTTACGATGCCAGAATATTACTTCTCTATTCGCACCCAAAACAAAATGGCGGCGTTTTAAGAACTTCACTGTTTTTTTCTTTTGTTATTTTAGTTTCGATTTTACAACTTCGTATAAAGCAGGGAGTAACAGCCAGCTGTTGGCGGCTTTATGCCAAGTTTTAAAATCTGAAGCGAAAAAAAAAATTGTAAATATTATTTTTCAAACAGCCGTCAATTTTTTTCAGATACGAATAAGGACACAATATCCTGGGATCGTAAAGTACACGATAGGACCTCGAAAATGATGTACCTTTCGCAAGACCTTTTTCCTATTTAATTTTCTTGACCAAGATGGCGCCCATCCGCCATTTTGACAGTAGAACTGTCATTCTCTGCCATTTCCGACAATTTACTGTGTTCCTCTAACAACACTCAACGAAGAAATGGTGTTGCACCTGCAGTTGCTAACCAACCCAGAATTAACAACATCAAAATTTATTTTTGCCGTCCTCCCCGTTACAGAGCCCTTTTCTCATCACTAGCCAATACAATCCACTTCTTGCAAACTAACCATCCGAATGCCGAGATTGCTATCTTTGGCGACTTTAACGTGCACAATGTCAACTGGCTTAAATATTCAAACACAGACGATGAGCAAGGCCGCGAGACCGAATCCTTTGCGATCAATTCTGGTCTAACTCAACTCTTGGATCTTTTCTTGACATCAAATCCAATCCAATTAATTCTGAGCAACCTCCTAAACCTCGCAAGATATGGCATTAAACATCGGCCAAGTGGGAAGACCTGAAAGACCATTTTCGGACTTTTCCTTGGATGAGCGTATGTTTCTCTTCTGATGATCCATCCATCTGTGCTGGGGAGGTCTCCGACGTCATTCTAACTAGCATGGAAGCATTTACAATAAGAATTAACCTAGACTAATACTCAATTTTTCAATCCAACCTATCATTCATCTATCATGTACTCAGTTTTAAATTCTGGTATTTACACTTTTTACAATATAAAACTACCCTAAGCTAAGCTAAGCTAATATTTTTTCTCAATTAAAGAGAGCTCAAACTACCCTAATAATTTCCAAAAAATTATAACTCTCGGTAGAGGCTTATAATACTAACTTAAGATATTTCATGTTAAACTTATAGTTACCATTACTTTCTTTTCTGGTTTCAGAATACTTTTTATGTCACAATTAGGTAAATTTTAGTTTCGAGAATTATTCTAGCTTTGGGCAAAAAGTCGGTTTTGAATAAATCTTCGCACCAAAATACAAATGTCTTCATGGTCTTATTTATACTCGCGCCAGAAACGAGTATTCGGAGATCAATTTTAGTTATTATTTAGACTCGCACTAAAATACACGAGTGTTCGAAGATATTTCAGTGTTGTTTATACTCGCCGGAAACACGAGCGTTTGAAGATATTCTAGTGTTGTTTATACTCGCCGGAAACACGAGTGTTTGAAGATATTCCAGTGTTATTTATACTCGCCGGAAACACGAGTGTTTAAAAATAAAATTCACTGAGGGAAAGATCTAAAACTTATAAAAAACTATAAAATTAATAAAAAAAACTAAATCGCGTTGAGTACGACTCTGGGAATCCCCAATCGACGGTATATCGCATACTTGAAGAAAAGCCGTTGCCGTGATTTCTGCTGACATTGCAAATCATATAAAGCGGGCCTGATTTTGCATGTCAAAAGCTCACATCCGTTAAAAATTATTATTATTTTATGAAATATAAAAGAAATCCTTTTTAGGTAACATATAGGAAAATATGATCTTATGTACATGTTAAATTATTAAAAAATAATCTAACATAAAAATCCTCATAATTTTCTTGAATTGGAAGAAGCCAGTTTTACGGAATAACACCATATTTTCTATTATTTGTTTGTATATGGATCGGAATTAATTTATTTATCTAAATTCCTACAAACACATATGCATGTACTTAAATGTAATAGTGCTTACTAAGTGAAGGTAACAGAGAGAGAAAAACAAACTGGTATTTTTAACATATAAAAGAGTAGTTGTCGAGGAAAATTCTCCAAAATTTGAGGTATAAACTAGAAAAATACAAATCAAAATTATTCTAGAGTTATTTTTTCAGTTCGCGCCAATATCAAAGACTAGAGAGGCATTAAATACACGCTGAGCAACAGTGGCAATATTTACTTCCAAATCCACTTTATGTGGCCTTGTATTCGGCACATGTAGATATAATAGATTTAAAAATCGTCATAGTATATCAATCAACACGAAGTTCGTCAACTTCTATTAATAGTATAATATTTAAAGGATCTTATGCGACAATATTAGTATTTATCAATATCAATATCATATTTATTTCGATTTATATGGCCAAACTGTTGCCTAATGTATATTAAATTATAGCTGATTGCTGAAATTAGAATCTGAAATAAGTTTTAATAAGCTTTATCCAGTGTGTCCCAGGATAAGCGAACCTATTGGTGTAAATGACAAAAATATTTAAATAATTCCTTTCCCGGAACCATAGTGGACACGGGAAATATAATAATTGACAAAATAAGCTCATTGTGTGGGCCGTAAAAACCAGATACTAAATTGGCCGATAGCGTTACATTCAAGTTTAAAAACTGGAAACATATACATGTACAAGTACAGGGTGTCCCATGTTTGAAACTTTCTGTGGGTATTGGAGTTATTATTAAAGGAATAATGTTGCAGTTTTTACTTTTAACGAAACCAAAGGATCCAGTGTCAAAGTTGTCATCGCTCTCTTAGAGTGAGTCGAAAGAGTGATTTTGAAAATATTCACTTTTACGCGGTAACTTAACAAAATGGTAAAAACTGATCATGTTGGAAAGGTTTCCATAAAGTTCAGTGAGGTAGCCGATTTTTTGCTAAAAAATGTATTATTTGCGATATATAGAAGATAAAAGTAAAATTTTTTAAATGGGACACCCTATACTATATTATTTTTTAAACTAATTGAGAATACTTTGGGCTTTACAATAATGTATAGTTGTTTATATTTATATCAAAAAAGCACTTAAAAATTTAATTTACGTTACTTATAACAGCATGCCTTGGCTAAGTTTTCAAAGAGAATTCAAAAATTAGTTTATATTATCATACGTTTAATAATTATTATTAAAAAACGGCGATTGTGAAGAATAATTTAAAAAAGTATATTATAAAAACTTTTACGTAATAAATATCTCACAAATAATAAAAATATGAGAGATCTGTCAAGTTTTGACCATTTGCATTTGTTTTTAATAAAATGACCATGGCCTACTGTTATAAGTGTAATACTCAGTACTTTTAGTACTTAGTACTTTTAGTATTAAAAATATCGCATTTTTAGGTTCTTCTTGAATTTAAATATCCACAACTATAAATTTTTGTAAAGCGCAAAGTATGCTTAATAATTAAAAAAATATTATATAGGTTGTCCTTTTAAACATTTTTATTTCTGTTAATATCTCAAAAATAAACCTTTTTTAGAGTAAAAACTGGTTACGCCACCTAACTTTACGTGCCAATTTCTAAAAAGATTAGTTTTTATCTTTTTGAGAACTTAAGGTGTAACAGAACTACAAAAGGTGCCTAAAGAGCGAAGATTTTCAAAGTCACCATGTAGATTAATAACTAAAAGAGCCACGACAAATTTGACACCTGAATCTTTCATTTTGTTAAAATGTGGGATACTACTCTAATACCCCTAGAAAGTGTCCAAAATGGGACTATATTATGGGATTATTGGGAGTATATTCTATCTATTCAAGTATTGGAAGTGCTTATATTAGATAGAGTTTGTATCTTTAAAGCATTTATATTGCCACTTTGTTTGCAGTTGTGCTGTCAAGTTTGACAATTTGCATTTGTTCCTAATAAATAAATCTTATATCAATTTTCCCCCAAAAATCCCATATTCGCAGAAAAAAGGTTTCTTTGAAACTGATTTAGAATTCCTCAGAACAATCCTCTGCCCGAGAAAAAAGCAAGAAAGTGGATAGGAACCTGCCGAAAATCTAAGGAAGGAATTCTGTGTTTCAGAGCAAATAATTATGTTCGTTAATCGTCAGAAATTACGCTGCGGAAACTATAATAGTTACATTGCAAGAAATTAATTATTCTAAACAGCATCAAATAAATTTAATTAGTGCTTAAGTTTTTATGCAGTCGAATATTACAGAATTAATTTCTTTTTCCTGCTATTGACAAGGTATTATCGACTAACCTATACGCTTTGAACTACATTTTTTTAAAATTTAAAACTACTGAAACTTTTATGCTGTGTATTTTCATTATGCTAGCGACAGATTAAAGATTTACGGATTTTCTGGCACGAAAAGTTATAGTCTATTCGTATATTCGTTTCGAGCTATATTAGCTAAATACTTATTATTATAGAAATAGTTAATAAATTAATTTAATATTTACCAGGTAATTCTTATAATAGAATCTGAATTAACGGATCAGGATCTACCCATTAATAGGAATAACTATATTATTATTTTGTTTAAGCGATTCTTGCTTAATAAAGATTTCCAGAGACCTTGTCTATTTAAAATTTCGATTTTGACACTAATGCAATTAAATGCAATTATTTTCAAAATAGCATATTATATAAGTTCGTGTTCTATATGACTTTCAAATTTAATAAAAGTCTACTTTACTTTTAAAATGAGATTAGAAATGAATTGCCTGGTTGCTAAAGCCTTCAAAATATGGCTCATTCCTAAATTGTATGACCATAGAAAAATATTTATGCTTATTCAGATCCTATCATCGGGGAAAAAATAAATTAGCTTCATGCTGTTATTGCGAAAGATATTTTTGTTATGAAATGTCTTACTTTTCCTTATATGTTACGAAAACTTTCAATATCTTCCATGTTTTCAACTCTAGAATTGAAATATATTTTTTCAACGCGTGTGTGATATCGGTCACTTTGAAGCCTAGTCAGTTGTGGTTTTTTCTCATTTTCGTAGGTGGCCGTAGGAAATAGTACGTTGCGTATCAAGGGCCAAAAAGAGGCCTTTACGTACGAGATGCGGAGTCCACCGGAGTCCGTAAAAGCCTCTGACGGCCCAAGATATGTACCGTACTATACGAGGCCAAATAAATATAGAAATTCTTCAAACAGGTTTCCTGTCTTCATGGCATGAAAACATTCGCGCATGGAGAAAGTAAATATCTATTTATTATCGCCTAGTGGCAGAGTGTACGCCTGGCGCTCTGAGAGTCGCGGGTTTAAATCCCGCACTCGACATCTTTGGTTTTATTTATTTATCAGTTAAAAAATTATGAGGATCACATGGTGACTCGAAGCGGGCGGGAAAAAATTTTCTGACCAACTTCGATATTTTCCCGACCGCTCTCTCGGAGAGGTCTGGAAAGCGCCGCTTTCGGTGAAGAGAACATGCATGAAAAGAGGCACTTTCGGGGCACAGGTAAAAAGAATAATTTCATAACTAATGTTTGGTGTGGCATTTACAAGGACAACTTAATCGGGCATTTTTATCGACCGATGTATATTTCAACCTAGTTTATAAGTTTTTTTTTTATCATGCGAGGAGAATCTGCTTACAGACACGATGCACCCGGAGTGCAAAGTAACGTCGGGATGGCTCTGTTTCTCTGAGGAAGAAACCTGTCACTCTGAAGTAGAGCCGTATCTCTCTGAAGGAGAAACACCGACCGACTAAACTCTCCGCAGTATTGTGTTAGTGCCGTTAGGGGTGTTGAGGTCGCCAAGAAGCGATTTCTGGCCTTTGGCGACCAGGAGTTTTGTCTGTGTTTGTTTGTATTGTGTGTGTGTGGTTGTGTAGTGAGTTTAGGGGGTGCCGTATCATGTGGGCGGAGCGTTTTTTGGGGAAGTTGTCTCGGATTAATGAATTAGGATGGAATCGCAGTTTCCTAAGAAAGTCAGCATGTCTTTTATTGAGGGATTCGTGCATGGGCTGTACTGCAAGGTCGCGGTGTATGGCCGCTCCCCTGACGTACCATGGAGCACATGTGATAGACCTGAGGATCTTGATTTGCACAGCTTGGAGGCGATTTCTATGGGAATTTGCCGCTTGACACCATGCTATAATTCCATATAGCATTTTCGTACATGGCGCCGAATGCACCATTACCCTGTGTGTGAACAAAATATGTTTTGGATGTGTGTCTTCCACGTCAACTTTTTGTCGATGGTGATGCCCAAATACTTGATAGTGTCAGACCAGTTGATTGGCCTGTTATCAAGTGTTAGATTTTGAATGACAGGTCTTATTTCGCCTGATATTAGCATTGCCTGTGTTCTGACGACGTTCACTTTTATTTTCCATTTCTAGTAATATTTAGCCAGAGCGTCAAGTTGATGCTGAAGAGATTTTTGGATGTGTGGGATGTTTTCATGAGTGCGTGTCATCGCCATATCGTCCGCGAAGACGAAATGCTCCACGAATGGTATCTTTGGCGAGTTCGCCCCAAATACTATGTACAGGGGTTATACGTCGTGGTTCGAGCGCGGGATTTTTAAAAAAAGATTTTTTTAGATCCCGAAGGTATAACACATTTATTTAGAAAAAAAGAAGGTTTCAAGATTAACACAACTACGGAGTAATACAATTATTGTTCTTACATCTATTTATAATGTTCCTTATCTATAGAACTAGGTGTGGGTATAATATATGCTATTGTCAGCTAATTAGGAGATTGTAACTCCTCCATCCCAAGAAGGGCATATAAACTTCAAAAAGTTTCTATGACCTATTTAAATTATAATTGAGTTATCATTTTCGATAATATTGTTATGTTTTATTTTCAAATATATAGGCCACAGATACTTCCAAATAAAAAGTAATATAATTACAAAGAATATTACATACAGTAAAATTGTCCAAACACTTGTTTTTTTATAATAAATAGGTACATTTAACAATTTGAGATTTTCAGTTTTCTGGGATATAATTTCGTCTTGCAATTCTTTCAATTTATTAAAGTTAATATTATTCAAATTAAGCAGTTTTACTTCTTTATACGAAATTTTATCCGTAAGGTTTATATTTATATTAGGTAAGGGTATATTCTTAAAATTAAACTTAGAATACTTATAAGCCTTTATAATAATATTAGTAAGTTTTAAACTACAAGGAAAACTTAATTCTATTAAATATGTACCATTCATTAATACATTGTTTTGCGAGTTTTCGCATATTTCGACTCCTATAATATCGTTAACAGTAACTAATAGCCACTTATTTTCATCAATATTTCTCAATTGTAATTTATCTATATCAATAAATAGGGTATTACAATTAGATATATTGTGTTGATATCTTAACAGTTGTACTTCACAGCGTACGTTTTTATAAAATGTTTCAGAATGAATATGATTACATAAAAATTCATTATTCACAATATTTTTACATGGTTGGTTGGAATAACCAAAATTTAAATCATTTATTAATAAATAGTCAAAATTGGGAACTATTATTTTGTAATAACTTCCAGATCTTATGGGTAAAGGAAATAGTTGATATAAGTTATAGTTTTCTTTTTCTGTTAAAGGCACTTCAATTATAAAAATAACTTCTTTGTTTTTTACGTAACTTTTAATTTCGAAAGTACTTTCTAATTTTAAAATATTTTCAATTGTAGGTTCAAAAGGTAGTTTTTCTAATGTTAGTTTCTTATCGAGGTGTTGTAATTCAGTCAATAAGTCTTTTGTGTTTGTGATAGTATTGTGGAAAGTATTTAATTTTGCGAAGGTGATTGCTGTGTGAATGTTTCCTAAAATATCATATATATTTTGATAGAATGTAGTAATTTGCGAGAAAACAACATGAATTCGAAAGAATTCAAAAAGGTTAACTTCGTCTATCTGAACTTTATTTATCGTTTTAATTATTTGATTTACTTTTAATTCTAAAAGATTTTGATTATGGGAAACATTTTTTATAGATTCTTGGAAAGTATTTATTGAAGTGCTCAACAAGGTCATTTGTTTTTCAAAGGCAACTTTTATATTTTGCTCGTTTTGTTTTATTAGATTGATATCGTTATCTATATTTCTTATATTTCTTTGGTCTAGGTTACCGGTTATACTTTTTATTATACTGCCTAAAGCATTAATTAGGGCTCGTTTTTCACGGATTTGAATTGGTAATGTCTGATGTATTAGATCAATTATCTTTTGTTTTAAATTATCAATAATAATATAAGAATTATGGAATTCTGTCTTAAAATCGGTATAATTATTCATATTTATCTTGAGGGTGTCATATTTATTATTTAATTCTAAGAATTCGTTAATTAAAGTAGTCATATCGAAAATTTGGATAAATGTCCAATGGTTAATAGTTTTTTGGGCATTTCCGATTTTGTAAGGTAATATACCAGGGTTCTCATTTAACTTGTGGTATTTAGGTTCTCCGTAGATGAGGGTCCATCTGTAACAAGGAGTTGCTTTAGTTCTTTAATATGTATAATTTCTGTTTTATCACGGTATTTAGCATTCTTCATTTTAACACGGTTATGGTCTAGTATTTCCATAATTATATAGGGTCCAGAAAATTTTGGTTTATTTTTATTTCTTAGAGATAATTTTTTATAGACTTTTTAAATTCCGAGGTTTCATTACCTTTGACGTTGGTCTTTGCTAAGACTCTTTCTTTTGCGTCATTTGTTTTATTTTTTACATTTTCGTATACGGCCTCTACTTTATCTTTATGTGACGAAACATAGTCAGCGTAAAATGACGTAGGAATGAGGTTTAGAGGGTCTCTTGAATTGGTATGACCTAAAACAAGCTCGTGTGGTGTATATTTTGTAGTACTATGCACCGTACTATTATATGCAATTATAGCATAAGGCATTATGTCAATAACCGATTTATTTTTATCTTTTGATTTTAATATTCTTAAATGTTCAATTAGGGTAGAATGGAATCGTTCAACTGGTGAATTAGATTCGTGGTGTTTAGGGGTAGTAAAGTGTATATTAATTTTTTGTGCTTTAAGTAATTCTCTTAGAAGGTCATTACTAAATTCTCCGCCGTTATCGCACGTAATTGATTCTGGGCATCCATAAAATGAAAAGAAATTAATTAATTTATCACATACTGATTTCGCATTTTTATCGTAAGGATAAGCTTGTCCAAATTTTGAAAATTTATCTAATATTGTCAAGAAGTTTTGAGTTTCAAAGGTAAAAGTATCTATATGCAATATTTGAAAAGGTTTACACGGGGTTTCTGTTTTAGTTAAAGGAATATAAGCTTTAAGTCTACTATACTTTGCAGTTTGGCAAATATTACAATCGTTTATTAATTTTGTAACATCATTTTTCATTTTGGGCCAAAAATATAATTCTTTTAGTCTATCGAAGGTTTCTTGTATTCCTCTATGATTCGTTTTTCCTTGATGCTGAAAAGTTATAAGCAGGATTCTTTCTTCTTGTTCGGTAATGTTATTTACTAACTTGGTACACCGTATAATTTTTAAGTTTTGGAAATTTTTTAAATATACATTAGTAAAAATAGGAATAAGATCTTTATTGTAAAAATAGAGATAATTCATTTTATCAGGATTCAAATATTCTCTTATAAATAGTTTTATTACTTCAGGACTTTCAAATAATTCGACATGATTTATTTTATATTTATCAAAGGTTTCAGTTTTCATTTTAATGTCAGGGTGAGGTGATTTCTTTATCAAGAATTGTAAGGTTTTATTGTTAATGATTTCATCAAGAATATTAAGCGTTGTGCCATTGTTATCATTTTGATTACTATGCACTGTGTCAGTAGTCCTAGGAGGTTCAAGTTGAATGTCAGAGATAATGTTAATTTTTTGTTTAGGTTGCTTACTCGTGCTAGGTTTATTATTTTCTAAAGGTTTTTTATTGTCATCATTTTTATTATCTCGAATAGGGTTTTCTGCGAGGTCTTTTAAATATTCCACAATGTTTTCATTACAGTCTCCAGGGTTATTAATAACAGATTCATTGTCATAGACATTTAACTGAATGCGCGATAAAGCATCGGCATTGGTATTCAAGGATCCTTTTTTATAAATTATTTGATAATCAAATTCTTCAAGACGTAATCGCCATCTTACTAATTTTGAATTTGGTTCTTTTAAATTAAATAACCATACTAAAGGTCTATGATCGGTATATATATAGAATTTTCTGCCAAATAAATAGGGTCTAAAATATTTACAAGCCCATACTATGGCTAGCAGTTCTTTTTCGATAGTTGAATATTTTAATTCGGTTTCATTAAGAGTCCTCGATGCATATGCAATAGGTTTATCGTTAGGTATTGTACCTTGAGATAAAATTGCGCCTAAAGAATACATACTTGCGTCAGTTGTTAATAAAAAGGGCTTATTGAACTCTGGGTATTGTAAGACGGGTGAATTGCTTAATAATTCTTTACAGTGTTTAAACGCGTTTACAAATTCTTGATTATGCACAATTTTTGCGTCTTTTTTGAAACAACGGGTCATTGGTTTTGTTATCTTAGCGAAATCATTTATAAATCGTCTGTAGTAACCTACAAGGCCTAAAAAAGATTTAATTTCTTTATTAGTTCTAGGAATTGGCAATCTTTTAATCGCGTCTATTTTTAGAGGGTTTGGTTTAACACCGTCCTTGCCTACTACATGTCCTAAATATTGAACTTCTTTGTGTAAAAATTCGGATTTGTCTAATTGAATTTTAAATTTTGATTGGCGTAATCTTTCGAAAACTTTTCTTAGTTTGCTAATATGTTCTTGTAAACTTGTACTAAAAATTATTACGTCATCCAAATAAACAAAGCAAATTTCATTTTGTAGTCGTCTTAAAATATTATTCATTACAAGTTGGAATGTCGAAGGAGCATTTTTTAAGCCAAAGGGCATACGTAAAAATTCGTAATGTCCCGTGTCAGTGCTAAAGGCTGTCTTTGGTATATCTTTTTCTTCCATTTGAATTTGGTAAAACCCGTTCGCGAGATCTAGCGTGGTGAAATATAGGGCGTTTCCCAATTTATCTAATATTTCGGTTATTACCGGAAGTGGAAATTTATCATCGACAGATTTTTTATTTAAATTCCGAAAATCTACTACCATTCTCCATTTTTGTTTACCGGATTGGTCCAATTTCTTTGGTACTATCAATATTGGAGAAGAAAAGGGTGAATTCGAATCTCTTATAATGTTTTGTTCTAATAATTTTGAAATTTGATTTTTTACTTCATCGCGGTGAACTTCAGGGTATCTATAGCTTTTGGTATATACAGGACTTTCATCAGTTAATTTAATTGCGTGTTTAATGGCGTTTGTAAAACTTAAGGGTATGTCTTCGCTGTGAAATATGTCTCTATACTCGAAACATAGATTGCGTATTTGTTGTTTTTCTTCGTAATTGCAATGATCAAGTCTTAAATTTTTAAAGTTACTTTTTAATTTATTGTCGATATTTTTATCGATTATTTCCTGCTCAAGGGGATAGTCAATAAAATTTATTTCGTTAGTATTAATAGGTTCAACATCAAATGGTTCTAAAAATTTAATTTCGATAGGGTTTTCCTTTGGATTTAAAATTGTTGTATAAGCGAAATTATTTTCAATTTTTACTAGACATTCTGGTATCTCTAAATTATCCAATTTTTGATAAGGGAGTACAGCATAACCATTTGTCATGTTGACAGGAATTTGTATTTTTTGTATGCATCTAGCATCAATGATATAATTTAAATTAGCTGTATTATTTTTTAACTGAAAATTATCTTCATTTCGGATGGGAATTTCTACGTTAGGCAATTTAAATATAGAATTATAAAAGTCAAGGTTCGCTTGTAATTGCTGAATAAGGTCTAAGCCTATCAAGCCATCGAATTTATTTGAGAAATTAAATAAATAGAATTTATGTATACCAGGTGTATTGAAAGATGGGAAAATTGGTAAAATTGCGACTTCATTATGGAATGAGGTAGCATGTGCCGTTTGTACTAAGAAATTTTCATTTTGTATTAGATCAGGGAAATAATTATAAGCAATTTGTGGATTAATAAAACTTCTAGTACTGCCAGTATCTACTAAAAATTTTGCATTATATTCGGGTATTAAAATGTGAGGTAATTGTGCGTTATAATTATTCAAAAATATTATGTCGCGTTGGTTTTCGACTGAGTCATATGAAAATTTTGATCTACTTGATCATCGGTGTCTTCATGAAAATTTGTTGAGTTAGCAGAATAACTCAAGTTGTCGTAATAGGGTTCATCTTGTTCATATTGAACGTTAGAGTCTAAAATGTCATTATTTGAATCGTGTTCAAAATCTATATCATTATAATTATAGGTTTCAGGATAGAAGTTTTCTTCTGTTTTTTGGTTATCGGTGTTTATAACTTCTTGGTTATAAAGTTCTTGAGAAATAAATTTTTTATTATTTATTACTGTGTTTCCAGAACTTGTGTCCATAGGTTCATAGTTTCTAGATAAATTAGTTCTTCGTGACATTTGATTTTGTCTTTGAAAATTTTGATTATTGACCTGCGGTCTTGGAGTAAAATTATTATTATTATTAAAACTATTAAATTGTGGTCTTGGGAAATTATTAAAAGGGTTAGGTCTCTGATTAAATGCGTTATTTGGTTGAGAGAAATTTGGTCTTTGATTAAATGCGTTATTTGGTTGAGAGAAATTTGGTCTTTGATTAAATATATTATTTGATTGATACAAATTTGGAAAACTAGGTCGCGGGAAATTATTTTGAGAAAAAATATTATTTGGTGTTGTTTATCTATATGGTGAATAGTTTTGTATTGGTGGATTATTAGGTCTTGTTTGCATCGGACTAATATTTGGTTTGAATGTAGGTTTGTTAAAATTAACGTTTGGATTATTTTGTGTGTTTTTAAAATAAATAAAGTTTTCTTCTTCTCTTACGAGAGCCATAGCTTTTTCTAAAGAGTCAGGATTTTTTAATCTCGTGATTAATTGTAAATTATAAGATAAACCATTTAAGAATGTTTTTAAGGCAAATTCATCATAATGCTTAATTTTTATTAATTTTGTTGCATTGTCATCTGCACTTGCATTTAATTTAGAAAAAAGTAGACTTCTAGAATCTTGTATTCGCATGCCAAATAAAATAGGATTTTCGGTTTTATAAGGTTTTAAATTAAGTAAATCTTGTATGAGACAGTCAATAGATCTTTGGTCAGAGAAGCTGTTTGTTAAAACGTCTTTAATTAATGACCATTTATTTAATTCAGATCGTGAAACTATTAATTCAGCGGCTCTACCGGTTAATTTACTTAAGATTGTGTCATAAAGACAAATGTTTATTATTGCTTCGGGGTTTGTTCTGTCTTGAAAAGCTAGAAGTAAATTTTCTACTGCGCTTATGAAACGGTTTAATAATTTTGGATTTCCGTCAAAGTGCGGAATATTATCTGACTGATAGCGTAAAAGTTGATAATTTGGATCAGGCATTGTATTGTCTTCGACAGAAATTCGACTTAGAGAACTTATAAGATTTTCAATAATATCGTCTGATAAATCAATTTTGGAAGATTATAAAATGATAGTTCAACAACAAAAAATAAAAATAAGTAAAAATAAAATATTCAGGCAAAAATAAAATACTAAAATTAAATCACTCTTATGCTAAATGGGTAACTTTCGAAAAGGAAAACGAAATTACTATTCTAAGAAAAAATGTGTTTCCTTTTGAAAAGTTAGAAAATTCAAAAAAAATTGAGAAAATTTCAAATTGAAAACTTAACTTACAGGGTGAGCAAAATGAAGATTTTCATGGAAGCTGTCTTCTTTCCTCCTTAACTAAACTGGATTGGTGATGTCCCTTTGCAGTTGTCCTTCGTGAAAAGGCCTGTTGAAGAACCCGTCGATATGCCCTCGGTTGGTCCTTCGTGACTTCCGTAGCTATGATGTCCCTTACTGTCTTCCAATCATTACCTTAGATCGGTGCTATCTATGATGGTTGACGGTTTGGACTTCTTGGCTTCTTTTTCTTGTTTCTTAGTCTTTGGTTGTGGTCTTCCAGTGGTCACCTTAGATCGGTACTATCTATCATTTGGCTTCACACAATTTTGGACTAGAATAGGTTGTTCTTTAGGTAAATTCTTGAAAGAAACCGTACGATGACACGTCCTAAAGATCCGACCCGACTGCGCCAGTTATACGTCGTGGTTCGAGCGCGGGATTTTTAAAAAAAGATTTTTTTAGATCCCGAAGGTATAACACATTTATTTAGAAAAAAAGAAGGTTTCAAGATTAACACAACTACGGAGTAATACAATTATTGTTCTTACATCTATTTATAATGTTCCTTATCTATAGAACTAGGTGTGGGTATAATATATGCTATTGTCAGCTAATTAGGAGATTGTAACTCGAGCGGGGAACCTTGAGGGACTCCAGATCGTATATTTCTGATTGAGGAATATACGCCGTTTACGCGCGTTTTGAACTTTCTGTCCTTTAGATATGAAATTAAGAACTTTGTGTAATGGACGTTCATATTGAAGACATGATGGAGATTGTAGGCCACACCCGCATGCCACACTTTGTCGAAGGCCATTTCAATGTCCAGATCAACCACCCCTTGGATAGGCGATGCTGCAGTCAATCTGTGGCGCCATCAATAAGTCTGGCAAGTTGGTCTCCTGTTGAATGGCTTGTTCTGAACCCGCGTGGCTCATTTTGGATAATTTTGAGTTCATTGACTACATCCCATAGCCTGGTGATGAAGAGTTTTTCCATTATTTTGTGCTAGGGGATGAATTAGGCTTATGGCTCTCCAGTTTTCAGGAAACGAGAGATTTTTTTGTTTGGGAATTCGAATGACAACGGCTGTTTTCCAAGCATCGGGATAGACTTAGTTCCCGAACATGAAGTTGATGAGTTTTACGATGTTTTCAATCACGTTGTCGGGAAGATTTTTTAGGACTAGATTACTCACGTTATCTAGGACCGGGGCTTGAATATTTTATCACGGATTTGACTTCCTCAGAGTTCGTTAGAGGAATTGCGGTGAGAGCTTACGTTTGGAATCTCTGAGGTCATCCTCTTCACTCTGGCCTCCCAGTCAATGTCATCGCCGACACTGGTGTTGGGTGAGAACTGTGCCTCCAAGGACTCGGCGAAGACCTCGGCTTTCTCCTCGTCCATGTAGACAATTCCGTTTCGTCCGTATAGAGGGGGAACTTTGTGGGGGGTTCTGTTAAGGAAGTGTTTACTGAGTCGCCACAGTTGATTGCCTTCTAGACTTATTGTGTTCAGAAAGTGTTCCCACTTATCGGTTTCTATACTGCAGGGTTAGGGTTCGTATGGCTTTTGAGAGTCGCGTGACTTCCCTGTTGAATTCAGGGTTGTGAGTGTTTTTTGTGCAGCGGCGGAGTCTGTTCCATTCTCTGATCATTCTCTTTTAGATAAGGAGGGAAAGTGAAGGGGTTGTAGTGTTTACGTGGTGAGGACACAGGACTGGATGTCCCTTGTGAGTTTTGCTATTTCGGTGTTTAATTGGTCATGTATGTCGTGTATTGTTGACATATTTGTGGACAGATCGGCTTTGAAGTGATTAGAGTCTGTCTTTATGTTATAAGCGTGAAGATTATCGGTGTGGCCTACGCCCAGGGAGAAAGCCACGAGGGTATGGTCAGAACTCAGCTCATGAAGCACTGTGGTCACTACTTCGTAATGAAATTTTGACGATTTGATCTAAATCGAAGTGCCTTCCATCAAGTCAAATGCTTCTGTGAGTAGCCTATAATTTGATATTTGCTTTGATGATGATAGCGGTGCCACTGCCCCTGTTAGCTCTGTCTATTCGATGAACAGTATAGTTTTTGAGAGCGAAGTTTCTGCCGGACCTAAGAAAAGTTTCCTGGACCAGAACTACGCCATGTTGTTTTTATAAGGAAGGTCGGCGAATTCAAACTTCTTTGGATAGATGGAGTTTGCATGGAGTTTGCATTCCAGGAGATTATGAATAGTGATCTAGGTATTGTCATATTATTCATTGACTGAATAATTTTAGGAGGACGGGGTTGTTTTGACTTGCATTAATAAGGGTGGATATCCTTACCGGCAATTCCACAGGGGTGAGGGTTAGCAGTTCGAACAACTTGTTGCTCGACTGCTTTTCGAGGTTTGGGAAGGCTTGAGGGGGACTGGCGCCGGTTGGGCTTTAGGCGGGGTAGTCTATGGTTTGGGGGGGGGGGCTGTGGTGGCAGCATAGGCGTAGGAGAGCATAGACGTGACCTGTCTGTAGTTAGACAGGTCATTCCTAGGTTGAGCAGGGTTTGCTCGGGATTTTAGTGCCTACCTCTATTGCTGGTTGTGGGGCTTGTTTAGGGGATTTTTGGGACATGAGCCACTGCTGGCAGGGTGAGACCCGGGCAGTTGGCGCATTTGACCGGAGTTTCACGAGGCGAAGAAGTGCCCGCATGCGTACTTGTGGCACACTGGGCTAGCAAAGCACTGGTATTTATGACACTAGTTGATCCTGTTTGGTTTGTGGGATTCTTGGTTTCCACTGAACCCGCTTGGAGGCATGTATTGTATATCGTAGATCTTGGATTGATTTTTTGGAATCAATACCTTTATCAATGGACATTTTTGTTTACTGAATCCCAGTCTGATACGGTATATCTGTTTAGGCGTGAAACCCTGGCTCAGGAGATCCTCCTTGACGTCGGCAATGGGGATTCCCCTCTCAAGGCCTCTGATACCTCTGATATTTTATACCTTCCTTTTAGAGGAGTCGGGTGATGACCCTGTGGTCGTTTGGCGTGAGGGGCGATTTGGGTTCCTGCACCCGTGGAGACAGCCTTATAAAAACTTAAGTTTTTGAGCTTTCAAAGCTGCGGTGATTGGAACCCATTTTGATATTCTTTCCGATCGGGTGACAATCGGAACGGTGTCCTTTGTGGGCTGTTGGTGTATTGTTGTCCAATGGAGGGCTTTGTGGAGTTTTTGGGTTTTGTTCAGGTACGGTATTTTTGATCGTTCTTTGGAGATATCTCCTAAAGATGTTTCAGGAGGGTTTGGTTTGTCGTTTTTGGGACATTTGGCATGATTGCCACATTTGGTAGAGCACTCTTGAGTAGTTTATAAGTCAAAATACCTAAAAGTCATAATAAAAATGTTTTTCATATGGTGCTAACTTAAGCAGCAGACATAACTATTTACTCTACTTTGCTCGATGTTGTAAATTTGCCAGCACTTTTAGAAGGTATTATAATAAAACTGAAAGCATGAACTCTTCCCACCTCATTACTCGTATTGTCAAAATATCCAGGTATAATTTATTTAATATCATCTTATAATCCTTCAACTAAATGTGAAATTTTCTATCATAATAACACATTCAGGATGCTTAAAAGAAAAAAGTAATTTGTGTGTTTACTTATTTATGCAAAGTGAGAGATATTATAAATGGTAGGTAATTTGATAATTTTTGTCTATTCTCTTGAAGCTGAAAATGTTTATGCAAATAAGGTTTATGATGATATTAGAATATTCCTTCTTTATTTAACAGCAAATAAAAAGCATAAAATACAATTTTATATACCTAATATGATACTTTAGTTTAATATAATTTTATATTTAATAAACATGCAAAATTTTATCAAAAATTATAAATGCAAGAAATTATAAAGTTCTAATTTTCAGCACAAATGAGAATATGCCATGCAATTATTATTTATTTATGCAAAGTAATTAGGAAGGAACTTTTTTTTATTACCCTGTGTAATAACTCTGTTTAGTTATCTAGCAACAAAGAAATGGAGAACCTTCTAATATTTAAAATGCATAATGCCTTGATACCTTACTTTGTAAATATAACTATATAAAAATAGATAATTTAACCTAGGTAGATAATAAAATTTTAAAATGAAATAGCGGCTAGCCGGTGTCACTTACTCGCTAGCCAGCTATTTATTTTTTAAATAAAAGTATAATTTGTGTTTTAGTCGACGTTCCGATCTTTATGAGGATATATTTTGCATATAATATTGGATTTCTAGCACGAGGAAACATCTCTATTATGGTTAGAGATACAGCAAAATGTTAAATAAATGAATTATTGTATGAAACCAGTCCATATTTTATTTATTACATTAGATTATAATTACATAATTTGAACATCTTTGGGATACATCTGATGAAGCCATTATGACGATGAAACACACATGTCATGTTGAGAAATTAAATTGAAAATCGAAACATCAAATAGTGTTTTCTTTAATAATTTATATCTGATAATATTAAGTATTTCTATACATATCTTCTTTAAAATTTGTAAAACTTTAGAAAACTATATTGTTTGATAGTTGGTTGTGGAATGGATTCACCAAAACTAAATAATATCATACAGCATAGGTCCCAAGGGGTGTTACAAGAAAAACTTCAAGTGTCATCTATCCATATTTTATTGCAACTCTAACTTTCATAAGGACGATATACTCATAAGAAAATAATAGGAAGTGATAAAATCGATTAACAATTTGTAATCTATACACCCGAACTATTTGTGCCCAATTTTAAATATATTTCTAATTATTTTATGTTTTTTAATGCATATCAGTATTATCAGACTCCTTTCCATGGTATTTATACTTGGTTTTGCACTTATTTTATTTTTATTTTCTATATTATTTCGGTTTCCTTACATAACTTAATTTTTCTTCATTTATATCAAAATGAAATTTTTGACAAACATTGTGAATTTCCATTATTTAATTATTAAAATTAGTTATATATTACTAATTTTTAAGATATTGTAAGTTATGAATTATAGGTACATTTCGAATATACTTAGAGTTTCGTTTGTATAAATTATGATGCAATTCCTGTTGTTCGTTCAAAACGTTAAAATTAAACGTCAAATATTGGTAAAAACACAACCAAGGCAGCATTTATTTTTTATTTAAATACCCGTTTTAAAGTATTCATAAAAGCTTTAAATATAAATTTAATATTTCTTCCTCCCTCAAAATAAATATCCTTGAAGACCGTTAAAAAGAGGTATTTTCAGTGAACTATATAATTTTATAAAATTTAACCCAAACTTTCAATATCTATAATATAGAAGCATTATTCTAAAAACTTTTTTTTTATTATGTTCTATTAGAAATTACTAGTTGGTAAAGAGCAACTTTGCAAGAGCATCGGAGCATTCATATTCAATATCTTCATCTTTCTTACAGTTCATAAGAACCCTCACATTCCGAAAGTACACCCTAAGCCTCATAGACTTTTTGAAAACTCAGTCAAGTGTTGCACGACGCGTAGATAGGAAATCGACTGTCGCAACGTCGAGACGGTCTGCCAACGCCACAGGTTTCACGGCCACCACGATATTCAAACGTTAGTACACCGCGGGCGTTCGTCCGTGACGTCACGACGCAAAGAAACTTTTTGGGTGAATTTTTCGGATCATTCGGATCTCCCGGAAGTGGCAGATTAACGCACTCAAATGCTTGCAGTAAGTAAATTGAAATATTTAGATATTGTAATATATTATTTCCGTGAAAATATATAGAAATAGCTTACTAATAAAAATGTTTTTAAAAAGTATAGAACCTTAAATTAGAAATGAATTTCTTTAAATATGAACGGCATTTATGTCTGTAGACTCTCGCAGCAAAATTTGTTAGATTATGAAAAAACCTAAATTAAAAACAAAAATTCTTCGTGATTTTTTAAATTATTTTACAGTTTTTAATATTAGATATTGATATTTCGTTAGCGTACTTCTAAAATTTACTAAACCCGAAATATTTACCTTTGAAATGTTATAAATTTGAATATTTTAAAGAACTATTCATGTTTTAGGGCACAAATTATCTACGCCAAAATAAATATAGCCTCAGTGAGACTAATTTTGTAAGACTATTTAGAATTAGTGATTAAATAAAGATTGGTCTGTAACACACATACTTTACTGATCTCTGGATGACAAGCTTTTTCATCCCAGGTTTATTCTGGACTCTATAAAAAATTAATACTTTTGACCTTCTTAGATATCAATTGCTACGTAACAAAATATTTAAATTAAACACGTTATAAACCTTGCAATAATCACAGAATCAGTCAAACCCCACTAAAAACAAAATTTGTGCAAAAGTTTTCAGCCGGCGAGAAGCATCTCTTCGATTATATTTTTTTAAAAATAATAAAATAATTGGTGGAAGTTTTGTCACAAGAACCCACCTATTTTAATGTAGATTAATCATTTAAATTTTCTCCGTTTAGTCATTTCGATCACATTATAATCTCATTTAGGGCTTTTTGTGCAGAATTCTTATTGTGTATTTTCATACACTATTGACCAATAATCTTAACTTCGTAATATTAATTATCATTTTGTTCATTCCTACTTCCTTGCTAAACATTTTAAAAAATATATTCAGTGTGTTGGCACACTACTTGTCATCTGTAAATAAAAATCGAATTATCTGGACTTAATTTTTATTATCCTTGGATTTACGGGACTGAAATATGCTAGTGATTCCAAAATTTCGGGATCCTGTGATTTGATGCCCTACTCTGTATGCACAGTTCAATTTCAATTGAACTAAGATTGAACCTAATAGTACTAGACTAATTAGATACATTTATTTTCTAACGATGTAATATTTTTCTATACATATCTAAATTTTTAAATATCTATGTTATTGCATTTGAATCAACAATCTTATAGATTCAGCTATGATCTTCAAAACTCTTATATCGGATTATAGCAAGATTTGAATCCACAATTAACCAACATGTCAACTTTGACTGTAACATACTTTATTTCGATTTCTTTAAATCGACAGAAATTTTTCTCTTAAATCAATATGACCGTTTCCTTTCGATTTGATCAGTCGAGATAAGTAATATTCTAACCAGATACCTTTGACTGTGAGTAAATCATGTCCCCCAATAACATTAATGTCGCAATCAAATTTGTCTGCTGGTTCATTATTTAAAAAAAAATTGTGTTACCCAAGGTTGATAAATTAACGTCATTGACAAATTCAGCATATAATCAATACATTTTAAATTTAGTTAATAATCACTGTATATATTAAAGTTTTTAGGAAATTTAAAAATTTTGAGCTATTCCGTTTAAAAAAAAAATTTTAAAAATAATATTTTGTTCAAGGAATAGAACGTTTAAATAAGTAAATATAAGTAATATATAGCAAGAAATCATTAAATTGAATTGATGGGTAGCCTCTATTTGATTAAAATCCAAGCAGAATAAACAAAACAACTTATGTTTTCGATTTTCAAACCATAATATAACTATAGTACTATAGTATAACTATAGTATTATGGGATACAGTAAAAAACATTAAAATTATAAGTTTCTACTAAACTATATAGTGGACCTTGTAAAATACAAGTACAGTGGTGTACAACTGTATTTTCCTATATACTATTTTAGATTTTTACTTAATTTTCAGGATAAAAGCATTACAGCTGTTTCAGTACTTATTAATGACCTTCGTCAGATGGTGAGTACAATACTAATTTACAAGATTAAGAAAACTGCTTGTCAGGCCTAACAAAACTTCACAGAAAGATTAAAATTATATATTTAGCAACGGAGAATTATTTAGATATATCTAATCATTTACCAATATATTAGAGTATTTAGGTTTATTGATTTTCAATAATTTATAAATTTTGTTTAATTATAATTTAACTTAACAATACATATTGAAACTTATAAAACATGTGAGAGCAACAACTTTTAATTAAATAAGTTTCTATTACTAGTGTTGTTTATTTAGGTCTGTCCTTAAATGTTAAAAACAATCCTGGAAACGCCAAGCAAAAACTTTAGCAATATCTAATACTCCATTAGTCCTAGATCAATAACAATATGTTCTAAAGTAGATATAGTAACGTTCACAAATTGTAAAAAATAGGACATATAAAATAAATTATAATTAAATCTGATTAATCACAATAATAATTAGAACTAACCGAACTTAATAAACACAAATTTGTCTGTTTATATAATTTAAATAAAATCGAACTTTTAAATTATTATCTTCCGTCTTATTTTAGAGCAAGGATTTTACTATAAAATAAGGCATTAAAAGTGAAAATTATCTTAATTTACTTTTCTTAATCCTGTACACTGGGGGCAAAATTAATTTTGACACTAGTTTAATTATAATAAGATTTATTGATAAGAAACAACAAATTTGAACGTTGCCACTAATGGAAAAACTTTGTATAAAATTAAGACATTACTAAGCATTTATTTAAAGGTCAATATATTGGACAATATATTGTACAATCAAAGCAATCCTTCCTAAGCAGCAGCAGTCAGCAATAAATTAATAGGAACATATACGATGTTATTTTCTTAAGATAGTAAAAATGCGGTTTCAGAAAAAATCACAACCACAGGTCTGTAAAAACATTAAAAATGTCCAACTTTTATGGACCAGATATACCCCTGTTAGTTATATAATTTATTTTTTATAAATATTACAAGCATAGTATCATCAAATAACGCAATGAATAATGAGTTAAATGCATATCTCACGTTAAATAAGTTATGTATATAGAAAGAAATTGGTATTAAATATTATTAAGATGGGTTTATCTTCTTTTTGTATTCGTTGCAGCCCATTCTAAATGCTAAATTTTTAAAATTTCTTTGTCATTATTGTAATAATGTGTTTGTTGATTTTATTGTTCCTTGACTTTATTTTACAATATTCATGTATATTCTTAATTACAAATCTTAAAATTACAAGATTGGCTAAAATTAAGTATGTTATTCTTAAGACCTATTAAACAATTAGTATTAGTAATTTATTTTTAGAAAATTTTAATTACAATTGTAATGTATCGGGAATTAGTTAATGAATGAAATAACCGCATTTCATATTCAGTGTAATATATTTGTAAAGTAGAATGACGCGATTGCAATATGTGTTACTTCGGTGATCATTACAGGTATCGCCATTATCAATGGGCGAACGAAGGCCACGATCGCCACGTAGCACCCAACACTCCGTTCGTGCCGTACCGTACTGCCAGCCTTTCGCCAGACCCTTGCTCCCGTCGCATGCTCGCCAACGCCATCATGGTCATGACCATCATGGCCATCCATCCCAATATCCAAACAATCAAATTTTACTTTACATCAACTTAAAATGTAAAGTTCCATTTTATTTTCAGAGTTACATAAATTATCACAGAATCATGTACTGCAATGGAAAATAAATCTATTATTCATGATCCTATATTTCTTCATACGTGTATCCCTTTTTTGTTGACATCTTGACTTAATTAAAATATCATATTTTTCCTCGTCCTGATTAATATAAAATGGAAAATATAATCTTAAGCTATAAATCAAATAAGCACTATACAATAAAGTATGATCCACTTCTTTAAATATTATTATAATTTTCAGGATTATGACGCACCATTATATAAATATAGTTATGACACCTATTTAGGGGGCGCGCCTCACAGGTTGGAAACGCTGCTATAAACTGATAACTAAGTCATGTAACTAACAAAGGGGTTAACTCAAACTCACGGTCTCACAACTAACTAGTTGTATAATTATCTAATTAGTTGTGAGATCGTGACTTTGAGTTCACCGCTTTGTTAGTTGCCAAACAGGTGAAAATGGACTTTTTCATTAAGTCATGTAGATTCTAATATATTGCATTATAAAGATGATATTTTTTAACTTATATACTTTAACTTACATACTTTGTGTTTTCCGCTAGGTAATGAAACTCTAGTTCAGTTGGGATTTACATCGCTGTCAGCAGCTAAATGCGAAACAAGGCGCAATAATAAAAAACATTTATAATTAAATTCCTTATTAAAATTTCAGTGTGATTTATGCCAGTATTAATACGAAGAATTAATCAGAAAACTTTGGAAATAAAGAAAATTGTTTTGCAATCTTCTTTCAAATCAATCCACAGCATATTGATAACAACTTTGTATTTATCTATTTCTATTAGTAATTTTTAATCAATTGTGTTAAAAATAATTACTTTGTCGATAGTTGAATTATTATATCTCTACTACTGAACAATAATTAGATTGAATCCTTTAGGTCAGTTTAGCATTCAATAAGTAATTGAGACATTTCGTAGAAAGCTTTCTGGTTATTTAGTTATTTATTCAGCCATTAGTTTATTTTACAAATAAATATTTCTACTAATTTTTTACTTATTAGTTTACAGCTAACTTATAAATGTATTTCACAAATCTTGGCTGACCTATGCTGGGTTATAGAAAGATTTTAATCGATAATTAACAAATACGCTAACCTTTATTGTGAAAGAATAATTTCTGCCCATGTCATTAATTTGTATAAAAATAATTTCTGATAATTACACTAATAGTAGGGAACGAATAAAATGTCTTATAAAAAAATGAATGGTTATTTTGATTTTTTTTTTATATTTTAGACTTGAGGGTGTGACATGAATTTAATTATTAAAAATTCACAAAAACTAACAACAAATAGATGTCTGTAGTTCTGACGCTGATTATATTATCTCAAATTTGACATGTACAGATGTAACGCTGTAACGTCAAATACAAAATCGTTAATTCCCTTTGTCATTAAGCATTATGGCTAAATCATCGAAATTATTAGAGTTCAGAGGATAGGTATACCTCTTTCTACGGTTATTTTATACTTTTGAAATTTAGCGTCGCTAAGGATTCACAAGCTACCTGATATAATTAACATTTTTGCCACATATGCGATTACAAATCAATAAATAATGCTAAGCTATTTGACATCGAGCAAGGCATTTCAAAATAATCACATTTTGCCATATAACAATAAATATTCTCCAATAATCTACAAAATATAAACAATGTATGTATGTATTCTCTGGCATTCTTGATAAGTCACTTATCTCTTCGCGTGTGGATTTGACACAAATCTATCCTTAATAATTAGTAATTAGCAACTCGTATATTCAAACAACTGATATTTAATCTAAGGTAGATTTTGCTGAAGCGGAATGACAATGCCAGAATTCACAGTTCATTTACAAATATTTAAGAAGAAATAAGTCGCTAACTATTTACTGATATTCTGGTGTCAATTATTTTATTTTTAAATTAAATTTTTAAAAATAGTTGTTCTCTGTTTCTTCTACAGACGTTCTGTGCTCTATTCAGCTCAGCCACTAGTTTAATAAAACATAATTCAGTATTTAATTTCTATACATGTTTCGTCATCTTAGATGGAAAAATTATACATAAGCAGCAACTTTTGACATTGTTAAACAAACTTTTGTACCAAAAAAAGACGAAAAAAAAAGTTTTTTACTTAATATAATATGTGTCTTGAACTTGTACGTAGTGAAATATTCTTTGTTATGAATTACGGAATATAGGACTATAATTTAAAATGTATGTATTCATGCTAATTAGATCTTAAAATTTTCTTGTTAGTATTTTATATAAAATATATCACGAACCAAATATTCAAATTTATACCTTTGTTATTTCGTTATATAGATTAAGTTTTACATACTTTCAAGTGCATTTATAAACAACAGGTAATATATTCATATATTGAATCAACATTTAGTTATGGCTCCACATAATATAAAATTGTATTTTATATTGATGTTTATTTAAAATACCCTAAAGACTTTCACAATATAATGTTTGTAAATACTTATATGATAGGTTTCTCTGTAACTCTAATTTTGTTTAAGAGTTAATATAATATTAACTACTAAACATTAATAATTAATATTAAGAAAAATTGATAACACTAAACACAAAAATCATATTTATAAAAATATCGTGTATTTTGTAACATTTGGACTTAAACTAATATACAACTGACCCTCAAATGTTTATATTGGCCTCAGATTTCTTGGAAGGGTCGAATAGGCCCATTAATAGGTAATAAACGGTCGCCCCATTGTTATTTGCAGCTTATTTGGATCTATGCTTGAAATATCCCTTTAGTCGTTACTATATAATCATTTAGTAAACATCTATTAATATTTTCGCTTAGATCTACATGCGTGGTAAAACGGTACCAAAAATGTCGATGCGTGTTTGCGTTAATAAAGCCGATACCTTCTGTTATATTTGTGGCGAAGTTACCACGAAAGCGTACCAAACACCGATATCTTCATTAGTAAAAAGGCTTATGAACTATACTTTGGATGCAAAGTTGGCGATGAAGATAGGTCCTGGGCCCCAAAAATGTGTTGAAGTTCGTGCTCGAGAACATTGACTGGATAGCTGACAGGTATTCATAAATCTATGCCATTCGCAGTTCCAATGGTTTGGAGGGAACCTCGTAATCACGTAGATGATTGTTATTTTTGTATGACGAATATTAAAGGAATTACTAGCAAAACCAAGCGTAGCATTCAGTACCCCAATATTCCTTCTGCAATGCGACCAATGCCCCATGACAACTCATTACCCATACCCCAGCCTCCTGAGAGTTACCCGCTTGATTCCGAATCAGAATCCGGAAGTATTTCACCAGAAGCCGGACAAAGCTACATCCCTAGTTCTTATGATTTTCCTGATACACCTCATTTAATCACTCAAGGTGAATTAAATGACCTTGTTCGTGACTTGGACCTCCCGAAAACAAAAGCTGGACTTCTCGGATCCTGCCTGCAGCAGTGGAAGCTCTTGGGAAAAGGAGTGAAGGTGTCCATCTACAGGAAAAGGCAATCTACTCTCACAATTTTTTTTGCAGTGGAAGGTGATTTAGTATTTTGCCAGGACATACCTGGCCTAATGACCGAACTGAACTTACCATATACTCCCGATAAATGGAGACTATTCATAGATTCGTCTAAAACAAGTCTAAAAGCTGTTTTACTTTTTAATGGAAACGAGCATCCATCGGTTCCTATAGGTCATTCGGTAAATATGAATGAAACATATAACAATCTTAAGATGTTACTAAGATGTGTAAAGTACGAAGATCACAAATGGAACATATGTGCAGATTTAAGGGTGGTGGCGTTACTGACAGGACTGCAAGCAGGCTATACAAAATACTGTTGCTTTTTGTGTGAATGGGACAGCCGTGCAAGAGACAAACATTATAAAATTAAGGTTTGGCCTCCACGTGACACAATACAAGTTGGCGTTAAAAATTTGACCAAGAGAACCATTAGTTCAGAAAGAAAAAATATATTTACCTCCACTTCACATTAAGCTGGGTCTGATCAAAAATTTTGTTAAATCACTGGATAGAGAAGGAAATGCTTTCAAGTATTTAAAAGACAACTTTCCACGTATCAGTGAGGCCAAAATTAAAGAAGGAATTTTTGTTGGTCCCCAAATTAGGCAATTCTTTAAAGATGCGAACTTCAGGCAAATTTTAAGTGACAATGAAACGCGGGCATGGAATGGATTTGAAAGTGTTTGCAACAATTTTCTAGGAAATAATAAATCAGAAAATTATCGTGAACTCACTACTCACGGCCAATCATATTTTAGAATGCAACATGTCACTAAAACTTCACTATCTCCATTCTCATTTGGAATTTTTTCCTGAAAATTTAGGAGCAGTATCAGATGAGCATGGAGAACGATTTAACCAAGATTTTGCCTCCATAGAGAAAAGGTATACAGGAAAGTGGAGCTCGAATATGTTAGCCGACTATTGATGGACCCTAATACGAGACACATCCAGGAGTTCTTATAAAAGAAAGACGTTAGGGAAGTAAATATTAAATTTTAAATTATTTATAAATGTTTATAATGTACCTAAGCTAACTGTTAATAAAATATATTGTAGGTTTTTAATTGTTCAACGCATATGTCCCTCCCTTATCATTGGAGGCTGATATCGAAAATCTGAGGCCAGATCCGGATTCAGCAGGCCAAAATATATAAAATCCAGCCAAAATCATTCCAGGGAGGAAAAAAAATTTTTTAAATGTTCGTCAGTGTAATTAGTTATTAAATTCAAATATGCTGCAAAGGAAACAAGTTTTATGATTTTTCAATCATTGCCGTCTTGTTTCCTGTTTTCTTTTCAGAATATTTTATAATCTACTTTATGTTCCTATTTCAAATAGATATAATAATTTTTATTATGTAGCTAAATTGTAACATAAATTTTTAGTAATAATTACAAAAATTCTTGTAAAATATACTAAAAAAGTTTTGAAAAATTTAATAAAATCTTTGGTAAAAATTTAAATATTGTACGTTATATTCCTAAGCGGTCACCCATCTAAGGTAACCTCGTCTTGTGTCGCCTGACTTCTTCGAACAATTGTATATTTGCTGTATGAGTTCTCCAGATCGAAATTCTAATGATACGCTGCATCTGATTTAGGCCTTGTAATCTTGTAAATAAACATTTTTACAACAATTCATTTAAACTTGGTCATTTTTACTATAAAATATACTTAAGAGCTGCATTTAATCACAGGTTGTCCAGCACGCATTATTTTATATGAAGGTTTAGCCAAATATACTTAATTTTTTTCTAATTTAAACTGGATTCATAAAGTTAAAGGATTGAAAAATGGTATGAGAAAATTGACTTACAAAAATATAAGGTAACAACAATAATATTAATAATTTCACATATGAACAATTTTCATATTTTTGTTACTTGATATCCCAATCAATCTAAATATCAGTAAATTAACAAAAAATCTGACAGCATGCTCACAATCCTTGCTAAACCAGGGCTTGCCGTTGAATGGGCGTCTTCTGGAGGAAGGGATAAATGCTCCCATGCTAGTTAGAATGATGTCGTAGACCTCCCCAGCACAGACGGAGGCTATAAGGTGACTGTATATAGATCTAGATTTGACGTCAAGAAAAGATCCAAAAGACTAGCAAAATCTCCATTTCAGTCTGGAATCCGCGTTGGTTCTTCTACGAGTTGAGTTAGACTAGGATTGATCGCAAAGGATTCGGCCTCACGGCCGTGTTCATCGTCCATATTTGAGTATTTAAGCCAGTTGACATTGTGGAAGTTAAAGTCGCCAAAGACAGCAATCTCGGCATTCGGATGGTTGGTTTGCAAGGTGTAGATTGTGTTGGTTAGTGATGAGAAAAGGTCTCTGTAGTGGGTATCACTTGGAGGACGTTAAAGGCAGCAGATAAACTTGGTGATTTTCTGCGTTGATATTTTAAACCACATTACAGTCTTTCGGTTCAAATATGAGTTCTCGTTGGTAGCAGATATTATCTAAAATACATACTCCGAAGTGGCGTCAAAATCCGAAATGAAAATCATATCCAGGGTATAAATAGCTGACGGTGTTTGTTGACGATGTGATGTTTGTCTCCATCAGTACAAGCACATGAGGCTTGGAAGGTTTTAAGTGCTGGTGAACTGAATTGATGTTTGTGTTAAGCCCTCTAATAACCCTCAATTTTGAAGTTGATAATGCTGAGTTGGTTAAGTACCACGCAATTTCCTCGTCGAGTGTTGTTGGAGGAACCCAGTAAATTTTCGGAAATGGTGGTTGTTTGATGAATTTTGCTTGATGGGGCCCCAAGAGAAGCCTCCGCCCGGAGATCCAACAGGGGGACGAGTTTACCTCCGGAGTATTTTGGGACTGGAGCTTCCATCATGCTATTTTTAGCGACGAAACGTACCATACATTTTAAAATATTTAACTACTTGGGTTATAAATAATAATTATTTTCACTTACATTCGTTGTAAAATTTAAAATATATTTTAGTATTTACTTGATTATACTAAATTTAATAGAAATACTATACTTTTTATAAATTATTATCTCCATTATTTTGTAATTAATACTATATTTTATAGGAAATTGTACACTATAGAATATTTACTATATTATTTTATTATAGTGTTTTTCGGTGCACTTACATTCATTGTAAAATTTAAAATATATTTCAGTGTTTACTTGATTGTACAAAATTCATTAGAAATAATAATTATACTTTTAAAGAATTATGTGTACAATATTATTTTGTTTCAGATAATGAAAGATTTAATTAATATTATATATGTTATAGGAATTCGTAAATTAAAATCTTTACTATAGTGTTTTTTTTTTCGTGCAGAATAAACTCTTTCTGCAACTGAACATTAGTTCTGAACCTGTCGAAACCCCCGTTTAATAATTATAATTTTAAAAAATTGAGATCTCGTTATTTAGATCGTAAAATTATATTCAGATTTGGTGTTCTAAAATTATAATGAAATATGGATAAACTAGTTTTATTTATTTCCATTATATGACTTTATAAACCTACTTATAAAAATAATATGGAAATTTTGGCATTTTGTATATCTTCTCTGCTCTCCTTTTTGGTTGATTTTGTATTTGTAAATACAATTCATTGTATTTTCTAATTACTAAATATAATATCTATTAGTAAAAACGTAATCATTTCGGTCTGATATAACCGACTTGAATTTCTTCTTAATCTATACAAAGCGCTACCGACTATGAGAAGATGTCAACAAAATATAACAAAAGCGTTCGTGAAAAGAAGTGACAGATATAACAGAATAACAGATCGCCCTATTTTAGAGAGTAGATTACAAAGGAATAGCACACAATTGCGGAATTTCTGGTTACGAATAACTTTTAAGTTCGTTTAAATTTAAATATTTTATGAGATTTATTTGTCTATACCACTGACATCTGACATTTTGATTATTTTATGTTAAGGTCTTAAATTTCCAGAACTTTCGATTGCATATAAAAATTGTGAACTATGTTCATGCTAATTCAATTATGAAACAAACAATTTTATATGTAAAATATATATGCGATTTAAGGGATATATTTCGCTCAAGTAGAAAAATGCCTTAAGAATAATTCAATTATTGTGGAATTACAGCGAGAATTTCACATCAATGTTTGTTTACAATCAAAAAATTCTATTCTTAAACGTTGTTATGGCAACGAGTAAAATTTTTGGAAATTTTTTACATCTTGGGTGCCCTAGGCGTGATTACAGTAAAAATTGACATTTCACGTGATATAAAAAACTCCTAGATATTAATTTGAGATATTGCGAAATATTGACAACATAGACATCATACTGGCTGCATTAGAATACTTCTTTTAACTTTATGAACATGCAATTAGATGAAATCTATCTAAATAGATATTATTTTAAGGAACAGCATTTCGTTCAAACCTGAATATATAACGAATCACTGTAAAGATATCTCATTTCTATCATCGCGTATACGAAAAGTCACAAATAAAATGCTGTCTAGTTTGATAATATTAGTTAAACATAAAATATGACTTTAAACTATTTTTTAATCTACTTTAATATATTTCATGTTACTAAAGTTAAAAGGATAATAGTATATTCTAACTTCAAACTGAAACAAAAAGTTAGAAACTAGATATTATTTGATGATATGACAATTGAAAGTTTTTAAAAAAAAATTGACTTCCTGGTACTTTAATAATAAGAATTTAGAATAATATTAGATGCTAAATTATATGATGCAGTAAGTCGAGGATACAAAAATTTGAGGGTTTATTTGTCATTCCTTGTAACATTTTTTAGAAAATATACGTATTAATTAAATTAGGCAATATAACTTGCAATTAACTGGCTCAAGTGAATTAAAGCAGTTGTCATAGTAAACTGCCATGACCGGCTTGATATTAAAATTTTTGAAGATTTTCTAAAATTTATGCTGGTTTGAAATTTTTTGATCTTGAATTAATCACCGGAAATATTTTTTCGCACACGATTTTTTATGAAAATGATCCCTAGTCGCTTCGGAAATCGGGATAATTGAAAAAAAACTTGTACTCTAGAAATATTTCCGGTAATAATTCAAGCACTAGAGAGAAAATAACAATGATATATATTAAGGAAATATCATTCTCAAGTCGCGAATTATTTAAATCCTTTTTTGAAGAAGAAGTTAACAGATTATGTACCTAATGAATTTGAGATATGTTATAATTTCTTTTTAATGACTTTCTTATACTGTAAAATTCTTAAGTCCCACAACTTACCATCAGACATGGTTATTGTGAACCAGTGGTAACAGATATAATTTTCTACGTCGAACATCAGCATTTACAGCTTTCTTTCACCCAATATAATTTTGGTGACAAGAATCGGGTGCAATAATAATTCTGCAAAATATATTTATTTTATATTAAACAATTACTGGAATATATGGCTATCGTCGCGTCGGCCAGCTAGGAACTGTTATTTTACAGTTTTCTTATAAGCTTATCTTCTTAAGACACGCTGATCAAATAATTGGTATTTTATTGCCTATATTTGTCTAATTTCATAAAGTTAGTGAGAAGTACCAGTAAAGGATAACAATTTGAAAGAAACATGTTGCTTCATAATAATTATTTCCAAATTGAGATTAAAAAGAAAATATTAATTTTTCTATTTATTTTTTACGGCTTCAATTTACATTTTTTTATTTTCCATTATGTGGCAGATGTTATTTATTTATAAGAACCTGACAAGATCCAATTCCAGGTAATTACCTATTATTATCAACATTATCAGGTCACTAGAATACCTCGGAAGTTTAAACATATAGGTAATGTTTCTGTCGCTTCCTGTTCAACATGTTTAGATAAAATATTAAGTAATATTATAGTTTGTAAGGTCAACTGCATGAGAGAAAAAATAAAATAAAATAAAATGTTATCACTAAAATGGTTCAAACAATAGAAAGTACTTACAATTAATTCATAATACAAAAACAAAATAATATAAATATTATGTTGGTTTTAATATTTTGTACACCTTTGCGTGTGCCTTTTATTCTTGTAAAAATATTTTTACAACACTTCATTTAAACTTGGTCATTTTTACAATAAAAAATACATAAATAATAGCCAATAAAATGTAACAGACATTTTAAAATATTTAACTACTGGAGTTATAAATAAATTATTTTCAATATACATTCGTTGTAAAATTTACAATATATTTTATTAATTACTTGATTTTACTAAATTTATAAGAAGTTCTAACTATGCTTTTTTAAATATTATGTGTATCTACTATAGTATTTTGGTACGGATTAATAATGAAAATTGTAATTAATACTATAGGAAATCGTACTATAAAATCTTCACTATAATAATTTTACTATAGTGTTTGTTATGTTTACATACATTCGTCGTAAACTTTACAATATATTTTAGTATTTATTTTATTTTACTGAATTTATTAGAAATCCTAACTATAGGTTTTTATAAATTATGTTTACAATATTATTTTGGTACAGATTACTAATAAAAAATGTGAGTAATACTGTATTTTATAGTAAATTTTACAATAAAGTCTTTAGTGTAATAATTTTCCTATTGTCTTTTTCCATATAGAGATATATTATGTTAATTTAAACAAAACCAAATGCTTAAATATTTTTCTAAATACACGTTCTAAATACAAAATGTACGTCAAAGGGCGAAACGAAACATATCGATAAATAGCGAGCAAGTGAACCGAGAATATGCCACTGTATTGTGAAACATAAAGGGATATACATAGACTGGAGTTAAGAATAAAACAAGAAGACTGTCGAATTCTTATCGAAGTTAGAAGTTTTATTGTGAAAATCATATGTTACTATCATTATGAAAAAGATCGATCCACTTTAATAGAGCTACTCTATATCCCTAATAACAATAGTCGTTATCATAATGACTAGATATTCGTTACTGATATAGAATAGCCATATATGGTTGATATTGATTTATATGGGTTGATCCACTCTCAATGTCCATAGTATCGGCAACCGTACATTCTCTTTTAAACAAAATTTTCATTAATGCAAAACAATGCAAGTTATAATTAAGAATTATGTACCAACATACAGATTATGTCAAAAAGCGGGTTTGTTCGGGTTTATATATACATACATATAATATACTGTGTAATATATTCAAAGTTCCGCAACGGCTAAATCTTTTACTACACGTTGTTAAATTTTGCTTTAAATCTTTATGTGTTAATACCTGGGGAGCAAAAAGACATTATTTTCAATTTTTATGTGCGTTAATTTTATATAAAACCACATATTTTAGTAAAAAAAGTTATTATATCTACCAGTGGTGTCCTTGTAAACATGTTTTCTTATATTTTTCTACAAGGAACGTAGTACACCACTGACATTTCCAATGTGGCTATTTTTTCTAATTAGTCTGGTCAATTCTACATAAAAACGGTCTTTTGCGATATTCCCGTCAGTTCTTAATTGGTAATTAAATTCAAACAGAAACTAAATTATGCATTTGTAAATGCTCATGAACCAAAATATATCATTAATACATTTTGTAATTTGAATCTACAGTCGTAGATAAGTAGGACGTGTTTAGACGTTTTTGTACGGTACTTGAAATCATTGTTGTGCAGTTATAGGTAATGTATTCAACACACTAAAATATCGATTTTTGTTAAATTGCAATTTAGAAATACCGAATATTTGGAACAGCATATTTAAAATATATAAAAAAGTAAAATAGTTATTAAAACTTATCCATGACCGAGACATCTATAATATTGATCCACATTGTATGGTTCCATTTGCAACAGAAAATTAAAAATCTTTTTCTTTAGTTGTTAGTTATCTATTTTTTTTTATATCGTTTGGCAGGTGATTGTAAAGTTTTAAGCATTGATAATATTCACCCTTTCCTGTCATTTCTAATCTATGTCTTGGGCATGTATATTCTAGACTTCTTGTTGGATATATTTGTTGTGCTTCACACTTAACAAAGAACGACCTATTCCTAAAGAAGAAGAGTATGGATTCTTGAATAAAAATTGCAGACACAGTCAATATGCTATACTCCTGGAATTTTCCCCTACATGACTCTCAATAATAAAATTCGAGGAGCGCGTTTCTGGCAAATAAAAATTCTTCCTATATCTCTTCAATTCAAAAACATAATAAGTCCATATCTAGTATAGTATAGTAGTATACGCATACTATAATATACCCTATTTAATTTATTCAGAACATAATCGACATGACGGTCCCAAGAAAGCGTATTGTCTAAAAACATACCCAAAAACTTAGTTTAACATTTTAATTCTACATTACAATCGTCTTTTATACTTAAACTTTCAGGTTCTTCGAATCGTGATCTATTCGTTATCAAAATAGTCAAGCCTGTTTTAGAACTATTGATAATTAATCTGTTCTTGCAGAACCAGTAATCAGCCTCTGTCATAAACGCTTGAATAGCCTGTCTAAGTGTATCCAGCTCATTATTACGTAACAGAACATTAGTATCATCGGCATAACTTGTAATTTGGCGTGAATCATGGACAGAGCCTAATTCGGATATATTATTAACATATAAAATAAATAAAATTGGGCCAATGAGGATTCTCTGCGATATATCCATCAAAACACTCTTTGGTTGTGGAAAAACTTTTTTGCTACCCTTACCTACTACTCTTTGTTGGCGTCCTGACAGGTACGACTCAATCCATTTAAGCGTTGCTCCTCTTATTCCATATAAATTTAATTTTTTAACAAGGATATCACTACTTAATGTATCATACGCCTTGGATAAATCAAGGAACAACCCCAATGGAATGTCGCCACTCTCCAGGGCAGTTGAGATATGTTCTACAAATTTAAATACTGGGGTTTGAGTACACTTACCTTGTAGGAATCCGTATTGGGGTTCATTAAATAAAGTATTTTCTGACACAAAACTTAAAATTCGTTTACCTATGATATGTTCAAATACTTTGGAAAATGATGGGAGGAGACTGATCAGGCCAATAATTTTCCATGTTGTTTTAATCACCTTTTTTAAGAATTGGAACTACCAAAGCATGTTTTAATTTTTCAGGGAATACGCCAAACTCAAGAGAACTATTAACGACATAAAAGAGAGGATCTACTATTGCTGTTATGATCAACTTTATTAAGCTTGTTGAAATCTCATCATAACCATAGCTGAATTTGTTTTTTAATTTCTTAACGATCTGTAATATCTCCTCTTTGCTTGCAAATCCTAACTCAATTGCTGTCTGGTTATATTCAATGTTTGAGCTAAAAGGTACATTCTTTAATTATGTTATTAATTTAGGGGCGATATTCACTAAAAAGTCATTAAAATTATTTGCTACTACTTCCTTATCCTTCAATCTTCAAGTCTCGAGTCTTTGACTGTACTATATCCCTTAATCTTATTTACAATAGTTCAGACACACTTACTTTTGTAATCAGAGTTCTTTAACCTGTCTACATAGCTTTTTCTTCTATATTTTTTTAATAGGTTTTCGTAATCTTTCTTTTTATTGACATACAGGGTCTTATATCTATTATTTACATTTTTCATCATATACAGGATATCCATATAATTTTTACACCCATTAATCTCTTGATTATTGGGTATATACTTAGCTTAACTAAAATTTCTAGCTACTACCCTTGCAACTGAAAAATACTCATCAAACTTGGCCAGAAAGAGTGCCATGAAAGTAGCTGCTCATTTACTGAGTGTCTGTCAATTTATTCCTTGAGAGCATTTTTAAATTTTAGTTTGTTAGTTGTATTAAAATTTCTTTTTCCGCTAACGGCAGGTTTCCTTTTTTCCGTATGTATTATCAACTTTTGAGCCTTATGATCTGAGATAAATGAGTGTAAAATTTGGGCTGTCATGTCACTTTCGAAATTTCTTAATATATTGTCGATACAAGTTTTACTTGTACTGGTTATACGCGTATAATCTGATTTGATACATGTAGTATTAAAAGATGCAATAACTGATTGTAGGTTTGACATATTAGTGTTTTTGGACGTGAGATCTACGTTGAAATCATCACCTATCATAAGAACATCATTTAAGTTTTTAGTACATAGGTGTAATAAATCTTCCATTTTACTTAAGAATATATCAAAATCTCCACCAGAGGGCCGATATATGGAAACAATAATAGTTTTGTTAGATCCCATCTTGACTTCACATCCACAACACTCAAAATTTAATTCTTCACTTAAGCTGTTAATGTCTGTTCTTGGTTTAACTTGCATATTTTTTTTTCAGAAATATTGCACTTCTCCCATGCTTGTTCTCTTCATTCCTGCAAAAACTAGTGGATAGGGTGAAGCCATGAATGCCATAATTATCAAGCCGATATTTCGTTTTCCAGTGTTCCGTGACGCAAAGAAAATCGCAATAATTATTTTCACGCATAAAATCTTCTAGAAGGTCTACTAAGGAGTTCCCACTGAACATTTTCATGTATAGCACAGATTTGATTTTTGACTAATTGATTTGTTTGTGCCTTCTTTCTGGGGATGGTTCCGTCAGCTTTACTTAAAAATTTTCATGTTCATCGTAGTTGACACGAAGTTTTGTCCTTTGTAGTTTTATTTGATATGTTAGGCAACTTATATTTCTAGCAGAGTGTGCTGTATCGCTATACTTCATCTGGCGGTAATTTGGGCAGCAAAGTGTAGTCTTCTCACAATCTTTGGATGTATGTTCTTCCCCACATTTACAACACCGATCCTTGTTTTTACAATATTTTGTAGCATGCCCAAACCCACAACATTTAAAGCACATGGTTAGTGGTATATACTCTTTAATATACACCATAACTAGGTCTAAAACAATCTTTTCCGTTTTCAAGAACTATTTAGCAATATATGGTGATGCTTCAAAGATCCAATTCTCTTTATTGGGGTTTCTACATGACTTTTGTGTAACAACCTTGATGTTTTACAATTCAGTCGGAAATACCGTCTCTATTTCTGGATTTTGTATTACTATTTCCTCTATGATATCTTCTTTCTGGTATCCTATTTCAATTCCTGTTATCATAAACATAGGCTCCGTGTTTCCTATATTTTTTATCGAAATTTCATTTGAATTTTCCAAGACTTGCGCTATCTTATTTTGTTGCTTTTTATCGTGACTTAATGATTCCAGATCCACTTCTTAAAGGAAGAATATTTTTAAACCCTCCGTTAGTGTCTTTACCAGTCATACTTTCCTTTATTTTTTTTATGGTAATTTTCGGATCTGTAACATCTGGAAAACCAAAGTTTCTATTTTTCTTGTTGGAGAAGGGGGTGTTGACCATGGAATTGTCACATGAGTAGAATTTGCAGATTTTTGTATTAATTATGTTGACTGTGTCGTCCAGGGTTTGTTCGGGTACTGTAAAGATTTATTTGCCTCCTCTAAATTATCAATCCTTGTGAACTAATAGTGTTAGACATTTGTGTATAGACGTACTGGCTATTCTGACCAATCTTTGATCATCTATCGAAGAAATGAGACACTCCTCATCTTTATTTGTTAGTTCTTGTATTTTTTCTAACGATGTAAACACTTCGAAAATTATTTCTTCTAGTGGACACGGTTCTTGTTTGTTTATTTCACTATTCTCCATAATTTTTTTATCACTAGGATATTGTTTTTTATACATATTTATGCCTTCTGGACTATTTTTTTATCTTGGTCTTTTATTTGTACTATTATCATCCATTGTTTAAATTTTTTTTTCTTCGTTGGTGCAGCTAAGGTTAATATTAAGGGTTGAAGGGGGAATATGTTGTATCGATGCTCTCAGCTTAAAAAGGGCGTTTGGGTCAATAAATACATTATCATGATCCAAATTTAGTTCACTCTTATTGAATTCACTCGATTTATTCTCGTTCTTCTTATCAGCAACACTTTTTTTCTTGTATTTATCAACATAAGTTCTCACCGACCTTGGTTGTGTACGGATTATTTTATTTATTTCGTCCAAGTTTATATTTAATACATCGGAGGAAAAACTCCTTATTCTATCAGCTACATGTACTTTTATTTCTCTTTTTTTTTATTATCCGATTGATCACCATCTCTTGACGCGTCCATATCACTTTCACTAAATATTTCCCACTAGTTACTTAACAATTTGATAAAAATTCGAGAGCTCACAAATAGATGCGTATGATATGACAAACGACGAACTACATTGTCTATATGTATGTACATTGGATATATGTATAAGTTATATGCAAAAACTAAATTTATTTAAAAGTCTCGACAGTATCAATACCTTACACGTCATGACATTCATAATCACTGTAAAGTTGATCCAGTATGAAGCCAATACTATTTGTACCAGAAAGAATATTCGGCGCTTAATTCGATATGCTCTATCTCTTACTACTTCTAATGCTACGCTTCATATATAATAATATTTACACTTCCAAATAACAAATTAATCTTTGATGAGGAAGTTTTCCATACATAAGGAGTATTTTATGGTTCTAACGGTACATGATGTGGTGTAAAACAGCAGACATGTTTAAAATAAAATAGATTGCCGTTATTCATTCTTCGTAAGAGTTAAAATGCCATCATATTCCTAATTCATATAAGCATTTGTTATTTTTAACTCGATCCGAATAGTTACTTCAGTTCCAAATGAGGCTATTGATGTACCTATACTTCAAAACTTATCCACTAAATCTTTAGAAAATAAAATTTGTTTGAAAATTACTTCTTGCTCAAGTAAGAACTTAATGATCCTAAAGCAAAAAATCTCAGCTTAATTAACTTGAACACCAAGCAAATATTTGATTGACGGAAAGAGAATTAAAATTTAATTACGAAAGTGGTTCGCTTGACGAAAAAATACATTGAAACTGAAAGCAGTGATTAATGAAACAATATTTTTTTAAAGTGAAGATGTATTTCATTATATTTACATGAATTTAAGATTATTTTACATAATCTTATATATTAATCCTCATCATATACTATTCATTTATTTAAAATTGTAGCAATATTAAAACTTTTATTGGAATATTCCTTAATATTTTAGGAGCAATTTGGAAGGAATCATATTATGCAAAAATTCTTGAGGAATGCCATAAGAAATATTGACGTTGACAGCTGTTAAGGTGATGTAAATGGTTTAAGCGCTGTTAACCAAGAAAGAATATAGTCGCTTCTTAAGTTTTATAGATATCTCATAATGTAAATGTTTTTAAAAAGTGTCGACAACAAACAAAGATTGAAGAAGTATATTAAAAAAAATACATATGTCAGATGGGTTTCGGCTCAGATTGTCTGGGAATACTATGACAGAATAATGTATATTTAATTCCCAATGAACTTTAAAGCCCATTACAGAGAATATTAAATAATATATAACATAAATAATAATTTTGACAATATAATTTAATTAATATTAAAAAAAATATATAAATTGGTTAATTCTAATTTATTAATTTGAATATTACCAGAAAAAATTTCTTGGCTTTCTTAAAATAATTTTAAATTTAAAATAATTTTCAATATTTTAAGTAACTGATTATAAATGTTTATTCCGTCAAATAACTTTTTTTTACTGGTACATGATTGTGTATGTAGTTGATTTTATAAATTGTATACAAGGTTTTTTTTTAATTAATAATTGCATGAATAAGTAGATATTTATTTTTAATTTGTATAAACTATCCAAATTGATATATCCTCTTGGTTTATATAAATTTATTGCTATTTTCAAAAAAAATAGTTGGCGCTAAAAGTTGTATTGTCAGATATTTATGATGGTCAGGTATGAATACCTACCATATAGTGACGAGAACAAAAAAGTTCGAAACCAGCGTACAAGGGGTGATATCCTACTAACAGGAAAAGCTTTATTTCTTATAGTACAATTTAATCTAAATTGTTATTTTTATTGTGTTAAACAAAATACGCCTTATTTTTGATTATAATGCAGTTGATAGGGCCTATAACCCGGAGAATACCTGTTTAGCATAATTTGTTTATTACTTATTTGTTTCTTCGGGTGCTATTTTGAAAAATATATTATTTAATTATTTTGTCGGGGCTTTTAGAAAAATACAGTTTTAATGGATAAGGATGCTCTAAGAGCACAGAAAATCAAATTCTTTAAGTTGCAAATATCGTAAGAACGAGAACCTAACGAAACAAACAAAAAAAACACCCTTAGCAGTTAACTTTACCTTGACCATGCGCAGTTCGAGAAATCCAAGCCCCAGCCGTTAAAGGATGATGCACCCCTTACGGTAGAGCGTTGTGGTTTAGGTAATAATAAGGTATAGGATGGTGCAATGCCGCGTGGGCCCGATTACGTTACGATTAGTATAATAATGAATGGAACATTTTTATCTCTATTATTAGTTAAAGCGGTAATAATTTTAAGTGTTTAACAGTATTAAATTTATTTAATTGGTAATTACATTGATGGTAATTACATTGAGGTCTTAACTATGATTATTGCAATTAAAGTAAATTTCTGATTTTTATAGTGAAGCGCACTGTTCCGCACCAAAATACAAATCTGTAATATCAAATGGCACAAATAAATCAACTTTCTACATCGTATTTTTGGCCACCGTTCCTCCATTCTATCGGCTACGGAGTCGTTCCCAATGAACACTACATATTTCTTTCTCCAAAAATTATATCTTAAAGCTAACGTTAAAGCGCGCGCGAAGTTTCAGATCCATCTATTTGACACCCAGCCTGCAACGTGACCCTAATCATATGCATCATAAAATAATTAACTATTAGAAATGCGAACAAACCAGCGAAACAAGGATTTAGTTTACATTAGTTCACACCCTTCCACTTCATGGCGCCACATTGCAAATTTTTTAGTGGCGAGCTTCTTAAAATTTCTCTTTCTTAATTTCTGGACTTTCTAAGTACTTAAACTTTTTAAAGACATATTACTTTTTTTTTAAATAAAATTAGATTAAATAACACTAATAAACACAAAAATCCTCTTTATAAAAATATCGTGTATTTTGTAACATTTGGACTTAAACTAATATACAACTGACCCTCAAATGTTTATATTGGCCTCAGATTTCTTCGAAGGGTCGAATAGGCCCATTAATAGGTAATAAACGGTCGCCCCATTGTTATTTGCAGCTTATTTGGATCTATGCTTGAAATATCCCTTTAGTCGTTACTATATAATCATTTAGTAAACATCTATAAATATTTTCGCTTAGATCTACGTGCGTGGTAAAACGGTACCAAAAATGTCGATGCGTGTTTGCGTTAATAAAGCCGATACCTTCTGTTATATTTGTGGCGAAGTTACCGCGAAAGCGTACCAAAAACCGATATCTTCATTAGTAAAAAAGGCTTATGAACTGTACTTTGGATGCAAAGTTAGCGATGAAGATACGTCCTGGGCCCCAAAAATGTGTTGCAGTTCGTGCTCGAGAACATTGACAGGATGGCTGAAAGGTACTCATAAATCTATGCCATTCGCAGTTCCAATGGTTTGGAGGGAACCTCGTAACCATGTAGATGATTGATATTTTTGCATGACCAATATTAAAGGAATTACTAGCAAAACCAAGCGTAGCATTCAGTACCCCCATATACCTTCTGCAATGCGACCAGTGACCCATGACAACTCATTACCCATTCCCCAGCCATCTGAGAGTTACACGCTTGATTCCGAATCAGACTCCGGAAGTATTTCACCAGAAGCCGGACCAAGCTACATCCCTAGTTCTCATGATACACCTCATTTAATCACTCAAGGTGAATTAAATGACCTTGTTCGTGACTTGGACCTCCCGAAAACAAAAGCTGAACTTCTCGGATCCCGCCTGCAGCAGTGGAAGCTCTTGGGAAAAGGAGTGAAGGTGTCCATCTACAGGAAAAGGCAATCTACTCTCACAAATTTTTTTGCAGTGGAAGGTGATTTAGTATTTTGCCATGACATACCTGATAAATGGAGACTATTCATAGTTGTTATACTTTTTAATGGAAACGAGCATCCATCGGTTCCTATAGGTCATTCGGTAAATATGAAAGAAACATATGACAATCTTAAGATGTTACTAAGATGTGTAAAGTACGAAGATCACAAATGGAACATATGTGCAGATTTAAAGGTGGTGGCGTTACTGACAGGACTGCAAGTAGGCTATACAAAATACTGTTACTTTTTGTGTGAATGGGACAGCCGTGCAAGAGACAAACATTATAAAATTAAGGTTTGGCCTCCACGTGACACAATACAAGTTGGCGTTAAAAATTTAGTTCAGAAAGAAAAAATATATTTACCTCCACTTCACATCAAGCTGGGTCTGATCAAAAATTTTGTTAAAGCACTGGATAGAGAAGGAAATGCTTTCAAGTATTTAAAAGACAAATTTCCATGTATCAGTAAGGCCAAAATTAAAGAAGCAATTTTTGTTCGTCCCCAAATTATGCAATTGTTTAAAGATGCGAACTTCAGGCAAATTTTAAGTGACAATGAAAGGCGGGCATGGAATGCATTTGAAAGTGTTTGCAACAATTTTCTTGGAAATAATAAATCAGAAAATTATCGTGAACTCGTGGAAGAACTATTCACGGCCTATCATATTTTAGAATGCAACATGTCACTAAAACTTCACTTTCTCCATTCTCATTTGGACTTTTTTCCTGAAAATTTAGGAGCAGTATCAGATGAGCATGGAGAACGATTTCACCAAGATATTGCCTCCATAGAGAAAAGGTATACAGGAAAGTGGAGCCCGAATATGTTAGCCGACTATTGCTGGACCCTAATACGAGACACATACAGGAGTTCTTATAAAAGAAAGACGTTAGGGAAGTAAATATTAAATTTTAAATTATTTATAAATGTTTATAATGTACCTAAGCTAACTGTTAATAAAATATTTTAGGTTTTTAATTGTTCAAAGCATATGTCCCTCCCTTATCATTGGAGGCTGATATCGAAAATCTGAGGCCAGATCCGGATTCAGCAGGCCAAAATATATAAAATCCAGCCAAAATCATTCCATGGAGGAAAAATTTTTTTTTAAATGTTCGTCAGTGTAATCAATAATCTTTAAAATATATTTTAGATTTTAACGATTACTTAATGTTCTAAAGAAACTAATTTATTTAAAAATTAAATACTGATAAATCTACATAGATAACTAGTATACTAGTTATATTAATATAAATCAATATTATATTATAAAACACTAAACACACAATAAATGAAAAACAAATCAACAATAAATAGAATCTTTCAACAATAATAAACTTAAGAGCTAGTAAATATTTTTAACTAACAAAAAAAAACACTTAAATTATGATGTAGCTTTAACAGGTATTAGGAACTTTCACTTATAACATCACTTTGCAATAATCAGGAACAGGGTGCCATTTTCAGGTTTGTCATAGTTTGGAATTTATCACATATTCGTCACAGCCAGGCGTACGTTTTAGCTCAATTCATGTAAAATAAACATGGTTAGTGCTAACAGTCTGAAACTATATGTAGTTATTAATTATTAAAAACTAAATTAATTTACTGGATTTAAATTTTTTAAATTTATTATCATGTGATATGATATAATCTTTCTTTGACATCTTATCTCTTGTATATTTAAAAATGTCAAGATTAATGGTCATGATCGGCACTTTTTAGTTGCTTAAACTTGATGAGTATGAAACCTTCAGAAGGTGTTTTGTTTTATTATTATTTTTTATACTTATTTACCAACTGCATTCCTAAATTGAGAGCTTATAAAATTTTTAGAAACCTCATTAATATATTACTTTCGATGTACTGAAAAAGACCACTGACATGCATATCTTTTTCACTTCTTTAAGTCATGTCTTTATTTTGCCAAAGCCTTATCTAATTTACTTCCACTAGGTTCAGAAAGAAAAATATATTCCCCAGAAGTATGTATCCCCTCAATACTTGAATTAAGAAAGTTGGCATTATTATGATATCAAAATGTAGAGTAACTGGACAAGAATAAATTAAATTAGGTCTCTCCTCAACTTGATAAGAGATGGTGCATTTCATCAGAAATTTTTACAAATTGAGCTGACATTTTTGGTTTGCTGGCAAAAATACTGAAATTACCATGCTCCATGGGACAAGAACGTGTCAACCTCGATACTTCACGAGTGCTAGTAAAAATATTGAAATTGCCAGTCTCTATGGTACATCTTTTTGGCATGCTAGACTAGCTCAGGAATAGCTGTAGGAACTGCATTACAATTGAGCCGTTTTAATACGGAACTTTTAAATTGGGATCTCTCAAAATGATATTCACAAATTCTAAAATTTTTGTATCTCGTATAAGGGTTTATTTTACAGTTATTTTTCCAAGCATTAAATCTTAGTTTAAAAAACAAATTAAATTTTTATGTAAAATATGTAAACTTTAAATTTTAGGAAATTTACATGCATCTAGATTTTATGCTATACCCCACATACGTATCAGGACGTGAACTGATCTGTTCTAAACTTTAGAACCTATTTTGTATAAGTTGAGAAGAATTATTAAAATTGGCTCATTTTTAACGAAATAACAGCTTATTAATTAGGACGAGAATGTTTGATACGACGAATTATTAATTAGTATTGAAATAATCTTGAACAGTAGTATCAGGCTACTGCCCAAAATTAATGAAAATAAAATGAAAGACAGCAGTTTAGCTGCAAGTCACTTATTAAAAATTATCGACAGTCAAAGTATTTATATTAAGAATTGTTTAACTCGGAAAACAAATAATCTTCAAATATGTCACAGAATATTAATTAACAAAATTCCACAACGGAACAGAAATTAATAAAGATATTTTACAACAAGGCTACTTTATCCCAGGGACAAAATCACGTGACATGTTTGAATATTCGATAATTAATTGGCGTAATGTGTTTCCCTTCCTTTCCCTTCTTTATATGAATGCTGAAAAAGATAAAATAGACGTTAACTATTAGAGACCTGAAGAAAATGCCATTGAATCATCGAATTCATCGAGTAAATGTTAATATGAGCGACGTTGTTATAAAATAAGTTTTCTCACAGTGCAGAAACAATGCCGAAAAGGTCCTGAAATATATTTAGGCAATAAACTGTTTCATAAATAACACGAAAGAAATTTACTTACTCTATGACCAGAATCAATACCAACCATATATACTAACTGCTTGTTTTGTGGCGACCCTGTATATAAATGAGTCCTATAGTTTCAACTATCAAGAATTATAATCTCACTAAAATAATAATAATTAAAAATGTTTCGTAATAAAAAAAGTCTTAGTTTTAAGTAATGTAGCCAAATTTCATCATAATTTAGAATAGGATATATGTCAAAGGGTATAATTATCAAAACTAACTTTAAAAAAAATTATTGATATCTGCATTCAAAAGTAATGAAAAAAGTAATTGCGAGAACGTAAATTAGATAACAAGCGTTGCCAATCCGTCGAACCTAATAAAAACACTTTAACACACATAAAATATTTTATCTACAACACTGTTAAACTAGACACTAAAATGAACTAGAAATTAATACCTATACAAGCGTTTAAAAGTATACTTTTAATAGTGTTCGTAGATAAAATAAATTTATCAAACTATTTGACGCTAAGTATTGTGTAATGTTTCACTGCACCACTTCCTTGTCCTTATATTTTATATTTTAAAAATTTCAATGTCAATATGAGCATGAGCAACTCAAAAGAGAGTTCTTTATTTTTGAAACAAAATTTTAGCAAAATCGTGGTTCTCTCGGTCTCCTCGTTATTTTGTGAAAATATTATAATTTCCACTACATGATTTACAAAATGTCTGGCTCGTGCATGTGTATAACGATTAAAGGACGGTAAATTGAGCACATTTCAATTAGAGATTGATTGATGAAACGTTTTGAAACATATACATAAGTATAAAAGCATATCCTCACTTTTTATGAATTTTGTTTTAAACGGTATAAAATATTGAATATCGGAATCAACTAATCCGAATCATCGCCGACATGACTCAGAGAAACACACTTGGCTAAATAATCCTACCCCGAGGATGAACAATGGTTATAATTTGTATATTAATAAAGAATCCTGGTCTCAAATAAAAACTTATAAAGAAACCTTTTAGCTCTACCTAACATTATTTTCGGAATCAAAGTTCCAAAATTTTTATTCCTTATTCCTCCAGAGTACGGCAAACTCAATAAAAAAAATTTTCTTCATAATCTTTTCAGTTCTTAGAAAATTGGATACTGTGAGAACGTAAAAAATTAAACCTTAAATTTTTCTTTACATAATGAAATAAACTCTACTTTTATATTTCTTGTTCGGAGGGGAATTGTTTTCTTAATTTATATTATCCTTTGTTTTATGAAGTAAGATGAATTCGAAAAATTTAGGGACAATGTTTAAGGATCGTGATAAATTTTATGATCAGAATAAAAATGATACCCAAATTGGGTATACCTATAAAATTTATGGTTTAATATGAAGTTATGTCGTAGTTTTATGCAAAATAAGTTATATAATCTAATATGCTATACACCTAGTAGTTGTACAGATTTAAAAATTATTTATTAAAATGGTAATAATATCTAAGCAAGCATACCCGTGGAATTCTTTTCTTCGCCACAATTTGTCCGTATAATGTCAGATAGATGGAACCTATAGTTATGTGGGTTCTTAACCATAGGTATTAATTGATATGCTATTTACAGCCTTGATGTCGCACCTCTCGCCCATCACAGACCTCAACACACCAGGTTTTATATGCGATTTTAGAAAAAATAAAGTTCGTCAACTATTTTGAAATTGTGGAAGACATTGTTGAGGTAAGAATGGGTAAAATTGAAAACATCGCTGACGACTGATAGTTTGTTCGATAGCTCTGCGCGAAATATAAATTGGTGACCCTCTCCATTAATCGAGATCGAAGATATAATCAAAAGCCCTGCCAGTCACATGACTTTGAATTATATCGAACATAATGGAGAAAATTCTGAACCAACAACTTCTAAACTACCTGGATGGCCTTATTATTATCAGCAACCATCAAAATGATTTTCGTCCAGTCAAGAACATCACGGTGAGTTCCGCGCTATTGCACTGGATATTTCTAAGGCATCTGGTGGTGTTTGGTATGGAGGGCGGAGATCCTGTAGCATGCTCAGTGGATTCTGTGTAGCTTTCTTAATGTCCGTTCTATAGAAGTGGCGATGGATGGATTTCTCTCAGATCCTTCACCATCAATACAGTTGTTCCTCAAGGGTTCATATTGTCTGCCACCCTTTTCTTATTGCACATTAAGGACAACAAAAAATCCAATATATATATATATAGCTTTGTTTAAGACAGTCTCATCTTTCACTTTGAATTCTTAAACATCGACTCCCGACTAACAACGACAAGTTTAGATACAAAGCACCCAGATTCGACCATCAATATAACATTGCTCTCATGTCTGGACTTCTGCACCCAAGCATATTCTCTAGCTACTGCATTCAATCGATAGGAGAGCCGGACCACGAGCTGACCAAAAACCTGGATAGCTTAGCTTTTCGGCTCTAGAACATCGATGAGAGGTTGGTGATTTGATTCTCTTTTACATAAAAACCAATATCAAATGTCCGACTGATATTGCTCGCTTAAGTCCACCAGAGCAATGAATATTAGAGATATACGATGATCCACTGCCGCCCTTCCATATGTTGTTCACCTTTGTACTCCTCAAACTACATTGTACAATAATTCTTTGATCTACAAGTTGTCATCCTACAATGATTCAGAACCAACGTCAATCGCCTTATTAGAATACATAGTACTCCCAGAGTGCAATAAATAACTATTTCTATACATAAAAAGGGAAACCCGAACAAACCTACAAAATAAATCTCTGGTGGTTTCGGAGTAAAGCTACAGGCAATTGTAAGTATAGGACGAGAGTTAGTAAGTTCCAACCCCACGACCGGTAAACCAATTCGTACTCCGTGGATTTTATTGGTATAAGCCAGGGCGTTACTCTTCGGCGTCGTGCAAAACATAGTGAAGAACCAAAGATGTATTTTTCTCCCTACCTGCCCCATTTGCGCCGTTAGCCAGGCCAGATGAGGTAGGATGTCTGGTGGTGTACGATAGACGGTAAACACTTCTCAATCGGTAGCTCATACCCCATTGCGGGAAACGATGGGTTGATATCCCTTGGGGGAGCATGGACGAGCATCGTAGTTCGGAGGCAGAGATTAAAAAAATATATATATTCATATTTAAAAAGTAAAGGTTTCGTCAGTCACTTTGCGCCCTGCTACGAAAAAGAATAAATATCAAAATTAGAATAATCATGAAGAAACAAGAAACCCGGCACGGCACGCTTCTTGTATCATTACTATCGCGAAACACGTCCAGATTATGGATTAACATTGTATAATGTTATCCGTTTCCAGTGGAGGAGAGTGGACACTTGTATAATAACTGTCGCGAGACATCCGAATTTGTCGAGATACAGTATGGAACATGTCCCGCGATAATTGTAGACATATCGAATTACACATATTGCTCAACTTTGCATACGAGTGTCTCTTACCGATTTGCTGGGAATAAATAAAGTTTAAACGAAATAATTTGTATGGCTTATACTGTACGACACAGGAGTTATTTTTTAATCACAGTTCCCTATCAAGTACTAACAGCAAAACACAGTATTATAGCAACGAAAGATTTTCGCTCCGCCATTGATGGTTAAGTCCAATCCGGCACACGCCTAGTTGATATGTTTTTCATCTGGTACATGCGTCAACGCTGAACAGTCGCTTTGGTATCACAATTATGAAAATGTTTCATATATATATTATAAATTTAACTCTACCAAATATTTATTATCTATAATAATTTTGGAATAAAAATATTAATATGAATATAAAATATACATTGTGATCCTAGCCTTTGTTTATAAGGTAATTTAAATTCGATATTTTATTAAAAAAATGTGAAAAAAAATTTAATAAGACAACCTGAAAATTTCGCTTATAGGTTTTTATTATTTGTCCTCATTCTTTTCACTGTTTCAGACTAATTATCATACATTTCTTTATAGTCTTGCACCAGCAAAATAAAATTATTCTCGTTCATATTCGTCGGTCGATGACATACTGTCAACTGAAAAATTACGCTTTTCCATCCCAGCGCACCAACGAGACTTGGTGTTTATGTAATATCAGTTTTATTATTCATTTACGTTAGGTATTCTTATATTGAACAAGAAGGTTAACATGTAATATTTAAGGAAATTTTTGCATAGTTCAAAATTATACAGTTAATATTAACTAAAAATTGTTTGGAGAACTTCTTATATAAAAAATTTAAAAGGCAAAAGCTTATTTTGTATTTATGCAGTAGAGCAAGACAGAATCGTTACTCTGTACCTTTGTTATCGACGGCCATTTTATTGTTCTCAGTTTTATTGCTTGCCATCTAGCCAGTTTGGGTCGAAGCGCTATGGAATGAAAATTTCAGGTAAATTTAATTGTTCAAATTGTTAATAACAACAAAATCAAAAATTTCAAATAGACACTCGACATTTTCTTGATCCGACATTCTAAAATTATTATACCATAAATGGTATACAGTATACATAGTGTAAATTTGAAAATTAACTAGACTTAATATCTCGTTCTAGTAAATAATATTAAAAATTGGAAAGCTATAAATTTTGTGTGAAGGGGAACGCTTTTAAAGATTATTTGCAGTCTACGTGGTTTAACCTCCTGGGAGGAGGTGTTACTCTCCAAATCTTTAAGAAGAAGGCGTCAAGTGGCACATCATTATTTTAAAAGTCATTTAAAACTGATTCCAAAAGACCCTTTTATTACTTTTTGGATAGTAGTTTCCAATAAATCGCGTTTCAAAAATCGACGTAATTTGAACTTACCTGCCTGCACTGACGTTGTTTTTAGGTTGATATTTAAAAAAATGTTATTGTGTTGCCTCCTTATCAGTAGAATGATTATGTGTTCATATCTAGTCACTTAGGATGACACCCTTTAAAATTCTTAACAATGGGCAAGATCACCGCATGAAAATTTACACGACTAAGTTCATTCAGCGATTTCTTGGGAAGTATTATTTTTTGAGTAGCAGTATGGTGATATTATTGAAAAGAGATTTAAACCAGCTATAAAATTATATGCTACTTGACCCTTCTTCCTATTTAAGGGTAACATACCCTCTCAGGGTGTTAAATTAGCGAATTCGAATTCGTCCCCCTTCACAATACAATTGACATGTCTTTCCAATTTTTAATATTTACTGGAAGCGGTATATTAAGGGTGGGAAGTTTTCAAATTCACAACCTTTATAGAAAGTATGTTTTTATGAATTTTCGTTCCCTAATAGATTTAAATTTATGTTTCCACTAAATCCTGGTTTATCTCTTACAACTTTCTTTTGCACTGTGTTTAAATTATAACAATTATAATTTTACCCATTTGAACTATTATGGAAAATCACCTTCCTTAAACCATGTAGTTTTTTTTATTGTATAAGTAGTTTTAATATTGTTACTAAATATCTACAAGAGAAAGTGTAATTCTGTTTATAGCTGCGAAATGTAATTCCCCTACATAAATGAAATCATAAAATATTTCTGAAATCGTGTTAGCAGCGATGTAAATAGAGATCCATGATCATTGCAAGACAACCAGATATCGTGTTTCTTCTTCTTCTGGCGCACTAATTATTGAACGGAAGTTTTCCACTTCAATGCAGGAACTAGGGGACATTACATAAAACATTACCATTAGTCGATACAATTTTTATACAAACTCTCATTGAAAATGCCGAAGGCCAACACGAGTTTGTGATAAAATAGGCTATCAATTTTATTGGTTCTTAAAATACCCAGTTTTAAAAATCATCGCAATTATATTTATGTAAAAAAATCAACTGCTGACATTAGTACAGGATGAAATTTAAAATACGAATAAGATAATTAAACACTGACTGGGGTAGGGTGATGTGATCATCTTGCTACAATATGATTTCTGTTAAATTTTCTTAAAGCACACTATAAGATTTTGCAACTAAGTCAACTATTAAGAACCGATGAGCTATTTCAACCGAAAATTGTGTCCATTTCCTGTAAATACAGGTATTCGCTGTATATATGTATAATTAACGTTTATTAACTCTTAAAAAGCCTTTTCAATTTCTGTTATTGTAAGTGCAAGAGTTGTTTTCTTCATTAAACTTTTTAACTATCGAAATAATTATCGGTATATGCTGTCAGTCATGTTAGGTAACAGAGCGTATACTAGTGGCAAATATATATTTTCCTTGCTATCTACAAATATATTATTAATTACTTCAAAATTTGTGAAACATTTTTCTCTATCTGTTCTTTAAAATATATAAAATCAGGCGGCGAATATCCCGTACTAAACTTTCCGTACAGCGAAGACCTAGATTTTTAAGCATTTGGTGCTTATACAGTCTGCTTATAGAGTTTTTCTACAGGCACTTCTCTGGGAGAGGCTGGATTTGGGATTTCCTGACTTTTTGCCCAGTTACAAGGTTTACCACCATGTCCTCAACCTCGGTGATATGATAATCGTTTTCTGATTTGTTTGTTACTTGACTTTATATAATAAGACCTTCTATATTATTTAAGTTTATTTGTTATTAATCAACTGCATCGCCCTACATCGCCCGACTAGTATTCCTATCACTCTGCATATTCCGCTTTAGTTTCGATGATCCTTGAGAGGGTTTCAGCTTGCTCATAATTAGAACTTACCTGAACTATGGTTTTTAGGTTATTATTTAAAACACATTATTGGAAAATACTACTTAAGAAAAAATTAGGGTAATATTGTAAAGAAATTTAAACTTAAACAATTCTTAAAATGATGTGCCACTTGAGTCCCCTTCCCATTTAAGATTTTAACAGTAAAATCTACCCCTCCCAGAATGTTAAACCAGGAAAGCTGCAAATATTCTTTAAAAGTTTTCCCCTTCACAATAAAATTTACATGTATTTCCATTTTTTAATATTATTTACTGAAAACGAGATATTAAGGGTGGCAAGTTTTTAAACGGACAAATAGGTGGTGTCAGAACCTGAATTTCTAAAAAGAGAACTATTGTAATTTTAAATATTTTGTTTTGATTTACAATTATTGAAAGTTTAATCTAAGGCCTAAAATACTATGCTAATCTAAATATTATACAAGAAAAAAGAATTCGATTAAATATAGCTTGTGAAGGAATTTGTTAATCTATTTTTAACATTATTGTAGGTAGCTCTTAGGTAAGCGGAAATTAGTTACCTTCAGCTCTAATTTTACAGTAATGGAAATTCTAAAATGTTTTCCAGATACGTTTCTTTAATTCTAATCTGGACTAGTATGGTAGATATAAAAACTGTTGTACATAGAAACCGATTACCTTAACATGAAAAACACGAAGTAATCTACTGTGATTTGGATACTTCTATTTTACATTTATTTAAATATACTATTTGTACCAAACTTTCTGCATACTTTTTTAGTGGAATTTGAATTAGAATATGCCATCGTATAAAATATATTTATACTTAGTATAATGCATATTTTGTTTATTCTGTCTCATAAAATTAGAAACCGGCCCAATTCAATTCTTCTCCCGTTTTGTTGAGTAATGTAATCAAAATAGTCCCATATATTGTCTTTAAGACCAAAAACCTTTTTGTCTATATTTGAATGTAAATTAAATCACGAAAAATAAACTTTACCCAAAAAAAACCGCTTAAAAAAATACATTTAAATATTTGTTTTCGTTTTCTGTTGAGTTCCCGAGCAAGTATTTTAAAATGTTTTTGTCAATCCGTAGGCATTTGGATAAATTCTGCCACTTATTACCAATTGTGTTAGTAAAAACTTTTGTATTTTTAAGTCTCAATCACAAATATTTATCGTGGAGTATTTTTAAAGAAGCCACGTTATTGTTAAGTGTACATGATATAGATTTTTTGTTTAAATTTACATTCTTCTATTTACAAGATACTTTGTTCTTAAATATTTAAAAACTAACATGATAACATTTGACATTTGATGAGAAGCCAGCCGACTTTGTATTTTTTGATTTGTTATTATTAAAATCAGGTCTCTTCGAGGAATGGACTAGTTCTTTTAATTTAACATAGTATTGTTGGATTGAAATATGTTTAAACCCGCATATCATACAGTGAGAAATATTATCTTTTTTCATAGAAAGCCCCATGCATCATTAGCTTGTAAACAAACTCATTTGTAATGTTGGGAGACATCAGTGATGCTTTGAATTTCCCTATCTACTGCGATGTTTATTCGTTAATAAATCTCTTTAGGAAACATATGCTACAATATACATAATAACAACCTTCCGTACTTTAAAACAATTATTTCCATAATTTAAATTTGTCTGGCAAATCCGAATTGTAACAACTTGGGCATATAAAGAAATCATCAATAAATTTTACTATTAAAAACTTTTCCGCAATTTTCGCGGAAATAACCGCCAAACATTTAATAGCAGAAAACACTTTTTGATAAGAGAGTTGTTTCGATCGCTTTCCATTGATGTAAATTTTGTCAGAATACGTTACGATACCCTTAAGGTATTTTGCCTTCGCGTCAACGTACTGCTGCGTTGACACAATTTCTAGCGAAACTATCTTTATTTCGATCGAATATGTGATGGCGTAGAGGAGAAATAGAAATTAATTGAAACTTTTTAACGCTACTCAAAATTTGTTCGGGTTTGTCCACGAAAAAGTCCAGAAAAAAACATAATAACAATTAAACGCAAAGTATTTACTTTAATGGTCTTGATGGGGCGCAATTTTAACTGAATGTTATTTAATAGTGCTTCTGTTTTCTTCTAAAAAAAATGACGTTTTAAAGTGATTTAGATTAATTAGGCAGTGTTTCGAGTAATCTGCTAATTAAGTCTTCAAATATTAAAAAAAAACTAATTGTGCACAGGATTTTGCTGTTTATTCAGATATAAGATAAATACAATCAATTAGGTAACCAAGTTAGTTTACATTACATTTAGCAACATTACATTTTTCTAAATGTTCGCGATTGAAACCAGCTTATGTATGTTGTTAAATTTATAAAGATGAAAGTATTTCGTTATACTATTATTATCATAAATTGAGCTAAGCTAATTAGCACACTATTTACCTGTAAAAATATTATTGGGCACTAACTAATCGCGTAACTATTACAATTAAACACCATGAACTTACTTCTAAGGAATACATTTTATGTTAGACTAAATTTCTTCATCCCGTAGATAAATAAAATATAGAAATTCATAATATAGGTACATACATAGAATTCATATTCCTTAATTAGAAATAAATACAAATTTCATGTAAATGACGAAATTTTATACTAGACGATATTTAAGTTGATATGATATAAAATAGAATATCTTCCATTTATTTAGAAATAACCCAATTTCAATTCAAAGTCTAAAGAATGCCCAAGCAATTGAGCTTACAAGAATTTAAAAAATGTATGTTGAACTTCTAGTGAGTATCATAAAACCGGATGTGAAGACATTATTTGCTCTCCATTAAAATTTATATAAAAAATTATCGGCCCAGGAAAACGTATCTAAAAATATTTTTATATTTCAATTCCATTTAAATCGTTTTTTACTTTCTTAAAGAAGTTTAAAGTTAAATTATATCAAAAACGTCTTGAAAAAACTGAAGACACTTAGGTTACTTTAAAAAAAAACGAAATATTATAGATTATACGGCTTTTATTCTTCTCTATTTTAGTGATTAATTTAACATCGCTTTGTTATGTAACTGGTGATAAGTTTTAAATAAATTTAATTGTTATGTAAAAAAATTAATATATTAGCGTTCAACGTACGAAACAATGACTTATCTTGACGTAAATTACTTGTGCATTTAAATATGAAGAAGAGAATGAAAGAAATAGGAATAATATTACATATTATTTTCAAAACAAGCGTTCTTAGGCAGCTTATCTTCACAGTATATTCTTGACCTTCTGGGGTGATATCTTTGAGCTGAATTATTTTCAAGGAAAATTAAAAGCTGAAATTTTTTCAAGTGCAGGCAGCGAATTCTAGGGTAGTAATTTAAAATGCAAAAATTTCATAGATCCACTATAAGAGGAAATCTAGTTAATTTATAACTAAGATTTTTTAAATTTTTGCAGTTACTCTAAATATGTAATAGAATTGAATAAAAAAATATTTCTTATGTGGTAATAAAATATACAGTTACATAAAAGTCAGTTGTACTAGTTCCCGAGATCTTTTAAAATACCACTCATCTTGAATAACCTTGTATGAATATATTTTTATAGTTTTAATAATAAATTACTATATGTATAAATAAATTATTATTACAATTTTATTCAATTATAAGGCGAAACAATTTAAAAAGGCGAAAAGAAAGTTTACATATACTATAAATGACCCTGGTCCTTGGAGATCTCCTTTTTTCATTTAATTTCTCTCTTTGCCCGAAAGAGTGACATTAGATCTATTATTCATGAAGAACGAACGATACCGTATTCTTTAATATAGGCATTGTTATATGCCGTAAGGGTTTACTTGTATTTTTATGACAAATTACATTCAAAATTGCTCATATCGAGTTTGTGTTTTATTTCCTTACAATTCTTCTATTTTATATATACAGGGTCCGCAAACGAAGCGTGGCCGGAAGATTAAATCGTTATCGAAGAACTTATCAACAATACTAAAACAGCTTGAGATATTGGATTAAAAGCGGCATGTTTTAAAAATATTTTACATTATACAGGGTGGCCCAAAAAAGTGTGACAGCATAAAGTTATATTTTCTTAAATGGGACACCCAGTATTTTATTGCATATTTAGGTTCGTATTACTATCGTTTATAAGTACCTCAAATTTTATTTAATTTGGTTTTGTAGTTTCGGAGAAATAAATTAAAAACTAAAAAAAAAAATTTGCAGTCCTGAATAAAAAAAATTAAAAAAAACAATCCAGAACTATTTTTTTAACCTCGGCATTGAGTGAAATTTATGACAAGAGGTCTAGAGATACTATGAATGTAATTGTGTTTATTTATTTTATACAGGGTGTTCGTAATAAGCTTTCAAAAAAAACACATTTTAAAATTGTTTTTCTCAAGTTTTTCAAATGTAACACCCTGTATATTATTTTGCTATTTGACGTAGAATTCATAGACAAATTTTTTTGGTAATACAAGCATATAAGTTATATCCAGCCGTTTTCGAAATAATTATAAATATCATAAATTATCTTGTTTAAATAGAGTTTTTATTGGGAAATTTGGTTATAGACGACTAGACTAATAATTGTAAACTAAAGGAAATGTTCAAAATAGCTTCCTTTTACTCTTAGAGTTTGCCGTATTTTAGTTATTTCGAAATAAATTTTAAAAGCATACATTTTTGCTACTTTTATTTATTTAATTTTATTTTTTATTCTTAATCGAGTTGCCATGATTTTTTTTTGGTTTAGATTGTCATTATGACAGCCAAATAAAATTATTTCATTTGTTCAGTCGTCGAAATTAAGTACTAACTTACACAAAATGTCGAATTTTACAACTTTAGAAATGGTAAATATGATTTTCATACTGGGTGAATGTGCAAGAAATTGCCTCCTCGCGAGCCAAGTATATGCTGAAAGATATCCAGATATTGAGAACAAACCCGAACAAACCTTCGAGAAGTAGTTGCAAATGAACTTATGCATAACAAATTTAAACCATTAAAAAGTTACCGCTAGATTTTAAGAAAAAGTAGCAAAAATGTAGGCTTTTAAAATTTATATCGAAATAACTAAAATACGGTAAACTCTAAGAGTAAAAGGAAGCTATTTTGAACATTTACTTTAGTTTACAATTATTAGGCTAGTGGCCTATAACAACATTTCCCAATAAATACTCTATTTAAACAACATAATTTAAGATATTTATAATTATTTCGAAAACGGCTGGATATAACTTATATGCTTGTATTACAAAAAAAAATTGTCTATGAATTCTACGTCAAATAGCCAAATAATATACAGGGTGTTCCATTTGAAAAACTTGAGAAAAATTATTTTAAAATGTGTGGTTTTTGAAGGCTTATTATGAACACCCTGTATAAAATGAATAAACGCAATTACATTCATAGTATCTCTAGACCTCTTGTCATAAATTTCACTCAATATTGAGGTTAAAAAAATAGTTCTGGATTGTTTTTTTGATTTTTTTATTCAGGACTGCAAAACTTTTTTTTTTAGTTTTTAATTTATTTCTCCGAAACTACAAAACCAAATTAAATAAAATTTGAGGCACTTATAAACGATAGTGATACGAACCTAAATATGCAATAAAATACTGGGTATCTCATTTAAAAAAATATAACTTTATGCTGTCACACTTTTTTGGGCCACCCTGTATAATGTAAAATATTTTTAACACATGCCGCTTTTAATCCAATATATCAAGCTGTTTTAGTATTGTTGATAAGTTCTTCGATAACGATTTAATCTTCCGTCCACGCTTCGTTTGCGGACCCTGTATATATATATACATTTATTATACTAACTGTATTCTTCTGAAAATATTTACATAGTATACATAGGTATGCTTTGGAAGAGGTCAATTAATGAAAGTTAGGCCTAGAATTCTGATGATGGGTCAATTACGTCACAATAGTATTTTAATATAAATAGAAAATTTCATCGGCAAATATCGGTATTATCCTACGTTAATTTTTTTTTATTTACTTATTTATTTCAATCGAAAATTACAGCGCGACTTATTTATTTTTAAAATCTTCCACACATCCTCCATATGATGAAGTATGGAAGGACTACTTACTCTACATCTACTTAGGTAATCGATTGAAAGCTAGTTCTCTCATTTTACTACTTCTAATGACGGGACCACACCAACCTGTACTAGGCCGGCGGCCTGTGCCACCTGGCCCGAGTTGCTCGTCCAGAACGGGGATGGCGGGACTTCATCGCCCTTGCTCGGTCAATTCGGGGGAAATAGTCGAACATCAGGCAACCAAAAGTAGGCGGCAACTCGATCATAAAATTGGTTTATCTTTCTTATTGCGAGATAAACTGAGCTAGCACGCTGACCTGTGTCGCCGGCTCGAGTTGCTCGAAAACTGGAGAGAAATATTCGAAATCCTGGCAACAAAAAGTCGTCGGCACAAATGGCTTATATTGTATGACGGGACTTCATCAAACTATTCGGCGAAATACGCGACCTGCTCGGCGGCCAAGTTCCGCAACTTAGCCGGTCAATACAGCAGGTCGTCAGTTTGGTGTAATCATGCAATAAGATTGAATCTCTTCTACACTGAGAGACGATTTTTACGACCATAATAAAACTTCTAGGTAAGGCAACAAAAAAATACTTACATAAGGGACAATAAAAAAAATAGCTGTTTGTGAAATTGATTTTGGTGGGTACATATATCTTTGCTATAGTAATAAAGTCGCTTTATAAATGTTATCCTGCAGTTGCAGCAAAGGAAAACCACCGATTGAAAATATATTTTGCTGGTAAAATAAAAATATTATCTTAATATAATCTTGTGTTTTATTCAAAATGTGTACTAGAACATATACAAGATGTAGCTAAATATACCTTTTCCCTGTTTAGGGGTATTTATATATCTTTACATTTAAACCTTTAAAAATAAATTTATTACAAATTAAGCAATATCAACGAAAATTATAAGAATGAACTGTGAACTAACTCAATATAAATCATAGATTTTTTTTATGATCAAACACAAGCACTATAGGAAAAATCCTTTAGGGCACTCTGGGAGTGGTGCGTGTGCGCAAAAAGCAATTCACGTTGGTTTTGAATCATTGGAGGTTATATTCATTGGGAAAAACGACCCCGGGAAGGTCGTTCCACAAGGATGAAGTCCTCCAGATGAAAGAATTCTTAAATAATGAAGCTCGAGGAGTACTAAGCTTAACCACATATGGATAGGCGGCAGTGGTTCGTCGTGTATTTCTGCTAATCGTCGCTCTGGGCGGAATTAAGAGGGCAAGGTCAGCCGAGCACCTTCCATGAAAATATCTGTAAAAGAGAGTCAAATTCCCAACCTGTCTTCGATGTTCTAGGCTGTCGAAGTTCTTCGTCAGCTCGTGGTCTCCGATCAGACGAACAGCCCTCCTTTCGATGGAATCCAGCAGCCGAAGAGTATGTTTGGGTGCAGAGCTCCAGACATGAGAGCAGTATTCCAGTGATGGTCGAATCTGGGCTTTGTATAGTGTCAAAAGTTGTTGAGGTGTGTACAACTTTCTGGTTCGGAAGAGTACCCCAAGCTTCTGAGAAGCTACTTTGGCGATTGTCACAACGTGGTTATGCCAAGACATATTTCCTCCGAGATTGACGCCCAGCAAATTAATAGATGAAGCCAGTGGGATTGCGTGTCCGTTCATGACTATTTCCGGTTCTGTAATGTTAACCTTTTTAGAGAAAACTGCTGCCTGGGTCTTTTTAGCGTTAAATTTCTGCTAATCGTCGCTCTGGGCGGAATTAAGAGGGCAAGGTCAGCCGAGCACCTTCCATGAAAATATCTTTAAAAGAGAGTCAAATCCCCAACCTGTCTTCGATGTTCTAGGCTGTCGAGGTTCTTCGTCAGCTCGTGGTCTCCGATCAGACGATTAGTTCTATCTGTTCATATACCACATATCAAAACCCGGATGAATGGATAAAGCTTTTCTTAATGTAGGATAGTTTCAACTGATTTATCTCAGAAAAGACTAATTTTAACTAGTAAAACCCATTTTAACTGAAATTATGAGAGAATTCTAGTTTTAACTAGTTAAAGCTAGAATTGACTAAGGAGGATAGTTAACTGGTTTTTCCTAGGAAGATCTGGTTTTAACTAAAATCATGTTTTTACGGTAACCTATATATTTATTTTAAAAACACCGAAGTATATTTGCTTGTCATGTAAATAATATACAGGGTGTAACTAAATAAGTGTAAAACATTTAAGGGGGTTATTCCTCATCGAAAAAAAGATAGGATCTTTCATATAAAGAAACTTCATTGGAGCATCCCTTGTTAAGATACAGCCCCTTAAAGGGCGTACATAAAATTTATAAATAAACAAAACTAAATTATTAATAACAAAACATACAACATCTAGAAATCATAGTAAATGTTCAATATGTCTACCTTCAGACATTACGCATGCGTCTAGACGTCGGCGCATTGAGCAACGTATTCGCGCGTTTTATGGCGATATGTATCTTGTCCGTAAAATAATTTTTTGCTGCGAACTGGTTTATTTTGGGCAAAAAATTCAAGAGACATTTTTTGTTTAGAATGAAACAGGCTATCGGAAATACATTTTTAGATGGTAAACAAATAATAAGACAAAAACTTACATTGGAAATAAATTTTAGGGGTTGCGTTTTCCACCCTTACAACCATGGGGTAAACCACATAAATTACTGGCTAAGTGTCTTTTTTGTAGTAGGAAATGTCAGGTTAATTTCAATATTGTAACTTTTTTAGTGCTTGTGAAAAAAATTGTTAAACACATTTTATGTACCCCCTTTAAGGGGCTGTATCTTAACTAGGGGGGCATAGCCCCCCTAGGCGCTACCCGCGCAGGGGCCTCCGGCATCCACCTACATGTGTTTTTTGTTATTACCTAGCCGCTCCGCGGCGGGGCTCCGCCGTTCACCTGCATGCGACAGATCCCCACTAGGCGCTTTCTTATTACCTCCGCGGCAGGGCTCCGCCGTTCTCCTGTATGCGCCAGATTCGCCTACATGTGTTTTTATTATTACCTAGATTTGACCACCGTTTTGGGTGGATGCACCGAGAAGCTTGAATGTAGGTTGATGCTTTAATTCATTGGCCACACTCCTGCGGACTGTGATGGGGGTACATAGCACCCAAATTCGTTCATTATAACATATGTGACCGTTTAACATTTTAAGAGATATTGCGAACGATTCGCTTACTATATTACGTATCGAATAGAAAAAAATATGTCAAAAATGACAGCTGTAAAAAAATAAACAACATTTTCGGATTCCTTACAATCGAATTACATAGAAACGATACCAAACTGTTGAAGTTCTGTTAACTTAGCCGCTCCGCGGTGGGGCTTCGACGTCCACCTATATGCAATAGATACCAAACTTTTGAAGTTCTGTTAACCTAGCCGCTCCGCGGCGGGGCTCCGCCGTCCACCTATATGCGACAGATACCAAACATTTCAAGTTCTGTTAATTTAGCCGCTCCGCGTCGGGGCTCCGCCATCCACCTATATGCGACAGATATCAAACCTTTGAAGTTCTGTTAACCTAGCCGCTCCGCGGCGGGGTTCCGCCGTCCACCTATATGCGACAGATACCAAACATTTCAAGTTCTGTTAACCTAGCCGCTCCGCGGCGGGGCTCCGCCATCCACCTATATGCGACAGATACCAAACCTTTGAAGTTCTGTTAACCCAGCCGATCCGCGCCGGGGCTCCGCCGTCCACCTATATGCGACAGATATCAAACCTTTGAAGTTCTGTTAACCTAGCCGCTCCGCGGCGGGGCTCCGCCGTCTAGCTATATGCGACAGATATCAAACCTTTGAAGTTCTGGTAACCTAACCGCTCCGCGCCGGGGCTCCGCCGTCCACCTATATGCGACAGATATCAAACCTTTGAAGTTCTGTTAAAATAGTCGCTCCGCGGCATGGCTCCGCCGTCCACCTATATGCGACAGATACCAAACATTTGAAGTTCTGTTAACCCAGCCGATCCGCGCCGGGGCTCCGCCGTCCACCTATATGCGACAGATATCAAACCTTTGAAGTTCTGTTAACCTAGCCGCTCCGCGGCGGGGCTCCGCCGTCTAGCTATATGCGACAGATATCAAACCTTTGAAGTTCTGGTAACCTAGCCGCTCCGCGCCGGGGCTCCGCCGTCCACCTATATGCGACAGATATCAAACCTTTGAAGTTCTGTTAACCTAGTCGCTCCGCGGCATGGCTCCGCCGTCCACCTATATGCGACAGATACCAAACATTTGAAGTTCTGTTAACCTAGCCACTCCGCGGCGGGGCTCCGCCGTCTACCTATATGCGACAGATACCAAACCTTTGAAGTTCTGTTAACCTAGCCGCTCCGCGCCGGGGCTCCGCCGTCCACCTATATGCGACAGATATCAAACCTTTGAAGTTCTGTTAACCTAGCCGCTCCGCGGCGGGGCTCCACCGTCTACCTATATGCGACAGATATCAAACCTTTGAAGTTCTGTTAACCTAGCCGCTCCGCGGCGGGGTTCCACCGTCTACCTATATGCAACAGATATCAAACCTTTGAAGTTCTGTTAACCTAGCCGCTCCGCGGCGGGGCTCCGCCGTCTACCTATATGCGACAGATACCAAACCTTTGAAGTTTTGTTAACCTAGCCGCTCCGCGCCGGGGCTCCGCCGTCCACCTATATGCGACAGATATCAAACCTTTGAAGTTCTGTTAACCTAGCCGCTCCGCGGCGGGGCTCCACCGTCTACCTATATGCGACAGATATCAAACCTTTGAAGTTTTGTTAACCTAGCCGCTCCGCGGCGGGGCTCCACCGTCTACCTATATGCAACAGATATCAAACCTTTGAAGTTCTGTTACCCTAGCCGCTCCGCGGCGGGGCTCCGCCGTCTACCTATATGCGACAGATATCAAACCTTTGAAGTTCTGGTAACCTAGCCGCTCCGCGCCGGGGCTCCGCCGTCCACCTATATGCGACAGATATCAAACCTTTGAAGTTCTGTTAACCTAGTAGCTCCGCGGCATGGCTCCGCCGTCCACCTATATGCGACAGATACCAAACATTTGAAGTTCTGTTAACCCAGCCGCTCCGCGGCGGGGCTCCGCCGTCTACCTATATGCGACAGATATCAAACCTTTGAAGTTCTGGTAACCTAGCCGCTCCGCGCCGGGGCTCCGCCGTCCACCTATATGCGACAGATATCAAACCTTTGAAGTTCTGTTAACCTAGTCGCTCCGCGGCATGGCTCCGCCGTCCACCTATATGCGACAGATACCAAACATTTGAAGTTCTGTTAACCTAGCCGCTCCGCGGCGGGGCTCCGCCGTCTACCTATATGCGACAGATATCAAACCTTTGAAGTTCTGGTAACCTAGCCGCTCCGCGCCGGGGCTCCGCCGTCCACCTATATGCGACAGATATCAAACCTTTGAAGTTCTGTTAACCTAGTCGCTCCGCGGCATGGCTCCACCGTCTACCTATATGCAACAGATATCAAACCTTTGAAGTTCTGTTACCCTAGCCGCTCCGCGGCGGGGCTCCGCCGTCTACCTATATGCGACAGATATCAAACCTTTGAAGTTCTGGTAACCTAGCCGCTCCGCGCCGGGGCTCCGCCGTCCACCTATATGCGACAGATATCAAACCTTTGAAGTTCTGTTAACCTAGTCGCTCCGCGGCATGGCTCCGCCGTCCACCTATATGCGACAGATACCAAACCTTTGAAGTTCTGTTAACCTAGCCGCTCCGCGCCGGGGCTCCGCCGTCCACCTATATGCGACAGATATCAAACCTTTGAAGTTCTGTTAACCTAGCCGCTCCGCGGCGGGGCTTCACCGTCTACCTATATGCGACAGATATCAAACCTTTGAAGTTCTGTTAACCTAGCCGCTCCGCGGCGGGGCTCCACCGTCTACCTATATGCAACAGATATCAAACCTTTGAAGTTCTGTTAACCTAGCCGCTCCGCGGCGGGGCTCCGCCGTCTACCTATATGCGACAGATACCAAACCTTTGAAGTTTTGTTAACCTAGCCGCTCCGCGCCGGGGCTCCGCCGTCCACCTATATGCGACAGATATCAAACCTTTGAAGTTCTGTTAACCTAGCCGCTCCGCGGCGGGGCTCCACCGTCTACCTATATGCGACAGATATCAAACCTTTGAAGTTCTGTTAACCTAGCCGCTCCGCGGCGGGGCTCCACCGTCTACCTATATGCGACAGATATCAAACCTTTGAAGTTCTGTTACCCTAGCCGCTCCGCGGCGGGGCTCCGCCGTCTACCTATATGCGACAGATATCAAACCTTTGAAGTTCTGGTAACCTAGCCGCTCCGCGCCGGGGCTCCGCCGTCCTCCTGGCAGTGACAGATTCGCCTACATGTGTTGATATTATTATTATTATTATCTAGATCTGACCACCGATTTGGGTTCAGCCTGAATGTAGGTTGATGCATTAATTGCTTGGCCACACTCCTGCGGACTGTGATGGGGTACATAGCACCCAAGTTCGTTCATTATAACTATGTTACTGTTTCACATTTTAAGGGACCAGCTATAACTATAATAAGAAAGGTCAGCTTTTAACTATCAAAAAATATATAAAATTTTCGAATTGCTCATACTCAAATTATATAGAAATGATACCAAACTTGTTAAAATATGTTAACAAAAAAAATGTCAAAAATGACAGCTGTCAAAAAGTAAATAAATTGTTCGGATAACTTATACTCTAATTGTATAGAATTGACACCATACTTTTAAAATTCTGTCAAAATTGCACTCATTCTTTACTAAAGAATCATCAATTTGACAGCTGTCAAAAATAAATTCAATTTTCCGATTCCCTATACTCAATTTATATAGAAACGATACTAGACTTGTGATATTATGTTAACCTTGCATTTGTTACTAACCTATGAAATGTCAATTTGACAGCTGTCAAAAAATATATAAAATTTTCGAATTCCTCATACTCAAATTATATAGAAACGATACCAAACTCGTGAATTCTTGTTAACATTGCAACTATTACCAATGTAATATACGTCAATTTGACAGCTGTTAAAAAATTAACCAAATTTTCGGATGGCCTACATTCGAATTAGACGAAATCGACACCAACTTTGCGAAATTCTGTTGCCATTACGCCTATGATCTACAGTTAACCGAAATCAAAGAATTGTTAAAAATGACAGCTGTCAAAATATGAATTAAATTTTCGGATTCCTTGCCCTCGAGTTATACGAAAACGACACCAACTTTGTGAAATTCTGTTAACCTTGAACTTTTTACTAACCTATGAAACGTCAATTTGACAGGTGTCAAAAAATGTAAATTATTTTTAAAACCCTTTTAGCAATTTTAACATAACGTACTACTTGAATTTTCTTCAAATTGCCAAGTTATCAAATTAAGCCTATTTTTCCACACGGTGTGCATGATTTATTCAAATCTGATGAATTTAAACACTTGCCCTTGTCTAATTTTCACTAATTGCGGTAAAAGCCACGCCTTTCATACATTTCGGGCGAAATTTAGAAATATTGCTGTTACCGTTACGTAATTTCTTGTTTTTCTCCAAGATCGAACATGTTTCTGGTAACTTTATATATATCAAAATGTTCGGAAAAGATCAAGGAATCAGATAAACCTAGAAATAATTCTCCAAAAGGAAAGTTATAGAAGATATAACAGAATAAACCAGACTTTTAGTAAAAAAAAATTTTAAAAAATTTATAAAATATTTTTTTTATCCGCCAAAGGATATTTTTGGAACACGCAGTCTACGTGGAACATGAAGGTAATTTATTCCTTTAAACTATAGGCTAAAGAAATATTGAAAAAGTTACAACACACAGCCGGCTTTTAGTAAGAGGATGTCAAAATTAGTGATTATTGCTTAATCGATTATAGATATTCTTGTATAAGAAATTAAGAAACTAAACTATGGTTCGTAATCGTGTTCTGATGTGCTCTTTCCGATGACGTACATAACATTTCGATGAAATATTATTTTACCCCATAAAGAGCAAAAAAAAATTTTACGAAATCATCAAGTTCAGTTTTTCGCAAATTTCTCCATTTTATAGGCCTTTTAGCATGATATGATGTATTGTGAAATATTAGTATTTGAGATGACCTATTCACCGGTTCAAACCCGGAGCCAATCTATGCTACTCAAGTCGATTAATTCATTATCGAAAATGACTCTGCATTGCCCATGATTTACAACATTAAAAAAATCGAAAACCCGACTTCCCGACATTTTATCAAAAAACTCTCGCGACGACTTTTTCTAAATAAGTTTCTTGATAACATACTAGAATATAAACTGAATCGCTTAAGTTTTACGAGACCGGCAAGTCGTAGAAAAAAATATTTAATTTTTTCACATTTTCTGATTATTTCGTTTAATAACTTATGAACGGAACACTCTGTATAATAACGTACATCGGCTAAGGATACGCCATATATACCAAAATATACCCAAAAAGTTTCATTGCTCCAACGTGGACCGATTAGAAGAAATGAAATAAATTGTGTCAAGATGCACCGTTTTTGGACCCTCCCATAAGCCCAATGTAAATAGGTCGTTGCATACCATTTTGGAAATCGGGAAAATGGTAGGAAATTTTCCATTTTGGGCAACGGTAGGGGTCATTATCGAAAGCCGAAATCCCATAGAATCTTTTCCATACCATTTCCATTTTCAAATCGTTCAATTAACTTCTGGATCTCGCTAAGAAAAAGGCTATTTTGGCACATTTCGGCCGAATTTTGACAGTCAACAAATTGGGTTAATTTTATTCCAAGGCATGCTGATTAAAATCGACGAAGTGTGCAGATTTGCAAAAATTGGCCGTCCCAGCTCGGAAAAACGTCGCTTTTCTCCCGATTGAAATGAAATTTCAAAAATTTTGAAAAATAATAATGTTTAGAGAAAAGATAGACGGAAAGAATACGCCTATAAAGAACTCTCCGAAATGATATTTGTAGGAGTTATTCGTGACTGAACAAAACTTTTAGTGAAAAATGGATGAAAATGGTTATATTTAATTTCTTTTAACCATTTAGATATTAATTCGAAGAGCGCTCTTGGTGTCAATCTTCAAGTACCATCATTCCCCGCGACGAAAAAGCAATAAAATATGGAATATTTTTAATAGAAAAGCGTATAGACGAAATTAAGTGTAGCGGTGACAAATTTTTGCATTTCCAAAAAACTAAAATTCATTCGTTAATAGTAATTTCATTATTTAAATCGAAGAAAGCAAATTATACGTATCGAATGTGCTCTATCTAGATCTTTCCGGTAACGTAAACTAAACTTCGATCAAAAGCCGTTTTTACCTCGAAAAAAATGAAAAACCGTCTATTTTTACCCCGAAATATCAACTTGTTCAGTATTTTCAAATTTTTACCATTTTCTAATAACTTTAGGTATAGACAGATGTATTGATGGCACCTAGTTTTTGAGATGGGAAATCGAAAATTTCAAACCGCGTGAAGCTCGGACCCGCCCAGTTCGAGCTATTAGGTACCCAAAATGACCCTTTTTTGCCAAATATCGACTTTCAAAAATTCTTTTAAATTACTTCTAATCGTCGCACGTTACCCAAAAACAATAGGGTTCTGAAGCGTCCGGTCTACGCCACACTCCGAAAATTTAAATCAAAAAAATTGCGATTTGCGGCCTGAAACGTAGCACAACTGAAATCGCCGAAAAGTCGACTTTGACGTTTAATACCTTCGAAACGGCACACCCTGTATACTTGAAATTTTCAGTCAAGACGCCGCCACTATCCAAAATTAAAACCAGAAAGTTTCGTCGTTTCGACTCTGACAGATTTCTCGCAAAAAAATCGAGACCTCGAAAATGTCAAAGGTGACGACGACAACAGACGAACTCAAGGTCACTGGAAAGCCGTAATACATAGCACCAGAATTGGTGCTATGTAACAAGGGATGCTCCAATGAAGTTTCTTTATATGAAAGATCCTATCTTTTTTTCGATGAGGAATCACCCGCTTAAATGTTTTACCCTTATTTAGTTACACCCTGTATAAATATACACCGTAAGTCAGTTCAGCCGTTACCACGCCCGACTTTTATTCAAAAACATTTTATATAAGAAAATATAATTTTATCAGGTAGTGGGATTATAATAAAGGGATTTTCAGTGTATTGTAATTTTTAGTCCGGCCCCTTATGTTGTTAAAAATGTCAATATGCCCCGTTCCTCAAATATTTGATTATTGCCTTATTTAACGAAGAAATAAATAATGCTAAGCAACTATTTTCCGAGAAATAGGTGTCGACAGATTTCTGCTCAGATTTATCCGGAAGTACTATGATATAACGGTAAAAGTTACCTTCTACTCGCTAGACTTAATAGGATATTTGAAGGGTTTTCTGATGGTTAGATATGTACACCTACCTCATACTGATGAGAATAATAGAGCTCGAGACCGGTATGCAGGGTGGAATTCTATCAATAGAATAAGCTTCCTTTTTGTATGAATATGTATTTTAATATTCCGGAAAATTATTTGTTAATTTTTGATTCTATAAAGCATCTCAGGTTATTGCATATTTTTTTTTTTTTTTTTTATGATCAAACACAAGCACTATAGGAAAATCCTTTAGGGCACTCTGGGAGTGGTGCGTGTGCGCAAAAAGCGATTCACGTTGGTTTTGAATCGTTGGAGGTTATATTCGTTGGGAAAAACGACCTCGGGAAGGTCGTTCCACAAGGATGTAGTCCTCCAGATAAAAGAATTCTTAAATAATGAAGTTCGAGGAGTACTAGGCTTAACCACATATGGATGGGCGGCAGTGGTTCGTCGTGTATTTCTGCTATTCGTCGCTCTGGGCGGAATTAAGAGAGCAAGGTCAGCCGAGCACCATGAAAATATTTGTAAAAGAGAGTCAAATCCCCAACCTCTCTTCGATGTTCTAGGCTGTCGAGGTTCTTCGTCAGCTCGTAAATGGCGTTTATGGCATACCTATATTTACTGCAAATCTTGGTAAACTGAATCGGTAAAATGACTTTCCTAATAGTCGAAATCAGGTCGAGGTTTAAAGGGGCTACGGGTATTGCATCCCCGATCTAACGGCCTAAGGATCTCGCATGCTAGCTCCTGTAATAATGCTATAACCTTAAATGGATGATGTTATATAATAGTGAGTTATCCCACTTTATTTTCGTTAACCTCGTAAAAACGATAAATTTGCTCAGCTATCAGTAGACAATAATAATAAAGGAAATGTATTTATGGGGCTTGGCCATATTACATAACAACATCTAAATATTATAATCAGTACATACTTTTCATTTCCTGTAAATAAAGGATATATTTTCTTAAATTCCTATTGATCCTGTGGTTCGTAATTTTTTTCCGACATACTTTAACATAGAAGGTTCAGATTTAGTACAGTTAAAGTTATTAATTGATCAAACATATATTTTATTCACTATACGTTCTAAAATTACTATTATTTTAATACTTGTAGATAACATTAAGTTCTTAATTATTTTACTTAATTTCTCAAAATTTATTCTGTGGCACTTGTGGTAGGTAAAAAATTTTACATTTTTTATTGATATGATGAACTAAACACTAATGTCTCCTCATCTATTACCATAGATAATATTAATGCCTTTTATATGTCGTTCTTCCTATAGAAGACAAATTAAACTTCAATATTATTTCAAAATAATTAAACTATTTCGCTGACCAGTATCAATAAATATATTTACAGATATAATCAGGCTCTAATAATTACACAACACAATTATGTATAGATTCAATTATACTGGAAAATATATAATTTTTTAAAAACAACGTAACTTATTAAGAAACTACCAAAAATATATATATTTTAAGTTAGGATATGTATGTAAAACCAAAAATATATGTGGTTTCGAGCAAGGTTAGTACATACCTCTGTGGCTCCAAGGCAAAACTTGATATGTCAAGTTTTTCCGATTTATCAATTTTAATGTAGATATGTCCGTAATATATGTCTACATATGATGGCAAAAGCTGATATGTTTTATCACTTTCTTAACTGTACGAAACGGTAATGACATATATTGATATGTCTTTATTGTAATAAAAATGTTAAGGCAAATCATGATAAGTCGGTTTATCAAGTTTTGGCCTGGTAATTTAGCACGTAGGCTGCGCGTCTACAGGCTAGGCCAGAACTTGATATGTCGTCTAAAATTCAAGTTTCGACAAGAGTTTTTGACATTCGGCTGGCAATATTAACGTGATATGGATGTATTTTAGTGGTTATGTTTATTGGGAGCCGAAAAAGCCCGTAATAAAAGTAGTAATTATTATTTAAATATATTTTTTGCAATTGTTTAGAGTTACTTGTTCGGTATGAGTAGCAGGAGTAAAAAAATAGTGCAGCTTGCAATAATTGAAAGTACCTCGTTAAAAAATATTGAACAGGATCTTAGCAATGATGCTGATAAGAATGAAGGTAAGTTTACAACTTTTTTAGTTCATTATTCTACGTAACAAAGTGAACTGTATTATTAGTAAATATAATACTTTTTCTTTTTTCTAAACCATATTATAATAATTATTATAGTTCTTGATTTTTGGTTTTTTGGTAATACCTATATTAATAGGGAGATATTTGTGATTTTTTTAATATATACCACGTTCAATCTATAAAAAACCACAAGATTATTTGACTAATAATTGTATTATTAGTATTTATAATAAATTTGTTTAAAAATTCTCTGCAGTAATCTGATCAATGCTTTTAATACACCTTAGTGTTTTTATAAAGTGGTGTAAAATGCAGGGTGAAAAATACCTGCGCGGAAGGTGTTAAAAGCTAGCAATCGTTTGTACATCGTGTTCATGTGTTTGCCTTGTTAGAAAATATAACGTCTATAATAATATACTATATAGAGCCAGTTCCACTGATGTTGGAAAATTATATCGAAGATAGCGACGACTCCATAGCTGATAAAAACTTCATGCCAAACTTTGAAGAAGCCGATGAATTTTCTGATGATAATGATTCCCATTCGAGTCCTCATAAATTATCGAAACGTCGACGTGTCGTGGAAGATATTGCAGATCTGCCAGACGCAGATGAAGTAGATAAATCTGACCAAACCAATAACGACGCTTTATTAGCTGTTGTCGAAGGTAATAATATAGCATTTTATTCCTGATATTATAGATAATTTTGACGATTTTTTAGGCCATAATCCAGTTAATAGAAAACAGCAAAGAGATCTTAAAATTCATGGACTGGAATATGTGAAAAAGAAAATAATACCAGCAAAAAATTGTTGCCGAGCTAAATGTCACATATTTTGTCCACCTACAACTCAAGTTGAACTATTTGAAAGTGTCCACACATTAACAAAAGAAGCACAAGAACAGATTATTTTTAGTGGCATTTCAATTAAACAAAAATTACCGGAACGCAAAGGTCGTTCAAAAACGGGAAAACAACATTTTAGGGACATCACAGCATTATATCAAATAAAAATTAACAACGAACCCGTCAAAATATGTAAAAAAATGTTTCAATGTGTTTTTGGGCTTTCGAGAGGAAAATTGGATATTATGGTCACGAAAGTAAAAAAATCTGATGGAACATCGTTGCCTCTGGGAGACATGCGAGGACGTCATGAGCCGAAAAACAAAATGAATAAACAACGTAAAAAAATTAAAGAACATATAGAAAGATATCCGAAGTATGAAAGTCACTACACTCGTCGGGATACCAGTAAAAAATATCTTCCAAGTTACCTAAATGTTAAAAAAAAATGTATGACGAATACAAACACGATTACAAATTATCCGGCCAATCGGATTGTGGATCATATAGCATGTTTAGCGAAGAGTTTAAAAATACTGGATATAAGTTTAAGCAGCCTAAAACGGATACCTGCAAAACATGCGATTCTTTTGAGCTAACTTTAAAGCAATCCAAGAATAACTTAGAAGAAAAAAACAAAATTCAGATTGATTTTGAAACCCATAAAAAATTAGCTGATCAAGGATATGCACAAAAAAAATTAGACAAAGAGATGTGTCTTCAAACCACAGATAAAACGGTACTCGTGTTTGATCTGCAACAGGTTCTTGCCACGCCTTCCCTGACGGCTAATATTTCATTTTATAAACGTCTTCTGTCTACCTACAACCTGACCATCCGTGATTGTTCAAAAGAAGGTGGCACAGAATGCTACATGTGGCATGAGGCCATCGGCGGAAGAGGATCAGAGCAAATAGCTTCTTGTATGTTTAAAAAACTTCAAAGCCTCCCAGCATCAATATCACATGTTATAACATATTCCGATACTTGTGGGGGGCAAAATCGTAACATAAACATGGCTGTAATGTTCAGCTACGTAGCAGCGTTAAACCAAAATATTTCTACCATTGACCAAAAATTCCTTTTGCCAGGGCATACTCATCTAGAATGTGATGCAGACCATGCACGCATTGAAAGGGCAAAAAAATCATACAATGTCCCTATCATGATCCCTAGAGATTGGTATACGTTTGTAGCTTCTGTAAGAGGCAAGAAGCCTTTTATAGTCGAGAGAATGACTCAAAGCCACTTTTTATCCTTTTCGGATTATTTAACTAACGAACTAGTCAAAAGAAATTTGGACATAGAAAAGAAAAAAGTTAATTGGCTGCAGATCAGATGGCTAAGATATGAAAAAGAATTTGGTGTAATTCAATATAAATATTCACTTTTAGAAGAAGAGCCATTCAGCATTTTTGATTTACGTCGCACAAGACCATTGAGATCAAGCACATTGTCAACGTCGTCGTTAAACTTAAGGCCTCCTAAATGCTGCTATAATGGCCCACTTCCAATAAACCCTTTAAAAAAGAGAGACTTGATTAGTTTAATAAATGAAAAACTTATAGATGAAGATTGTCATGATTTTTATAAGAATTTAATTACATCTGAGAAGGCACCTGAGTTAGGATTTGTTGAAGGAGATTCTGATGACGAAAATTAAAGAAATAATAATCTTACATGTTGGTCAACACTATTATTATTGTCTCTTTCCAATAAATTTTTTTAATGTTTTGTTTTAGTTTTCCTTGATATGTCTCAACTTACTTGCACAAAGGTAAAGGCAAAACTTGATATGTCAATTTTCCGGCAAAAAACATGTGATATGTCCCAACTTACTTGCACAAAGGTAAAGGCAAAACTTGATATGTCAATTTTCCGGCAAAAAACATGTGATATGTCCCAACTTACTTGCACAAAGTTAAAGGCAAAACTTGATATGTCAATTTTCCTGCAAAAAAAATGTTGGAAATCCACCAATTAGTTAAGGGACTTTCTTCTATTGGGTATACCATTATCCCAACAAAAATTTATAGCTGGCAAAAATTTTAGTGCAAAGTTATTCATTAATTTATAATTGTAGACTACTTTAACCAGCTCTCCTGAGAAATTAGCAAAAGTGACATATCAAGTTTTGCCTTAGAGCCACAGACCTAATGCCTCATCCACATACAAAATTTGTTGTTTTTGAGCTCTCAAGCCAACCGACAGAGAAACCGATGAAAATGGGAAATATGCTTTCTATGCTGCAGGGTCTCTAAAACATTGAGATTTGATTCTCGCAAACAATTTTTATCGCGTTTACAATATCTTCTTCCGGGAGAGTAGAAAAGTTTAAATAGTATTATTTTCTCCTTAAACTAAAATGCAAGTCAGGCGGTAAAATCGAAATTTTCACTATGACCAAAGTACGCCCAGTGAGACTTGAGTGGACGAAGTCAGGTAGTAAATTAATGTATATTATATTTACCAAATAACTATCATCAGTTTCCCAAGAACTCCACTCTAGCAACAGATTTTAATAAAAAACACAATAATATTTCATTGGATATTTAAGTAGGTAATATCTTGCTTTACCGGTCAACTTTGGCCATGTATAATATAGTTTCGATGTTTTAACACACTATTTCAGCAGCTCTTCTCAGTTTTGGTGATATAATATCCCGAATTATGCAAATGAAACTAGAGATTCTGTTATAAATTTGCAGTAACAAAATTAGGTAAACCTAAATAAATTATTTGATAAACTTGTTGGGGGTTAGATCGTAGCTTTTATCATAACTCAATTTTATGTAGTCTGCGCCTACCTTGGGATATCAATACATAAAGTTCGTCACTATATCCATGCGGAGGTCACATAAGTTTGCTAATTATAATATAATTTAATCATATCATATACCTAATACTATTATAATAATATCCAATTAACAATCCAACTAATAGATTGTTATTGTATCATTTGTAATAGTACAGGGTATTTCATGAAGGTCGCCCACCGGCCATATCTCTGTTACTACTGGGCATAGTAGTTCAGGATAAAAAAATTCATGAATAAAAGTGGCCATGCGAAAATCTTGGAAATTAAATATATCGTCAAAAAAGTAAATATCAAAATTCTGAATATTCTCACAGTACGGTACACCTTTCATTATATCGTCAAAAAGTCTGGACAATTCTGTATCATTTAGATGTAAGGCTCATTGGCGTACCGGCCTTGATTAGAGTGATTATATCATTTAAATAAATGTAACTGTAATGACTTATTCAATTTTAGTAAACCTTAGCTTATTTGGAAGATGTATGTAAGTAGTTTTAATTGTCGTAGTATCCAATGGTACAGGATATCTTCTAATACAGTTGCTAGATGGCGCAATTTGCAATAATAACAATTTTTTTGATTTTATTTCGAAAACTTAAATCATACGGTATATGATATTATAATGAGAATGTAAATTAAATTTGCTAGAAAAAACGTGCAAACCAGTGTTCTATATCTTCTGTCGTTTGAGAGTTATTACCAGAAGAATGATTTTTAACACTTTAATTGTTATTTTAAATAGAACGACCTGTATATTTTGGCATTTTTCGATTATCTGTAAAAATCTCAGTAACTTTTGCTAAGTATTTAATATACCAATCTCTAACCGAGAACAAAATCTCTCTTGAGATATAATTTATTAAAGGAATTTTTGAGTATGGGTCTATATATATTTGACTTATGAGTATATATTATATTACACCTGGAAGGTATAATGCTTGAAAATGTTAATGTATTATATTAATTATTCTTCTGATAATAACTCTGAAATGAAAGGAGATATAGAATTGCGGTTCCCACAATTTTTCTTGTAAATTTAATCTACTTTCCCATTATGAATCATAATTATACTGTATGATTTAAGTTTTCAAAATAAAATCAAAAATAATGTTTTTATTACAAATTTCGCCCTCTAACAATTAGAAACTATCCTGTACCACTTGATGCGACAAGTACCAAGTAGTTATATTTCTCTTCCAAACAAGCTAAGGTTTACTAAAATTGAATTAGTCGTTTAGACGTTACAGCAATTTAAATGGTCACACTTTCAATAGCTTCACTCTTATCAAGGTGAAACAGAATTGTTCAGACCTTTTAACGATGTTACCAAAGGTATACCTTAATGTTAGAATATTCGGAGAAATTTAGAATTTTAATATATACTTTTCAATTGTGCCCCTCACGGCGAAATACGGAATTTAAAAATATTTGCCAGAATTTTCTCATGGCCACTTTATTAATGATTTTTTCCTATTGCATTTGCATACCCAGTAGTTGCCAAGAAATGAAACACATTATACATTACATGATCTGTGTTGAAGGAGCCTATGATATTACGTACAGAAGAAAAAAAATCATTTATTTACTTATTTGTGAATATACAGGATAATACCCAACAGGAGTGTCCGTACTTTATATTTTAGCTTCCAGTTCTATAAACAATAAACTTAAAACAGTTCAATGCAAATTTATTACATTATCCATTAAATTATACATGAAAAAATTATATTGAATTATACAAAAATATTATTATATTCTAGGAAACAAATTTGGTTGATTTTTTTTAACTCTATTAAGACATATGAAAACTGTATAATTTTGACGTCCCCCCATATCATAATAATTAAAGTTACAAGAGTAAAGATATTAAGAATCGGAAAACAACAGATCCAATCCCAGAGATTCTTATTGATACACATTTACCTGTGAAATTAAGCTGCCATTATAAATCGTTTACAACCTATTTAATAATTATCATAATCTGTGGAATGGGATCTGTCTATATTTTGAATGTAAGTGATGTTTTTGTCTGTTGACGTCTGTTGACGTCTTTTGAACTCATGACCTTCCTAACTTATGTCCTTTTCGAACATACGTCCCTTTCGAACATACGTAGTTTTCTAACTTATATTTGAATATATTATCCATTAACTGGAAGCTAATCCGTGGGGTGCAGCCCACAAAGTTTCTCGAACTTGCCACTATGCATTGTTAGTGCGCCATCTAATAAATTTATTACTGGAGATGCATTGGGCTGGTATATAATGAAAAATAAACTAGAAATTGGGACCAATGTTCAGATCCTCTTTAAATCGACCTTACAGTATATCAATAAGTTAATTTCTTCTAAAAGTTTTGTGTTTTAGGTTTTTAGACACGTAAACGTTTAAATACTTTCTTCTTACAGTTATTAGCAGCATTAACAGAAAGCACGTAATCAGACTGAGAGAAAAGAGGAAACTCGTTCCTTAAAACTTTTTGTTCGTAAGTTGAAGAATACTCGATAAACCCCATTATTCCAATTGCACATACGTTATTAAATTAATAGCTTACTAGGGTCATTATCAACAAACTGGGAATTTTTACCACTGAAAATAAAAGAATTAAATGTAGCCGAACTTAAAAATTATTCTTTAATGCTAACCTACGTCTTAACAATAATTGGAATGCTAGTCTATTACTAAGAACTAAAATTTCGTTAAATTTTTAAAATGGCGTATTGTAATGGATTTGAGTATCTTTAAACTGAGCTCAACAAAAAAATTCTTTCTTATTATATAATCAAAAAATTAAACTAGTTTGTATGGAATAAACTACTCAAGAATGAATAAGAAACTGAAATTTTTTTATATTATTTTGAGAATATTTTGCAGTAGAACTCAGTGACAGGGATAGTTTTCCAAGATTGGATAGATTATTTTGTCGACTTTGATATGACGCTAATTTATAATTTAAAAATGCTATATTTCTGTATTAAACAGGGTGTATACAACTATATAAATCATTTACGATTAACACCATATTCTCCAGACTTTAACCCGATTGACAATCAAGTATGCATTGGAAATTTACAGAAAGATTTATAAAAAATTTTAAAATCTTATGCCTACTGTGACATTTTCCATTATTTTCATTTCATCCTCGGCTATTTAAGATATTCAAAAATTATAAATTATACAGGGTGAGTTTTTAAAGTGTTACAAGGCGATATCTCGCAAACGGTTTAAAATATTTTCTTGAAATTTTAATTAGGTAATAGTGAGATGGGGGTATTTAAACATATTTTTGTTATCTACCCCCTTTCCCCATTTTGAGGGGTGGGGGGTAACTTTGAAATTTTAAATGGGAATATGTACTTTTGTTTATTAAATTCGGATCTACGTAAAAAACTACGTATTTGTACAAAAAAAAATTTTTTGGTTAGCTCCACTGGTTACCGAATTATAATTAATTAGGTTATAAAAATTTAAAAAATATTATTTACCCTTTATCGCCTGTCATGTTTCAGAAGATGTTCGAAATGTCTCCCTTCAACTTCCAAACACTTTCTCACTCTTTTTTTAAACGAATTTCGTACCCGCTCTAACATTTCAGGTGTCACTAATAAGCAGGCAAAGCGGATTCGGTCTTTCATATTGTCTATAGTTGTAGGTGCAGTCGCCATGACTTTGTCTTTTATAAAGCCCCAGAAGAAAAAGTCAAGAGGGGTCAAATCCGGATACCTAGCAGGCCAATTGACCGGACCAGCTCGACCAATCCACCTGTTTTCAAACAATTCGTTTAAATGATTACGGGCCTGTATTGCATAATGCGGTGGAGCTCCATCCTATTGAAACCACATGTCAGAATTTATGTTTTGGTTTAATAATAGTGGTAATTCGTTCCTTAAAAAATCTGTATACATTTCTCCATGTAAATGGCGTTCAAAGAAATGCGGACCAATAACCCTATCTCCAATTATACCACACCAGACTGACCAAGGATGTTGATTTGGCACAGTTCTCATCCAGTGGGGATTTTCCGATGCTCAGTAGTGCATATTGTGTCTATTTACCTTTAAGAAAACAAACAATAAAAAAAAATTAATTTCTACCGACAAGGGATAACTTAAAATCCTATCTGGCCACAATTCTGGAAACTAGCTTCATCAGAAAAAACAACATTCTTTAGAAACCTGTTATTTCCTTGCATTTGCCCTGTTACCCAATTGCAAAATGTAACGCGATTTTCAAAGTCTTGCCCATAAAGCTCTTGGTGGAGTGTAATGTGGTATTGATGAAATTTGTACATATGCAATATGATCACAACCGATTTTTGGCTTATTCCAGCATCTGCAGCAAGCCGTCTGGAACCTACATGCGGGTTAATATCTACCATTCCTAAAACTCCAACTGCCCTATCTGCATCTGTTTTAGTTCGCTTCCGAAATCGTGGTTTTGACTTCAGGCTGCCAGTAGTGCGACATCTAGTTTCCAGCCTTTTAAATGCCATGTGACATTTCAGGTTGTTAGGAAACCTTTCCGCCCACCTTAGTGAAGCTTTTCTGTAGTTTCTTCTGCACTCCCCCAACATTAACAACATATCAACTTGCACACTAAAATACGCTTCCATGTTCAATTGACCAAGCTGAGAAATAATCGTTGATATGTAAAAATTCTCAACTGACTGAAGTCAAAACAACGCATTTCCATGTAAACGAATAATAAATTTGAAATAAGTGAACTTGATTTATCTTAAATTTAGTTATTTTTTAAATCCAATAGAAATTTAATAATAAATTAATTATAATTCGGTAACCAGTGGAGCTAACCAAAAATTTTTTTTGTACAAATACGTAGTTTTTTTACGTAGATCCGAATTTAATAAACAAAAGTACATATTCCCATTTAAAATTTCAAAGTTACCCCCCACCCCTCAAAATGGGGAAAGGGGGTAGATAACAAAAATATGTTTAAATATGTCCCCCATCTCACTATTACCTCATTAAAATTTCAAGAAAATATTTTAAACCGTTTGCGAGATATCGCCTTGTAACACTTTAAAAAACTCACCCTGTATAAATATATGGATGGAAATAAACCGACCGCGTTTAGTTTATTATTTTGAATAACGTTTTCTTTTGTAATATATTCAGAGAGTGGAATAATAATAAAGCAAAATATTAAAGTAGGCATAGAATTTTAAAATTTTGTATCTTACTCAATTTTTCTTTGTGAACATATTTTCTTATTACTATTTTTTCGTATCTCCTAAAGAAAAAGCACTTTACTAGAATATTTTTGTAAAGAAAGGCATACTTGATTTTCAATCGGGTTAAAATAGTGGTAATGGTAAATGATTTAATTCTAAGTTAATTGATTTCCATGGGAACGACCATTTATGAACAATTTAAGCCAACACACGACAACAACACCTGAAAAATTGTATGGTTTAATTCCCTTCCTGACTTAACTAAATAAATCGACGATTCCAAAAATTATTCTCCAGAACCTAGTAGCTCTCAAAAAATATCTTTAAATAAGGCAGAAATCATATTACTAAAATTTGGTAGCACATAAAAACTTTTGAAATTTGCAATGCTTCCTAAAACACCCTGTATAGTACAGGAATATCTTCTTAATAATAAATTAGGGTCTTATTAAAGTCGATAAAATTCTCTATCCAACCCTGGAGAGAGAGATCACTGATTTATCCTCAAAATTTTCAGTTGATTTTTCATTTTTGAGTAAGTAGTTCGGCGGCTGAATGGGTTTCTTAATTTCAGATTATAAGAATGATTAACAGTTAAATTAGGTGAAAATAATATCCCTTTTAGTTAAAATATTTTCGTTCCTCACCCGCAGTATCTCTTTACATATAACTTTTCCTGCACTATGGAAAATTTTAAATACAAAAAAGAAGTAGATAGATAGATCAAATACTCTTTAATTAACAATGGTGTTGGTATAATGAAGATAGGCATAACTATTTTTAAAGTTTGATAAATATTAAATTATTTACTATAATATTATACATTTAACCACTATCTATATTTTTTTTATGAGGAAGAAGTGTTTTATGCTTTTCTTTGTTCACTAACAAGTAGTAGTGAGAAACAATGGTACTTTATAAATACTAATTTGATATACAACGTGATCCATGCCAGCAACAAAAATGACGGGTCGGTATATGATAAATTAGGTTTAGTTATCTGGTTAGATTTACTGTTTTCCTATATGTAATAAAATGAAGTTAGTTGTTGGCGACAAGAATTTTTTAAATTAATAAAGTACATTACTTGAATCGCAATAATTTTATAATATTCTATTGATCTGCAAATAGGAATTTAGACTTTGACTAATCGAGTTATAAATTATTTTTAGGCAACAGATCGTGTTGCCCTTAACAATGTTTTGTAGGAAATTTAGATTTCTCATTTTTTATTACATTTATTGTGAGCCGTGCAAATATTTTTTACTTTTTAAGTCAACATTTATTAATACAAGGTGTCAATGTGAAAACTTCCCTCCCTTAATATCTCGGTTCCAGTAAATAATATTAAAAATCGGAAAGTTACGTCATTTTTATCGTGAAGGAGAACGCATTCAACACAATAATGTCTTTTAAATAATAATTTAAAAACCATAAATCTCAATGCACGCAGATAAGGTCTTACTTCCATTTTTGGAACGCGATTTCTTGGAAACTTCTACTCAAGAAATAATAAATTATGATCATTGAAAGAAATTTAAAAAACCTGTTAAATTATATGCCACTAGATACCCATTCTCATTTAAGACTTTAAGGGTAACATCTACCCCTCCCACGGAAATAAACCGCTAAATTGATTATTTAATGACCCTTAAAGTCTTAAATGAGAAGGGGTATCTTGTGGCATATAATTTAACAGGTTTTTAAAATCTCTTTCAATCATCATAATTTATTATTTCTTGAGTAGTAGTTTCCAAGAAATCGTGTTCAAAAAATGGAAATAAGACCATATCTGCGTGCATTGAGATTTCATAGGAAACAACTCGAAAAAGAATAAATTATAGTAATATTAGAAATAGATTTAAACTATTTTTACAATGATATACTACTTGACCTCTTTTCCCATTTAAGACTTTACGGGTAACATCCATCCCTTCCAGGGGGTTAAATCTCGATGGTTACATATATTCTTTAAAATTGCCCCCCTTAAAAATAAAATTGACATTTCTTTCCGATTTTATATATATTATTTACTGGATGCAAGATATTAAGGGCGGGAACTTCTCAACTTGACACTCTGTATATTTTAAGCTTATACGATTCCAAAATAAAAATGTACAGATAAAATAAAATGTTTTGACTTTAACAATATAATTCAAGTCACACATTACGTTGTTATATTTCAGGAAAACAAATAAATATAATACTTGGATGCGAATTTTAGAAAAAACAGGACTGTTAGATGAAAAAATAGTGGTAGATTTTCATTCTACGTGAAATTTGTTCAAATTATAAAATATATTTAGATGAATTTTATCTCATTTTATTTCTCCCAACTATAGATATAGATTTCTTTCCGCAGATAAAGTAGTCACGTCTACTAGCTAGTATGAAATTAATAAAAGATTACCTATATATTAAAAGACTTAATAAAATTGAAAAAACCAGCGAATTAAATTGATAATAATTAAATAAAGCCGAATGTATTACTCGATAAGTGAAAAGTTGATACATACAGGATGATTGATAGTCTATTAGACGTTTATTAAGAACTAGTTAACGGATCACTTTGAAAATTAGGTCGCTTACATAAGACGATATGATCTCTTTTATAAAAACAATATCAGCCGTGCAGTATTGCCGCTTCTACTAGAAAGTATTAGCAACTTTGATAATTTAAATTGGATATTATTATATTGTTAGACTCTTGTAGCATTTAAAAATCCCAAGATACCTATCTTGAGGTAAATGCTACTGTTTTATGATTTAAAAAGGATACAAAACACTTTAGTTCACTTGTTCACTTTAATTTTAAAAGTTAATAAATAAAAACAAACAGGTTCCGATGTGAGCCAATGTCATTTGGGTTCATACAAGCTCGAAAAAAGTTCTTCAAATATTGTAGGATAGAAGACAAATCATGGGAAGGGTTTTCGTTAAAGCAAACCACAAAAGTCTTAATTCCAGATAGTTGCAAACGTCAGAGGACCATATCGAGATTCCTTCGAATAACCTAAAAGAACAATATAAGTGACATAAAACAATATTTGACCTCCATTGTATATTATTTTTAAATTTCATGATTACTTAATTACCTTGTATTATAGAATTTTCCTTCTAAAACGTGGATTTTTGCGGTTTTGTTTATTTTTCGATTGACAGTCAGGAGTCGATGACTTTTTAGGATTTGTAAAAATCGATAACAGATGACTGGTAGTGGTCGAGCAAGGCAGCGAGCACAGAAGAAGATTAGGTGCAAATCCTCCTTTTTATTTCAGGCCTTTGTCACTAATAGGGAGTGGCTCAGGATATTTTTGGTTATTAATTAGGTTTTCGCTGATGGAGCCAGCGGAGGACCGGAAACGGTTTTTTTGTAAGTTAGTCGGACGAGAGGAAGTGACGTATTTGGGACCGAGTTTTTCTGATAAAGAGTAAAGAAGGGCAAGACACTTTCTGTCAAGAAGTCCGAAGATGAGGTGCTAATATCTTGAAGCCTTCGTTAAAAGTGTAAATTTTGCGGCAAGATGGTCGGTGCAGTGAAGTAAATAACATCGTAATGTCCTTTCGATATATATGGGTGCAGAAACACGAAGGATGTCTACGATTTTAGAAGATTTGGTTTATGGGTGTCGTGTGGCGACAGAATCCCAGTTGATTCCCTCATGGTAGAGGTAGGTGTTGATTTATAAGAGATAAAGGGTTGTTGTAACGAGATTGATCGTTACGATTTTGTTAGAGAACAATTATTAAGGTAGAAAATTATTTTAGGGCTCCACTATGGGATGTTATGCTCCACTATGGGATGTTATGCTCTATTATGGGATGGTATGCTCTATTATGGGATGGTATGCTCTACTATGAGATGGTATGCTCTACTATGAGATGACGTTTCATTCTACTTCTGGATAGTTCTTCCTACTCCAGGAAGGTCCGTTCTGTTTTTGGGACGGCGATGTTCTTCTACGAAGTACTTTCGTAAGAATCTTCAAGTCAAAATCATGGTCAGCGTCAAGCTTCATTCAGAATTTTCAGCAGTCAATTGCCAGTGACGTCCCCATTCAGAAAAGCAGTTCATTCGTGGGTGGTGGCTCGTGGACGCTAGTCTGTGAGTGGAAACTTGTCTGAGGAAGGATCCGATCGGGTATCATGACATTTTTTTATTTTTAATTATTGACCATAGACAATTTTTTTATCGAAATTAAGATATTTTCATTTTCAAGTATTAGTATTGTAAAAGACAATAAGGTATGCCTTCGTTTTAAACTATATATATAACTACACGCACCAGAAAACAAAATTCATGAATTTTCCCTGGGTAATTAAACTATACAGCGTACTGCAATTTCGAATTACCCCGGTTAAACATACCATCGTCTTAAATTCACTTTCTTTCAGGTTCCATAAATTGTATCAATAAATGTACCTACATAATTTTAGAAAAATGAAATAAGTAAGAATTTAATTTTGATTTCGTATAACCAGTTGATGTCATTTGATTCGCATAATTAAAGTGTGGAATAAAATCATAGTAATTAAATGATTATTTTTGTTTCAATAAATTTCTTCAAAAGGTTCTGGTTTCTCCAAAAAACCAGTGGCGCCCAAAGTTATTACTGGTAAACACAGAGTACTTGAGGCTGTAGGTGAACCAACGAACCTGAGAGCTAGCCTGGGCAACTATAGGTGAACCCTCACCAGGGCACCGTAGCACTCTCCATTATCTTCTTAATAACTTTCATTCACATACCGATCTGTTATCGTTCTCGAGACAATAATTAATTTAACTTTATTTTGAAAAACATGTTCTACAAAAAGGGGTGAATATTTTTGAACTCTGACGAACTAGCGCACTAAAATTTGGGTTGGAGTGAGGTAATACCAAGAGGCTTTTAACTCTAAATATTAATTGTAATAATACAGGGTGTTTCAAAATATAAATATTTTGGTTGAAAAAATGATAAAAATTATGTTTTTTTTTAATAAAATACCCTGTATGTTAGCTGTGGTCCTGAAAGCTCTTGGAATTGTCTATCTTTCTGTGTGTAATGTTGCTATACCTATCTCGATCAGTTTTTTACTTATGAGCAAAATTAATTATTACAGAAAACTATTACAAATTAATTCGTAAAAGTTTAAGGATACTTAATCAAATCTAACTTGTAGCATACAAGACGTCGCACAAATAATTTATTTTTTACTTCTTACAAAATTATTAAAAGTAAAAAAAATAAGCAAAAATTGTCTAACTCTGTCACAATTAATTTTTCTAAATAAATGCTGATAAGTCAAAAACCATTCGTAATAAGTTTAACAATATTACACAGAAAGATAGACAAGTTCAAGATCTTTTAGGATCATGGATAAAATGCATGTTGTTTCATTTAAAAAACTAAATTTTTATCATTTCTCCAAACGATCAAAATATTTGTATTTTGAAACACCCTGTATAATATTTTAGAATAGATTGAATGGCTGCTTTGTATTACCTGACACCAAACCAAATTTCAGAGCGTTAATTTGTTAGAGTTCAAAAATATCACCCTTTTTTTTATAAGGCATGTTTCTCAAAAAACAAAAGTTAAATGAATAATTATCTCGAGAACGATAACAGATAGGTATAAGAAAATTTTAAGAAAAGTTATTAAGAAATTAATAGAGATTCTAATAAAATAAGAACCCATAGTGTCTTCCATTCAAATTATCAAAGTTGCCAATACTTTCTAGTAGAAGCGGCAGCACTGCATGGCATAAAATATTTGTAGAAAGGAGAGCATGTTCATTTATGTATGCTACCAAATTTTCAAAGTGATCCGTTGACTAGTACTTCATAAATGTCTAATATGCCATCCACCATCAATCACCCTTTATTTAAATCTTAATATAAATAACTGTTTGTTGCTTGCAATTTTCTTTTCATATTAAAATATTTTTCGGTTAGTAAAATTCGTAAATGATAAACTCATATTTTACAACCGCGGATAAAGTTATGATTTCTAATATTTTTTATATTTCGTTCTTATATGAAAAGTAATTTTACAAAAGTAGGTACATCAAATTTGAACCAAAATGGCTTAGCTGTTTTTCAGTTATTCAGCGGAAAGACGGGCGAATAATGTATTTCTGCCTACACGATTTGCTTAGGTTTGCCACGGTCTTCAATGTGGGCTGCTCAGAGTGTGCGTTGATATAAAATAATACAGAAGACAGAATTAACTTTTTAGTATTCAAGATACATTTTTTGTTTTTTGTTGTTTTTGTTCAAGAAAGAAAAGTTTCGTAAAAAAAATACGCCCGTTTAAAAATTGTGGCTTTGAAATAACCTAAACGGGAAGTTAGAGAAAAAAGTTAATTTTTTCTTCATTAAAGTTTAAACAGGAAGGAAGTCGTGGCCAAAAATTCTAATTCCAATAACTTATATAATTTTTAATTCTGGGTTAGTCCAAATAGCCGAAGACTACCTGGAGGGGTTTGTTCATTAGCCCGAGAGCAAATGTTGGGACGCGCGGCTCTCAGTTCCTTAGCCAATTCTGGATGGCCTTATGTTGAATTAAAGGAGAACAGTTTGATTCTGCTGTCTGCGCAAAATATTTCATCAATGTTCAATTTTGACATCAAGAAATTTTTGCTATTGTCTGAGTATAATGTTAAGAAGAAAGTAAGTAATGCTACTTGTGACGTACGATTCAAAGGGATTTTTTCATGCAAGTCAAGCCACGTAAAGGTTTTGTGTGATCCTAACATGTAGGGTGGTGCGTATGTAATACTAATCAACGTTCCTCGTAAACTTTGATTACGGGGGCCGATGTAACGAAATCTAAGGTTTCCCATGGCTTCGAAAAATATCCACCATTTTGAGAATTAGTATAACGTTTTTGCTCTCGATATTTTCTAATTTCAAATAGTAAATATCTAGTCTCTATTGACGAGATTGAATATTTATTCTAATTTTGGTCGATACTGTGTGCGTTGGACATTATATCTGGAATTTATAAGTTTATACCTGTACAAATAAACTTCTGTCAACTCTGGACTGTGTATTAGTCAAATGATTATTCATCAGAAGTCCCATTCCTTTAAAATTCATACGTATGTGCTAAGTACTGATATCAAACTTAAATTATGTGACTCCTTGATTCTTTCATTGGTTTCCTATTGTGACGGGGTCCATTGGCTTGTGCTCCGTCAGCATGATCGGCATTAATTGCAAAAATTACAAAAATATTAAATTTGATTTTCTTACAATTTGCATGAGTTTGACCATGTCTCGAATTGTTTTACGAATTCGCATTTGTTCAATTTGGATAAATGGTTTAAAGTACATAAATATGGCATGTTGTTATATTTAAAATTAATGGAACTATATCCCATCTGTATTATTTCATAAAGTATCTAAAGGAACATAACCGTTTAGCAAGATTACCATCCCTCTACTACATTCCTAGGAATTATACTACGTTGTATCAGCGAACCAACTCTTAAAACTCGGCGATGATTTTATAATAATATCCCCCGAAGTCATTAAGAATTATCCAGGTTTCCAGTCCTTCGAGGATATTTTCAATAAGTTTGTACTGGGAACGGGTTAAATGTAATAGTATGCTGTAACAATATTGTTGCTGTTGTTTAGTTGTTTAAATTACTTTTGTTAAAGCTGTTTTTTTTGTTCTTAGCACATTTTATAAATTTAAAAGAACTATTATGTTGTTATTAATTTATGGCCAAACAAGCACTATAGGAAAAATCCTGTAAGGCACTATGGGAGTGGTGCGTATGCGAATAAAGCAATTCACGTTGGTTATGAATCGTTGGAGGTTATATTCTTTGGGACAAACGACCTCGGGAAGGTCGTTCCATAAGGATGAAGGCCTCCAGATGAAACAATTCTTAAATAATGGAGTTCGAGGAGTACTAAGCTTAAGCACATATGGATGGGTGGTAGTGGTTCGTCGTATGTTTCTGCTCTGGTCGGAATTAAGAGGGCAAGGTCAGCCGAGCACTTTCCATGGAAATATCTGTAAAAGATAGTCATTTGCCCAACTGTCTTCGATGTTCTAAGCTGTCGAGGCTCTTCGTCAGCATGTGATCTCCGATCAGACGAATGGCCCTTCTTTCGATGGAATTCAGTAGCCGAAGAGTATGTTTGGGTGCAGACCTCCAGCCATGAGAGCCATACTCTAGTGAAGGTCGAATCGGGGCTGTGTATAGCATCAAAAGTTGTTGAGGTGTGTACACCTTTTTGAATCGGAAGAGTATACCAAGGTCCGGAGAAGCTATCTTGGTGATTGCTACAACGTGGTTATTCCATGACATATTTCCTCCCAGATTGACGCCCAGCAATGCCATGACTATATCCGATTCTGTATTGTTAACCTTTTTAGAGTAAACTGCTGCCTGGGTTGTCTTAACGTTAAATTCGACTTGGTTACTGTCACCCCAAGCCAAAATTTCTTCCAGGTCTTTATTGAGGCATGATACTTCATGCTGTCTGCGAAGATGTGCATCGGCAGCCGATGTTTTTGCATTCAAGTGTGATATCGTCAGCAAGCTAAATATCGGATTTTTAGTTTTCACTAGAAGGCGTTAATGTAGAGTAAGAAGAGGGTGGGAGACAATATGGATCCTTGAGGAATACCGGCATTTATGGTGAAGGAATCTGAGAGAAATCCGTTAATCGCCAGTTGCAGAGAGCGGTTCTTAAGAAAGCTAGACAACCATGCACAGAATCGACTGGACATACCTTAGGATCGCAGTTTAGTTAGAAGTCCCTTATGCCAAACACGATCAAAGGTTTTAGAAATATCCAGTTGAGTTAAGTTGTACATATATTCAATGTGGTTGATTACAATTATTACGGATAAGTAATCAATTTAAAAGGGCCATGAAATAATTGTCATTTATATCCATAAACAATATGAAGAAATGATTTTTATAAGTTCAATAGGTTTCAAGAAGAACGTTATGAATGTATTTAAAAAATAGATACACAACTATAATTTTATTAGTTTAATTTTTGGATCCTAAGTTTCCTCTGTCAAATTTTAATAAAAAAAAAATTGTAACCTCCTTCTATTAAAATTTTAAATATAGGTCATATTTTTTTATTATACCATATAAACAAAAGGGATGCTACAAAAATCCAATTTTCTTATTTTATAAGATCATATTTTAGGACGGACTTATCTTTGCCTTATCCTTTATCAAATGATTTATTAATTTGTTGCCCATCTAGAAAATTCCTTTTAGTTCTAGTAATGGATGTAATGTTAGCAGTTAGCAATCAGGTTGATGGATGTCTTCTTTATTCAATCGGTTAAGCGGTTTTGATAAATGATCATAATTGTCTTGTGAGAAATCTTCGATATTAAATATTAAATATATTCCTTATACAGGGTGTTCATTTGACAACTTCCCACAACGGATTTATCGAAAACAACTGATTAAAAGAAAAAACGCCGAGACACGTCAAAAGATTTGCCAAAGGGGACAACTTTTTAACCAAAAAGTACTTCACCCCCTTTTACCCTCTGGCCCCCGGGGTCAACCCCTTAAAAATTTTAAATGACAAGGGGTAGCAAGTAATAGCTTGTTTGAAAGGTCTTTCAAAGTGCTTCTTTTTTACTTTGATTTTTTAAAATCGGTCGATTCGTTTTCGAGAAAATTAGAAACATTTTTACCGCCTTCTTTTTATCAACACAGATAACATGGGCGAACTGTTTTTATTCTTATACCTGTTTAGTTTTTTATACCTGTTTAGTTTTTATAGTTGCTAAGGGAAAGAAACAATTTAATTTGCTGTCAGTTACCTTTGTGACAATCTTGGGATTGTGAAAATTAATTTATTGATTCAGATTTTACTTCCAAAATGGTTTACACACTAGCGGAAAGAGTGGAAATGATTCTAATTTATGGTGCCCAAAATCAATGTTCTCGGCAAACTGCCGTTACATTTAACGCCAGACATCCGGAAAAGATAACTTCGCATAGGTATGTTTTGAACCTTGTTACTAAATTTACTCAAACTGGATCTGTTGCAAATAAAAAACGTAATCATCGTAGAGTTTTGGATGAAGCCGCTCAAGTTGAAGTTTTGGGTCATTTTGCCATAAATCCTAATACTTCATTACGCAAAATTGTTGATGCGACTGGTATTTCATTAGGCTCTGTACACACAGTTACTTAATTACATAAATTTCATCCATTCAAAATGAAAATATTGCAAGAGTTAACCGAAGATGATTTCGATAGGCGAGTTGAGTTTGTGAACAAATGACTGCAGCGATTAATGATAATACCATTCATATAAAGAATATCTGCTTCAGTGATGAATGCACATTTTATCTAAATGGATTTGTTAATAAGCATAACTGCAGGTATTGGAGCAATGAAAATGCTTTTGTAGAAGGACATACTCAGTACCCCCAAAAAATTAATGTATGGGCAGGCATTTTAGGAAACAAAGTGATTGGGCCGTTGTTTATTAATGGGAATTTAAATGGAGGCACTTATTTAGATATGTCGGAAAATCCCATCAATCCACTTATCACTGAAACCATTGACAACCAAATCGAAGACGATGGAAACCCTATACTTGATGAGACTGAAATATATTTCCAGCAAGACGGCGCTCCTCCTCACTATGTTCTTCCGGTTCGGCAATGGCTAGACGACGAGTTTCCAGATAAATGGATAGGGCGAAGTGGGCCTATAGAATGGCCTGCTAGATCTCCTGACTTGACGCCATCAGACTTTTTTCTATGGGGCCATTTGAAAACTATTGTGTTCACTCCCCAACCTAACAGTTTGGATGAACTTCGTCAACGCATCACCGCAAGCTGCCATGATCTCCCACAATTTTTCCGTCAGGAATTTGAAAATCGCCTATATCATTGTTTGGCCAATAACGGGCAACATTTTGAACACTTATTGAAATAAAAAGTGATATTTTCGCTTTTGGACTAAAATTTTGTTCTTGCCGAATAACTAGAAGTTCATCAAGTCTCCAAGATATTTCAACTTGGCAGAAAATGTACAGGTGGTCACGATTTAAGTTTCATTGTGAAAGAATTCAACCATTAAAATTTTTTAAATGGAACACCTTGTATAGTTTTATTTAATTTGATGGCAAATTAGTTGTTCTTTATAAAATAGTATTTACTGTTCTATACCTATATCAAAGGGTTTCCTCAAGAAAACAAATTTGTTCCGAAAACACTATTTTTTTAAGTGAGCTATGAAAACAATTGTATATAGGTACTGTATACTGATGGCTATACGAAAGAAAATTGATTGATTGATTGAAAAAACAACTTTATAAAGCTTTTCTTCATTGAATTTACAAATAAAATGCAGTTAATGATTTTAAACATAATTTTTTTTAGAAGTAACAAGTTTATATATAAACTTTAGTGAAATTAAAAATGTGTTTGCAAATTATAATATTTTTTGATTATTTTTTAATAAATATTTGAAGTGATTGCCATTTATTTCCAAGCATTTATGTATTATTTTCTTCTTGTATGTTCCTTATTCCGTGTACGGCGAGAGATTGAAATTGAGAATTTATTAAAAAAATAGTCAAAAAATATTATTATTTTAAACACATTTTTAATTTCACCCAATTTTATAAACTTGCTTCCTTGTTACTTTTTAAAATACAATATTTAAACCATTAAATTGAAAACAATTTAAAATAATCAACTGCATTTTTTTGTAAATTCAATGAAGAAACGCTTTTGTTGTTTTTCAAGCAATCAATTTAATTTTCTAATATACAGAGTGTTTCAAAGTAAGAAAGTTTTAAATTGTTAAATTCTTTCACAATTGAACCTTGAATTGTGTGATCTTCCAGCTATTCAGCAAGAAAAAATTTTTAGTCCAAGAGTAAAAAAATTATTTGGATTATTTCATCACCATGCATTTGCCAAATACAAATCGAGATATCTATATATAATTCTAATGCAAGTTCGTTGTGACTCAGCTTATATATAAATTAAGAGAGTGTGTTAAATAACGTCTTAGTTTAACTTTTGAAAAAGTTATTTTTCAAGAGTTTGATATTAGCATTTTCAGCAAATAAAAATCGATAGCTAGATACTGTTCAATAAACACATCATTATTGAGTTGAATACTCAATGGTTGTTATAATTATTAGAAAATCGGTGTCATATGTGGCGGAGCTCCCCGCAATGCCTTTCTCATCGAATTTAATTATGAAATTAAAATGGCTTTATTAACGAGATTGGTAAGTATGTCAAGGAAGTATTGTGATCAAAGGACCCATGGAAACAACATCTGGTAGATTCGCATGTCTAGAGTCCGTACAAAGACCTTTACTTTTCAATCAATCAGTCGATTTATTAAATAATTCAAAAATTGGTGATGACACGCCCTCACAGACAAATTTGCAAACCCAATTGTTAAATACCGAATTAACAACCGATTATGACCATGAAAATAATATTGTACAACAAGAAAATTATTCTTATGATCCCACTATCGATTATAATAACTATGACCAATATTACAATAACGATTAATGTATTGATAATAATAACACATACGAGGAGTATAATGATTTTTCAGATTATCCTGAATACGGACAAAATAACATAGTGTATCTTAATAATTACGTTAATTCAAACCTTCCTGTATCATCCCTGAAATAAATGCAAAATTTCTTATTGACACAGGGAGCGCTAAAAATGTTATTAATCATAATTTAGCATATCAAATTTACCCCCAATTTATAACTAACGAATATTTTTCTGTACAAACAGCCCATGCAATACCGATATTCCCTTCTTTTAAAATCAATGATAATCATAAATTTTATTTATTTGACTTTTCGGATAAATTCGATGGATTATTAGGAATCGAATTTTTAATAGAAATAAGTGCAAAAATAAATCTTAGTAATTCAACTTTAGAAACACCTAATGTACATTTGCCCTTGCACTATCAAAATAGAAACTTGATATACAATAACAGACCCAAGCAAGTACAACAACACACAACATTGACAATACCTCCACGAACATCTCAAAAAGTTAAAGTGCCGGTAAAAGCAAATAACGGTATAGGTATCTTAAATTTCTTAAATTTTGGCGACGCCGAAATGCCAAAATCACTTGTAAAAATTACAAACTCTTATGCTTATACTATGATCACAAGCCCATCCGAAAACACTATTAACATAAACATTGATGAACCTTTGGCTATCGAATTATTAGAAGAAACCGAAATTAATTTTATCGAAAAAATGGAAACTGAAATAGAAATAAATGAATCTCTTGGCAATCTACAAAAACAAAATTTGAAAAATTTACGTTTAAAGCACTGTAATTCTGAAGAATACAAAGCTATCCGTTATTAATATCGAGATATATTTTATTGCGAAGGAATGCCTTTGACCTTTACAAATCAAGTAAAACACAAAATTAATTTAACTAATGAAACCCCAATTTTCACAAAAACTTACAGATACCCGGAAGTACATAAAACCGAAGTTAAAAATCAAATGGAAAAAATGCTAAATTTCGAAATTATTCAACATTCAAATTCGCCATGGTCAAGCCCAATTTGAGTAGTCCCGAAAAAATTAGATGCATCAGGCACATGGAAATGGAGAATAATTTGCGACTTCGGAAAATTAAATGACGTCACTATCGATGATAAATTCCCACTACCAAACATTACAAACATTTTAGACAGACTAGGAAAAGCTCAATACTTCACCACTTTAGATTTAGCCAACGGTTTTCATCAAATTGAAATGAACCCCGAAGATATTTCTAAAACTGCTTTTTCTACTGACACAGGTCATTATGAATTTAAAAGAATGCCATTTGACAATCAAATTTTAAAATACAGCTCGATAAATCTGAAGTAGACTATTTAGGACACAAAATTACTAACGATGGACTTAAAATTTACGCAGTCAAGAACTTTCCGATTCCTAAGACCCAAAAAGAAATCAAATCATTTTTAGGCTAAGCAGGATACTATCGAAGATTCATAAATAACTTTGCAAAAATATCGAAACCCCTAACATTATGTTTAAAAAAGGTGCTAAAGTAGAACACTCTACAGCTTTTATTCAATCGTTTAATCACTTAAAAGATCTGCTTATAAGCGTCCCTATTCTAAAGTACCCCGATTTTAAGCAACCCTTTGTTCTAACAACAGATGCTTCAAATATAGCACTAGGTCCAGTTTTATCACAATCAAAACCATCAAATGATAATCCAATAGCTTATGCGTCATGCACTTTAAATGAGACTGAACAAAAATATTCAACGATATAAAAAGAATTACTCGCTATCGTTTTGGCATGTAAATATTTTCGTCCTTACCTTTATGGCCGAAAATTTCAAATCTATACAGATCATAGAACCCTAGTTTGGTTATTCAACCTTAAAGAACCTAATTCTAAATTAGTAAGATGGAGACTGAAACTAGAAGAGTTTGATTATACAATTATTTACAAAAGCGGAAAACAAAATACCAACACAGACGCTTTATCGCGAATTCAATTAAACGCACTGAAACCGATTCTGTTTATAATAACCCAGGTGACATAAATTTCGATATTGATAAATTTTTAGACGATAGTTATAATCAATTTAACCCCGAAAATTTAGACCCGGATGACTTCAGTCGACAACTCGATATGATACAAAATATTGAATCTAATACTAACAAATCAAAACCTAAAATCAATATTATTCAAGATATTAGAATACTACCACCCGACAATAATAATCAATCCAATACTGTACATAGTACAGCTACCAATTAAACGTTAAAAGAAATCCCAATCAGACGAAATAATCAATAATAAATTAAATCAGTTTATTGTAAAGAAATCTCCATACGCCGCCTATGTTAAAACAGACTACGAAAACTTTGATGGGAATAAAATAATTCATGGAACAATTCCAAGTAATTTAAATGCTATAATTTCATTTCTTAAAGAATATTTAAAAGATAAGACCACCTACATACATTTCTTATCAACAGAACTTCGCGTTTATTTTCAAGAAGCGCTAACTAAACATTTTTGTAACTTTAAACTCATGGAATGTAGCAAACTGATTAACAACATAAAAGAAGACGAACGAGATATGATAACGAGATTTTCTCACAAAGGAAAAACTAATCACCGTGGAATACAGGAAACACTCACACGCCTTAAAATCTCGTACTATTGGAAATCAATGAAATCAGATGTAACAAATCGGAGACCTCCCGATCAACCACTAGTATTAACTGAAACGCCATGTAAACCTTTTGAAATTTTACACGTTGACACGACGCTTATTGCCGAAAAACAAAAATTCTTAGTACTCTTAGATAGATTCTCGAAATTGGGATAAGCCTTACCATATTTTGGCACAGCCATTTTAGCCTGTCAAAACTTAGTCCATTTCTTTTCATACCAAAACAAATTGTCGCAGACAATGGAAGTGAATTTAAAAACGATGTAATGAATGAATTATTAGAAGCTCATAATATTAAACTACATTTTACAACCCCTTATCATCACGAATCAAATCTACCAGTAGAAAGATTCCACTCTGATCGAACATTTACGAATTTTAAAAGAAACCGATAACAAAACCGATATAATTTCTTTAATGACTTATGAGGTTATTGCATACAATAGTACAATTCATACAAGTACTAACCATACCCCATACTAATTAGTATTAGGACACACTGATTTTAGTGACCCTATGAAATTAATTCCCGTGCAAGTATTCGTAGAACACACACAAAAACAATACAAAAATCTTATACGAACAAATTGTTGAAAAAAACAATAAATCAAAAACAAAAAACGATATACAAAATTAATAAAGATTAAAAATCTCAAGATTTGCAAATAGGATCCTAAGTTTATAAAAAATAAGAAAAACGTTTAGGCAAATTAAAACACCGTTATACAGGGCAATTTATTTTAAAAGAAATATAGAAAATAATAAAATTAAAATCGAGAACCCGAAAACAAAACGAACGGACATAATTCATATCAACGACACTAAAATAATGCCAATTGTTCCAGATGCATCGGATTCATCGACATCAGAGCAAACGAGATAAAAATTCACAATTTAAACAAGTATCCAGGACTCCTTCCTTATAAATTAGGAACCACCAAAATTCAGTCAAATCATTGGTCCTTAATTCAAATTTATGACATAACCTCAATAATTAAAGAATTTTTTACACTTAAGCACGTTGCAAAAGATTTAATTAATAGCGTTCACAATAACTCACATTATCATACAGAATATAAAAATACTTTTATTCCATTATTAGCAATAGAAAAAAGGATTGAAAATCAAATTTATCAATATAACCCTAATTTTATAAATAAAAGACAAAAACGTGGTATTTTTAACCCCCCTTTATAAAATGCATTACAGGTAATCTTGATCAAACAGACGCAGAACAGTATGACAGACAAATTAAAGAATTACAAGGAAACCAAAATGAACTTAAAAATATCGTTTGGAGAAATCAATCAATCAATTCCAAAATATCGTTTCAAATATTTCACACAATCAAATAATTTTAAAATCAAGAATTATGCAAGTCGAAGGTACTATTAAAGAAGTAGCTCTACAACAAATTACTGATCACCAATATTTCAGAATTCATGTAGTGACCAATCAAGTAACAATGATGTCATTGTATCAAACAATCTTTGATATTTTCGAAAAAATAGAAATTGCTATTTCCTCTGCAAAATTAAATACACTTCACAATTCAATTGTAAACCCTACAGAATTAATTAAAGAAATACAAAACTTTAAAACTAACTTAAATACAGATGTACTCCCTTTAGAAGACAATATAGAAAATGTATTAAATTTTGAAAAAATTATCGAGATAAGAAGTTATTCCAAAAGAAACATCATTACTTTTATTTTAGAAATACCATCAGTCGAAGCAGAAATTTATCACTATTACAGATTATATCCATTACCTATTCCTAATAACCAAACTTCCGAATTTTATCTTAACCTCCCACACAAACCTTACCTAGCACTTAGCAATGCTAAATATTCATATATGGATCAAATCTGCACCCAATTAATGCCTAATGAGTACCTCTGCAAAAAAGCCCATACAGCATATATCAGTAACGCCCCTCCTTGTGCCGTTCAACCTATCAATCAAATGCCAATACATGTCAACCATTCCATATTCGACTGTAAGAAGTTCAAATTACAAGAATTATTGATGGAATATGGATCGTCACGATACCCAATCGCCCAGTCGTACCGATATCCTGTAAAAATTCCAAAGACAACACGCCACTGTTCGGATTATATTTAATCGAAGCCTCTAATTAATGCAGCATTCAAATTCAATCATTTATTCTACGCACATATAAACCAAAGCAACTTACATATCAAGATATCTCTTTGCCAGAATTGGACCTGTCCCAAAATTATTATGAACAGAACGAAAAAATATTCATTGGACTTGAATATTGTCAATTTGAAAGAAACAAAAGAAATCGAAGCCGAACTTCAAAATCAGAGAGGAAAATCAATGAGATGACCACACCAGTATCTATCGAAAGAGTCAGTTTTTGGACAATTTTATTATATTTGTTTATTTTCACCATATTTGCCTTTATAGGTTACAAACTGTATAAGAATAGATATTCTAAAAAGCCTTCTAAAATTCAACAAAATACGATATCATTTACGATTATTTACGATTTACGATTTACGATATGCTTTAATTTTATTAATTAATTTTGAAAAATATAAATATTTCTTCTGAAACTTTAAAAAACCACACCCTTAAGGGTATGCTTTTATCTAAGGGCGGAGGAGTTATATTCCGTAGTAATGCCTATTCACTAGAATATGATATTTAACCACATCAGATAGAAATGTTTATAAATAATAGTAAATCAGATATCATCTTCAGTTGTATTGTTACCTTTATTTTGAATAGACGCTTCTGTGAGTAAAAACTTGTTTCTTCAAAAACAGTTCAGCGCTTGCCCGGAGCGTAATAATTTTATCAAAAATTTAACTAATTTCATGACTAATGTTTTTTTAATTATTCCTATTTATTCATAAATCACTGGAAATACCTAATCTTATATTGGCAAAAGGCCATATAATTATTACAGATAAGAAATAATTTTTCCTTGAATTTTTTGCACCTGCAGATATCTTATTTTTGTATTTGCAATTAGCACAAAATATACATTAGAAATAAAAGAGAATGAAATTGTATACCGTAAGCCTCATAAATTAATTCGTTAACTTAGCTCTTGTCCTAGGGTATTAGTACCTATATAATCCCCATATGCGGTATATTGCCTGGATGAACTTGCAAAATTTAGTTGAAACTTAAGTTTCATTGCAAGTGTGTGTTTTTGAAAAATCGTATTTAAACATGGCTGCTACAAGTAGGCGTAGTTGCGTAAACCATCCGAACGTTTTTGCTACATATGTATGTGGCGAGTACATTTTAAAAGAAACTAGAAAAGTGATTTGTGGCTTTGTGAAAAAAGCTTATTTGGTCTATTTTGATGTTCACTTAGGATACCAAGATAAACCCTGGGCTCAGCATGTTGTATGCAATACCTGTGTCGAACACCTGCGATAATGGACAAAAGGACAAAGAAAGTATTTAAAGTTTGGCGTTCCGATGGTTTGGAGGGAACAAAAAAGCCATTAATCGTAACAACCGACATAAGTGAAACAAACCCGAACAAACCTGTTCAGCATTCTGAAAAAATACCAATTCAAAGATATATCAGCCTTCCTACGTTACCAGAGGATGCTGACGAGCTGCAGAGTGACCGATTTGAAAAAGAGAACAGAGATTTTGCAGGAGATTTAACAAGTAATAAACGTTGTACTTAGGATGTTACCGAGATATAGTGGAAGATATGCTCAACAACTTTAACCAACATGGGTTTGTTCGAACAAACCCGAGCATTAAGATTCATTATATCCACAGCCACTTGGAACGATTCTCAGAAAAGAGAAAAGGGGAACGATTCCATCAGGATGTAAATACTATGGAAGAGAGCTATCAGGGTAGATGGGACATTCACATGATGGCCTATTACTGCTGGAGTCGAACGAGAACGAGACTCTCCTTTTCAATCTCATGCAAGAAAATCTTATAAAAGGAAGTTTTTGACTGATGCAGATTAGTTCATGTTTATTTATTGGTTTAGATTAATTTAAATTAATAACTTAAGTTAATATTGTTAATGTTATTGACAGATGATTATTGTATTTGTTGTTGTGTACAATGGATATATTTCTTCCATTCCTTAATCTCGAAAATATAGCTTATGGCCCTAGTTTTTTAAAACGATCTTAGTATCGAGATTACAGTAAAAAAAAAATTACCGGCACCAAATTAACTGACCATTGGTTTTCAGAAGTTTCCGAAATTAAATAAGAATGTAAATAAAGAATCTTCAAAACAATAGTATCAGAAATAGATAATACAAGGTACGGGCTTCAAGCACTACTTCTTTAGTTCACCATCCATTAGGTTCAGGGTATTGCTATACTCTGCCATCTTTACTTCAGTTTACACCTCAGGTAAACACAAAATCAAAGAAGAAATAGAGCACGAGCGTCACCGAGCCTCGAGATGTCACGTGTATTCCTTTTCGTTTTAATATATTTTAGGCTCAGGTGCTAAGAACCCGAACAAAATTATTTCACCGATTGCGGTATCTCCGTTGAGAAAATATTTTAAAGATAGCGATAGCAAAAAAAAAGTAACTACATACCTAGAGGACAATAAAAAAATAGCTATGATAGTAAAATTAATTTAGCTGGGTATATCATTGCTATAGTAGTAAAATCGCTTTATAAATATTATCCAACAGTTACTGCAAAGGAAGGTTCTTATGCTTACAAAGCCACTAACCACCGATTGAAAAGATACTTTTCTGGGACAAAAAAGGTATTTTCTTATTCCCCGCTCAGAAAATATTATGTTTGATATTTTTTTAATGTATTTTATTCAAAAGTTGTTCAATTGTATACATATACAAAACATTCAGCACAATATACCGTTTTCCTGTTTCGGGTTATTTATATCTTTACATTTAAGTCTTTAAAATTATATTTATTAAAAATTAAGCACTAGAACTGAAAATTATATGAACGACGTTTAAATTAAGTACTAATACAACCAATATAAATTATTGGTTGGTTCTAGTGGTGCTAATAGTTCATATAACATATATCAAAATCACCTCAAACGTAAGATATTATAATATAAGACAAATATAAAGTTTGTAACAACTTTTTAAAAGATTTTGTTCTGTTTTGTTTCTCAAAATAGCGCATGACACAGAATTTAGACGATATATCAACCTGTAACACAGTATTGTTTTTTTATATATATAACTGAAGAGTATACTGTCACTATAGAATTGAAATCAGCTGCTTCTCTGGTTTCATCTGTCACCAACGACATCGACCAGTATAATCTTCCTTGGATGTGTTTTTATGTCTGTGTACCAATAAAAAAAATTTTATAAAGTGCATTCCTTCTCAATCATATATAAAGATTAATTAGAAAAAAATTATATTTTTAAACAGTTATTTGATTAATTTTAATGTAAAGGAAGAATAAATTTACTCTTAAATATTTCAATGTATTGAGAGGATTATTCTATATGTTTTTTACTATTTAGGCCTTTGTCAAGAGCATTGCAAGACAATCAGTATTCATACATTAAATATAATATTTGAAAAATGTTTCATAAAGAACCAACCGCGGAATCAATCGAGTTATTTAATTGTTACTATAAAGTAAATATTTCTAAAATAGTAAAGAATAGCAAAATTCAGGAAAATGGTTTCTACTGTCACAAGAAATCAATTTTGGTCTTACAGGTAGAATATATCACAGCTAAAATATTATTAGCAAATAATTCTTAGCTCCAGCTTCTCTCAGTTTGACTTTAATGACGCTCGTGGCTTTTTCATATTTCATTTTGTGTTTACCTACCAGCCGAAACGTCGTAATGAAGATTAGAACAATGAAATATCACACAATCAATGTTGAGAAAATTATTATGAACTTGTATTTAGTTTTAGGCAGAAAAATGTACACAATAACAACTCTTATCGACATCAAAAAACAATTTACATTTCAAATGTTTAAAAAAAATCCAATTCTACTGGTCAACGAAAATAGACTTGGCGGACACAAACATAATCCGTAGAAAACGGTGTTTTGTCCCACTTTGAAATAACAAAATAAAAACTTTTTGCTTCGCCGATCTACTTTGACAGGGTACACTATATGTATGTCCTAAGGTCATAAGGTAATATTTCATGTTTAAAAAAAATCTAATATGTTGCATGCGATTTACAGACTTCATATCGTGCAGTTCCAGCTCTGCGTGATGTATGTTTTTATTTAATCTAACGAACGTGACCCACAATATACCTTAAAACTATATAAGACCTAAATATATAATAAGACGTGAAAATTATTTTGTTGGGATTTGATAAGTACCTAAATTGATTGTACAGGGTACAGCAAAAAAATCAACAGTAGTAGTAAAGTAATTATGTGAAGATTTTGATAGTATCGTTAAATATCTTATAGACGCCCTATTTACTAAAGTTATGGGAGTTCTTTAATAGTTGTATTATTGCTTTTCATTAAGTTAACATTGGACCTTGAAGACTAAAATGGATTTATCTCGAATATGGTAAACCATATCGAGTAAAACAAAGTATAGTTTTTTAAATAAATTAATAGGGGAATGGAACTGCCAAAGCAAAATGTAAACATTGGCAACACCGCTGTATAATTTTTTTTTAAATTTCGACCATACCTATATAATAAAGCGAACGAACTTAATCGTTTGCAGAGGTTGGCTTGCTTGCTTGTGTATCAGTGGGGCGATGAGAAGAGCCCCCATCGCAGCAATGGAAGTCATACTGGGACTAACACTCCTAGATATGAGGCTAACTGCAGCGCCTCAAAGGTGAAAACAAATGGAGAATAGACACAGTACCTCTTAAAAATTGGACACATAAGCCACGGTTCTAATCAACGACGAACTCTTGGAAATGCAAACCGATCGTATGAGGGCGATCTAGGATTTCACAGAGCTTTTTAAGATCGACTGGGGCTCTTATAAATGGACGAACCGTGCAGCCCCGTCGATTGAGAAGGATGTAGTTTGGTACACCGATGGATGAAAAACCGCCAACGGTGTGGGCGTAGGTATATTTGGGAAAAGGCCCAGGATGGACTTAAGCCTCCCACTGGTTCATTGCGTATAAACATGCGCACTATAAAATGTGCAGAAGGGCTACCACGACCAAAAGATATACATCCTGTAGGACAGTCAAGCTGCTCTTAAGGCTCGGAAGTCTAATCCGTTTACTTTAAAAGTCACACTGGAGTGCCATAATAACCTAAAAGAACTGGCGGCCAGGGGGAACAAGGTGGAACTCTTGTGACTCTCTGGTCAGTCGAGAATATTAGGTAGTGAGAATGGAGATGAACTAGCGAGAGTCGGATCCGCTCAAAAGGTCTTTGGGATAACAAAGCAGGAAACGAAAACAATATAGATAGATGGGCCGCAATTGGAAAAACATTGAAGATACCATCCAATGGGATGCTAACCCTGACGCGGCCCCAGTTGAAATAAGTGACTGGCCTGCTAACAAGCCACTGTCACTTACGAAAACACTTTCAACGATTAAGAATCTATAATGGATTCATTGAATGCAGACTCTGCGGTGAAGAGTATGAAACTGCCTACTATATAATATACTGCTGCGAAGCGCTGTCTCGCAGAAGACTTTAAATCTTCGGGAACATCCAACGTAGAGGCAACCTCCCACATGACAGACTTGGTAGATGGTTATTGGACCTCATAGAAGGAACAGGCTGTAGTGAAAGTTCGGGCCTCATACCAGACTCCCGCCTTTAACCAACCAACCAACCAACCATATAATAAAGAATGTAAAATTCATATTTCAATAACGAATGTTGGGTTACGATGACTACTCTCACCGAAATTTCCGTGTCGTCACAAAATAGGTACAAAAATTAAAATATCGTTTTTCAACTTTAAGGATATATAATATTTATTTTCTTGAAGTAGTCCATCTCAAAGTGGAGTGAAGTTATAAGGAGGTAAAGAAACTCACAGTATGCTCCACTAGTTTAATAGAAATGTATAAAAAATTTATAATCCAAACATGTTTCGAAGACTCAAGTCTTCATCTTCAGTGGAAGGTAAAAAATATTAAACAAAGGGGGGTACCTGTGACATTGTAGTAACTGTAAATAAGGAAAATAAGTTTAATTAGTTAAGTTTAAGAAAAGTGATTGAAAAAAGAAAATAACTTGAGGAGAAATAAATTTTGTTCCTTACCTAGTTAAGCAGGAAAAGAAAACATTTTAAATATGTAAAAAATTACAAGTAACGAAAATAAAGCATAAAAATAAAGTAAATTTTTTATTCTAGGTAGAAAAATCATGTAAAAATTTTTCTCTTTCAATAAAACAAAAGAAAAAGAGAACCTTCCTTTGTAAAGGGGGTTCTAATTTTAATTTTAAATGTAAAAAACGTTCTTTTTTGAAAATGAGTTCATCCTAGCACGAGGTTCTAAGATGAAAGAAATTTTTTTTAAAGATTTATATCGATTCAAGTAAGATAAGATAAGACAATGTCAAAGGCTTACAGATTCAAGTGAAAAACCCTAAATGTAATAAAGAGGAAAATATTTATAAACGATAGTAAAAAGGAAAGGAGGATATTGGAGTAGTAATAGGTATATAATATTTGTCTGAAGTACTGACATTACCTTGACTTCCTCATATATCCTATCATTTATCATAATTAGTTTCTGGATACTCAGTATGATGGTGATAATATTGACGATTGACCTTCTTCATTAAAATTCTCCTAATACGTTCCTATAATTGACTTTTATTCCAAAAAATTCGGTTTAATTCCAAACTGTAAAATTCAATACCCTTTTTAAAAAGTTTAAAATAAAAAGGTGGCTTTAAGAGTCAAAATTTATTTTTATTAATAAAATAAATTACTTGTATGTACTGACACTAAGTAGAAATTTGATAAACCTATTAGTTTGAAATAAAAAAAAATAGTAGTAGTACGTAATAATAATACGTAAGGAGATAAATAGCATTTAATAATTTTAAAATCTTCTATATCTTCGAAACAAAACTAAAGTACAGGAACGTACTAGGGGTATTTAAATGAAAATGGTCAATTTAAGGAACAAATGTCGGAAAACTAGTAAGTGTTGTATATCGCTGAACGTAGACTTTGTTCTCCTTTCATAATTCAAACAAAAAATCCAGGCCCGTATTTTAAAAAATTCAGTTAATGATGGTGGCACAAAGACTAAACGTCGCAATAAAGGTCTGATAAAGCCATCTGGTGGAGAATAGAAAGTAGCAATGAGAAATTGAAATTTATTTTTGGATATCTCTTCGAACAAAGGCAGAAAACATAAAAACCGAATCACAAAATTTTTCCAAATATTTTGACAGCCACTGAATTTATTTTCTTTTTTTGGCAGCATATTATTGGGCCCATAATTACAAAGCTTGATCCCAATTTAACGGACTTCGTATCTCTTACCGCTCCCGAAATTCAAATAGTGAAGGACGCGGATTTGTTAAACCCTATATTATGTATTGACTTTCTCAGTACCTATGCAATATTAATTATATCTATTTGGGCCACCATACACTTAAAGAATAATTTAAACGGTTGTAATTTAGTTGATCCTTCCTTATGTTTTAATCATTTTTATGTATTTTCACTACGACAACATTTCATATTATTATTTTTAATGAAAGATCAGAGCATATTACTATATAAAGTTATATACTCATACTCAACTATAAATATTAGTAGGTTACGAGAAAAGTTAACTTTTCAATTTGTCTTAATGAAATCCTCAATTAATGATTCTATTTGCATAAAATAATTTTTCATTTTAACTATTATTCGAATATATTATAGGCTTCAGGTAATATTTAAAACACAATGTTGCTTTTAATTTGAGGACAATACACTCTCATACACTTTTAAATATGACATAGCAACAAATTTAATAAAATATTATACGCCATGCAAATAAAGATTGACTTTGTTATGCAACCTTAATGTCCGTATATTATTTGCAATTTAAACTTGGTTTTAATTTAAATTTTGAAAACAGATATTTTGCTAGGTTCCATCTCTTACATAATTTTATATTTGAATGACCTATTGTTAAAAGGAATATAAGTCAGTTTAAAGAGATTTTGAGGCAACGGCATAAATCTGTCTACGATTACCTATATTATTATAGATAATCGTAGAAATTAAAGGAACCGATATAATTATACATCTCAAATACAGTCTTATAATACTAGCAGCGGGTTCCATCTGACACCAACATATCTATATACTTCTAAAAATATCAAATGCGCATTATGCAATTGCATTATAATAACCAAAATGCGACTTAGATCCCTTTTAACAATAGACCGTTCATTTAGTTTAAATCTAATATTAACATCCTAGAAGAAAGAAATGTTATAATCAATATTTTACAGATTTGTGATAATCTCTATGTATTTCTGTATGATATTATAAGATAAAGGAAATTGGAGTTAATTAAAGTTAATAAACAATATATTTTCACAACCATTTAATATACCATCTGGTTTCTGGGTCCCTTTAATGTAAACAGAATTTCATTAATATTCCTCTTTAGATGACATGCAATAAAGTACAATAAATGTCAGTTTCAAGTGCTGATTTCTTAAGGACTATCCTAGCCCTAGAAGATTTCATTAAAAATATATTTAGAATCTTAAGCACAATCCAGAAATATAAAAATATAACGAAAGTTGTCATATCTAAGACTCAAAGTTTTTCACAAATATATTTAGTAAATAGTTCTACCACACACGTCTAGAGTTACTCTGTCAACTCTGCTAAGCCAATAAACTCTATTGGAAAAATAGTTTTCTGGATATTAATGAAGTTATCAAGCAGTATACCTACGAGCGATTTGGCTGGGTGTCAATATGTATTTGTAGCCTGTAAAACAATTATCATTTCATATCTCATATTTAAAAATACTCTAAAGTTTTACTGCCTTCACGAAACTACTGTTATGTATGGACCATATAGCCGTTCATATTTTATATATAAGAGGGGGGGTCGGTTGTACGCTGATTTTATCACATAAATATAACGAAACGTCTAAATTGTTTTCGGCGTAAATTTTAATGTTACCATCGCCTAGCGCTTTCGGCCTCTAAAAGGCCATCATCAGGGCTAAGGCTTCGTCAATGTCACCCCAGGCATACAAGAAACATACCATGAAAGATATTACATACCCTTTAATTTAACTGTATGGTGATTTCTTTCAAGAATATATGTTCATATTTTAGTTTCAAATGAGCAATAGCTCCAGGTCTACAATAGGTCAGTTAGTGGCAATTTTTAGTAATTAATGTGTTGTAAACTTACAATAAAATAACTCTTGTTTATCCCTAGTGGCTATAGAGTCTTAATGTGTAATTTAAAATAATTGTTATGGCTTTTGTTTGAACGTAGCTAGTTTATTTTACCAATTAACTATCCCATCTTCCCAGTTGCCAAGATTATAAAAATTTCATCTAGTTTAAATCTGGAAAACGATTTCATAATATTAATATAATTTTTGCAATTCGATTTTATGTCTATTGGAAGCATACCACAAACTGCATTAATATTGTAAAGTCGGCCCTGTTATCTATTCTTAAAAATTTGTCGGGGTCAATAATGAAAGATTATATTAATAATTATTATTAATCTAAAAGTGTGAAATGTATTGCTTCCAAATATCATTACTAGTGTACTGCGGTTTTTTTATTTTCAATTTATGGACAATATGACGTATATTCTTAAATATTTGTTAATGTTGCTAATGTTATTCGTAAATATCGCGTATTTACTACCTGTAAGTAAAATTACTGACGCAAAAGGTAAGCATATAGTGAAGAAATGTTACAAAACATAATATTATTTCCATAGTGTTATTTTTCGAACTATCAATTTATTAAGGACACTAATACGAACCTAAATATGAAATAAAATACTGGGTGTTCCATTTCAACAAAAAATAATTTTATGTTATCACATTTTCTTGGGCCTGTATAATGTAAAATATTTCTTAAACATACCGCTTTTAATACCATATCTCAAGCTATTCTTGTATTTTTGATAAGTTTCTCGATAATGTTTCTCTATTCCGTCTCCGTTTCGTTGGCGGATCGGGTATTTGTAGGAAAAGCTATTTTTTCATAACATGCTATTGGATTATTGCTATTAAACTAAATCAACGCTTTCCAATAAAAAAATGCTATTAGAGTATTTTAGTTTTACCTCGTTTATGTACCACTCGAGTATACACAAATATTTAGAATAAAATAAATTTGTTAAATCTGAATATAAAATTTTTCCTATATGAGTATACATTATGAAATAACGCGACGGTTTATAAGACGAGTGTTCTGGCATAGTAGTAGGAGTTATATAATTATTTTATTATAACAAGTTAAGAAGCATAATTTTGGAATAAGTTCATAGAATATTTTCTCTAATTTTTACAAACTAAAAAATAATTAGTAAGGAAATTTTTTTGTTACTGACGGATTGTTTCAAGTCCAATACCGCTGGACCGGCATCATTCCAATTAGTTCGGGAATCGCCATCAGCTTCGTTATATCTGCTCACAAAGAATAATAGAAAGTATTAAGAAATACTTTTTAATTGTATTTGAATTCGATCGCAAAATAGAGTAGATTTACGAAACATTAGGAATCAATTTTCTTAAGAACAAAATTATTACAAAAATGTTCCATAATGAACCAATCGCGGAATCAGTACAGTTTACTAGATTATTTCCTTGTCAACTTTAGTTTCAATTGAATTTCATTCAGTGCCTCAATTTTTTCAATTTCAGAAATTCTATACAAAAGCGAAGATTTTACCAGATATAGCAACCGAACCCGCAATGATAGAAACGATCATTTAATTCGTACAATCAAAAACTGTTCTGGTTCATTGAGACTTGACCACAAGGGTAATTGCCGAGAAGATTGGAGTTAAATCAATGGCTGCCATAAGAAGAAATATTTCAGTTGTTAATCCATAATAAAAATTCTAAAACAACTATTACAGTTAATTTTTCGCCAACAATATGGTAATTTTAAGCTTAATATATCCTATATAATAAGTAGTAGTAAGTAAAATTACTGAAATTCTGCTGATATTTTCATACTTAGTTTTGCAATTTTACAGCAAATATTCAAGTGGACAAATAGAGGATATGATTTTTTTGAAACACATACAATAACTATGATGTTCTAAATTGAAATTCATATAATGAGTGTCCCCAACAAGAACTCTAATTTTAAATTACAATATAAACACAAAATTTGATTGTTTTTTCTTACTTTTATTGCGGCTTCTACAGTAACATATGACATTAAACAATAACATATGACATTAAACAATAACATATGACATTAAACAATAACAATTCGTTTGAAGAAATTTGTGTATACCTTTTGAAGCAAAGCCGGCTGAATTTCATAAATACTACGTTCGATTCCGTCTTTTAAATGTTGAGTCGGCCCTGGATGGTTCTCATAGATATTACTTTTAAAAAAGAAATCCACAAAAAAAGTCCAAACCAGTCAAATCGCAACTGAGTTTAATGTTCAAATCGATAACTTTGTTTGCAATAACGAAATTATTTCCCGAGTGGAGTGACAAGTCGCACCACATATTATTTATATCTACTCCATCTGTTTGCTGCCAAAAAAAGTTTGCACCATACTTCGGTAGAGATCACACTTTTGACGTCGCCTTTATTATTTTGAAAAAAATGTTGTCCAATGATTCCTTCTGTCCATATAGCATACCAAGAGGACGAATCGAAAATTATTGTACGACATGTGGATTTTCTGTACCCCAGATCTGAGATTTTGTTTTTTGATGTAGCCATTCAGATGAAAGTGCGCTTCATCACTAAAGATTATTTTATTCTAAAATGACTCATTAACTTTTCTCTATTCCAATACCCAGTTGGCGAAGTTCCTTCGTTGCTGCAAAATCATCACGCAATCTGCGATTATTCACTATAAAATTTTCTCCATTTTTGTAATGTGTCATCACAATTAAGATACATTCCTCAAGATTGTCACGCGTCATTTTAGTAAATGTCAAAATGTAAACATTTGTCAGTTAGCCGTTGCAGGCTATTCAAAATTAAAGTCCTTAATGGAAAACCTATGTGTGGTTTTGATCGTAGATGACACTGAACAATATAATTTTACATAACTAGTAATTGGCTATTTTGTTATCCTCGACTTGTAAAATAGTACAAGGAATTTAGGTTGAAACTATATTTTTTATTACATAACAGTTGGTGAAAGTTTCCAAAAATATCTATCTAGTTTACGATGATATATTTTATATCGGGTGGTGCGTCCGGTCATGACACATAAGATCTCACATGTAAATTGTAAAATAATCAAATCTCAGCTCCCATATGTATTTTAGCCCAAAAATGTATTTAGACTTTTTAAAGACTACAATAAGAAAAATGTTATTGTTTAGTTTAAAGTGTGTTTTCCTAGCAAATTTATGAGTTATTTAAAAATATGTATTTTTTAAAATGATAAGCTAATACGAAACATTAATGTCACTACACCTGCAAATAACAAATGTTAAAAAATTCGTCAAAGCCTTATTTTATGTTATAAATACTATTTTCGCAGTACTGCCATTTAATCATTATATCCTCAACTGAATAGCTCATGACGATTAGAAATATTCAAAGCGATGACGATTAGAAATATTCAAAGCGAAAATTATTTGAAAAAATTAAAAACGCAGTCAAATATTGACAAGTGTAAACTCAGTTATACAGGGTGTAACTAAATAAGTGTAAAACATTTAAGGGGGTGATTCCTCATCGAAAAAAAGATAGGATCTTCCATATAAAGAAACTTCATTGGAGCATCCCTTGTTAAGAAACAGCCCCTTAGAGGGGGTACATAAAATTTATAAATAAACAAAACTAATTTATTAATAACAAAACATACAACATCTAGAAATCATAGTAAATGTTCAATATGTCTACCTTCAGACATTACGCATGCGTCTAGACGTCGGCGCATTGAGCAACGTATTCGCGCGTTTTATGGCGATATGTATCTTGTTCGTAAAATATTTTTTTGCTGCGAACTGGTTTATTTTGGGCAAAAAATTCAAGAGACATTTTTTGTTTAGACTGAAACAGGCTATCGGAAATAAATTTTTAGATGGTAAACAAATAATAAGACAAAAACTTACGTTGGAAATAAATTTTAGGGGTTGCGTTTTCCACCCTTACAACCATGGGGTAAACCAAATAAATTACTGGCTAAGTGTCTTTTTGGTAGTAGAAAATGTCAGGTTAATTTCAATATTGTAACTTTTTTAGTGCTTGTGGAAAAAATTGTTAAACACATTTTATGTACACCCTTTAAGGGGCTGTATCTTAACAAGGGATGCTCCAATGAAGTTTCTTTATATGAAAGATCCTATCTTTTTTTCGATGAGGAATCACCCCCTTAAATGTTTTACACTTATTTAGTTACACCCTGTATAGTAGATTCATTTTAAATTGAATTAAAATTAAACAGCATCATACTCCAGATATTTTTAACTCTTATCTAAAGGAATATTTATAACTCCATCATTTAAGTTAATTAAACAGAAAATAAAAACAAATACAATAAACTAAATAATATGTTTATATTTTTATTACAAAACATTGGTAAAAATAAAAATCGTTTACGGATATAACTTTAAAATATAAGATAATCTTACTTGTTGCAAATTACTAAAGATATCTTCTTGATGTGACAATCCAATTAAACTACCTTAGATTTGCACATAAACCGCATATTTAGATGTTCCACAACATTGCATACTACCGCGCAATTTAACCAGAGTACCCACAATTTCCAACTAACGTAAATTACTTAAAGCACGTGCCTCTTGACTGGTATTAGCTAATCATATACAGGGTCACTCACGGCGAGTGTCCTATAAAAGATCTTGGGAACTAAACATTTGTTCGGGTTTGTTCGGTTCACCAAGTTTTTTAATTTAGCATTAACTGTAGAATTACATTCTTTATCAAATTGCTCAGTAGGTATATACATGTTTTTAGATCAAATAGTTTTAAGTTTAAAAATTGACTTGAATATTTATTATACATTATTATACCAGGAAGGTATAATTTTCAAAAGACCCTGTATAAAGAATATACTTCTATGAAATAAATTTATTCTTTAATTTTTCTCAAACTTTTAAATTTTTAACTGCATTAGATACAAAATAAAGTCGAATTACCTTTGATATGTTTTTATAAAATAATCCTGTAATGAATTTTATCTCAGAAACGGTTGTAGATGCGTAGAGGACATTGTTAACGAAAGTTACAGTAAGTTTCACGAAATTTTGGATACGACTTAATGATTTCCTGGGTCGGTCCCATTGTGTCGACAAGAGATTGGCAATAAACAAGTGAAGTATGAAGGGACAGACTAAGGAAAACAAGTAATGATATGTTTATATTAATTTAACATTTTTTTTAAATATTACTAGTCATATTTATTTACATTTATAAAGTTCTATAGATAGTGCTGTTTCGCTATCGCTATTCTCATCAAAATTAATTATAATTGGATTAATTATACGATCCAGACTAATATACGAATTTTCTATAGTTATTACGTGACGGACTGAATTTTTCCAACTACCTGGGGGAATATCATTAAAGCATTTTCGTATTAATTGTACAACACTAGAACTTGAAGTCGGAGAAATATTTTCAGACCTGACCAGTGATTTTAACTGGTGCCACATATGCTGTATGGGGTTAAAAATGCAATAATAGGGTGGGAGCCGTACCACTGTATGTCCAATTTCTTCTGCCAGTGTATCACACACATATACTTTTTTTATACAAAATGTCTTTAAAACTTCTAGAAGATCACTTTTTTTATAACTTTCTTCAAAATATATATCATTCGCCGCCATGTAGTTCTGAATCTCCAATTTTTTATTATTTGAGCTTGGAGTTTTATGTAATTGGCGACTGTTATAGCTCGCATTATCCATTACTATCACGCTATTCTGAGGAATGTTTCGTAAAAGACAATTCTTTAACCATTCCTCAAAAACTAACAAATTTTACCACAAAAAGATATTTAAATATAAATTAACCTACCTGATGTGCCTATATTTAATTATAATTATTACAATCCGGTCCTTTCCACATAATATTAGCAAACGGTCATAAATAATGGGATGGCCCCAGGTACCTTTACTGCTGTCATTAAGTTATATCCATTTTTTTATCTAGAATTGAAAAATGTCAAAATATGTAGGATATTCTATTTAAAATAACAATGTTAAGCCTAAGTTCTGGAATAACCAGAAATGGTAAATACGCCAAATTATATTCATTAATAAGAGTGGCATCTTTTACGACAAGTACAGATATTTTAGACAAATATATTTTTTTACTTACCGAAATAAATAATTACTGGTAGTTTCTTCAGTATAGTAAATTAAAACGAACATATTCCATATATAATTATAAACTTTTTCATGTATAGAAAACTTTACATCATAACCTTATTTATTCCTGTAAAAACTGCTACTTAATAAATAACTACACAATCCGAAAATATGAAGAGAAACCTCACATTTTCCTAATAAAACAAATTTTATCAAGAATTTTTACAGTGGATGTTCTGAGACGGCAGACGGTCTGATATGGTTAAAACTGTAGGATTCGATATTATTTACATTCTTTGGAAGACACATTCAATGTCTCATTTGAGGACATTGAACAATTTTCATGTTAATTATATATGGTTAGTTATTACAAATATATCAATAATTTCAATTTTTTAGATGTACGCTGTTTTTGTTGTAAAATTTTTATTTTTATATAATATTTATTTATTATTAATGTGTTTTTTATAGGTAAACTCGAAAGTAAATACATTCGTAAACCCAAGTTTTGCTTATAATATGTTCTTGCATATTTAAAAGTATTAATGTTAATGACAGGATGTCGAAACGTCGGCACTGATAGGAACGAAATTCTTATATGTCAATAAAAATAAACTGAATTTGTTTTACTTAACAAAAACGAATTTTATTAATCTGAATATTTTGTTCATAATTAATACATAGGTATGTGGATAACATTGGGCATTTAGTAACGAAAAAAGAAGATTCCCAATAAGCTGGGGCAACGAATCAGAAAGTAGAAGAGTATGAGAGTAATAAGCAACAATCCCCACTAAGTTAAGCAAAATATAGAAGAAAATGATATACTAAAAATGAAAATATATGGCATCGTACGTCCGATACTTAAGATAATTTTTTAAATAGAACGACGTTTTCCGAAAAGCAGCACATGATTCGTCCATTGCTCATTAAATATGACAACAACGCTTTGATAATATCTATAATTACTTGAAAACTTCCTAAGATTCCTACGTAATAAGGAGTGTGGGAAATCAGCCGCTCTAAGGCCATCATACTTCATCGGATCCAAGTTTACCATTTAAACTTAAACGGTCTGGTGGTATTTTAACATGAAAGTACCTCTAATTCATTAGTATCCAGGTCTGCAAACTTACTAGGCATTATTTTATTTAAATAATTATTTTTTATAATAATCATATTACCAGCTAAACTAACTTCCGAGTTCGCTTGTACTTACATCTCGCGAATCTGATTACTCCAGCGCTGCAATATTAATGAAGTGCCAACAACTTTAATAAGTATAAATGCCAAAATTTCCTTTTACTATGTCCACAAAACAATGTTTGGATTACGATAGGCTTTGAAATAATTAATTGCTCACTTTCCGTCTCCCACGCCGAATTTTAATTTGGGCATTTTTGCACTTTTCCTACATTTTAAATACTGAATCGTGAGTATCGCATTATTAATTCCTATGGGATTAATTAACTAAAATTAAATCTTGTTCTAACACAACGACATAATAATAATTTAGCTGGGAATTCACTGGTTGAAAAGTGTGTAGTATTTCGGTAATGAACAAGAACTTTTGAAATCGAAGAGATAGATTTTTTCATTAACTACCTTCCATTCTCAAGAAGTTTACTCAAAAATATTTAAAACTCGCCAGAAGAAAAGTAAATCCATTGTCCAATACTATACAAGTAGGTGAACCGAACTACGCAAAAGATACCATAAAGCGTGTCGATTGGGGTAATATATCTGCTGTACAAACCAAGAAACGTAACCGGTAATATTAAATCTTTCTACATGTCAACAGAGTTAATTTCAAAATCTACCGTGTATCGAGTTTCATGCATGCCGTATTTCTTGCAAATGTCACATATTGCTTTTCGTCATTCGACGTGATTCATCTTGGGTAGGTGATGCAAAACCATTTTCAATATCAAATATTTTTCTATCTATATCTATCTATCTATCTCATCTCTCTTTCATCTATCTCTCTCACTCAAAAAGATCAGAGAAGGATATCCAACATATTTAGTCAAAACTATAAGATCATTCCTGAAAAATAGAACCTTCCACGACAGAATGGACAGAATAATATCCAAAAACCAAACCATCCAAGCAGATGTCCCCCAAGGATCCTCATTATCTCCATACCTGTTCAACATATACACCGCAGACATACCTGAGGACCCCCAAAACATGCTAGCCCTATTTTCAGACGACACATCTATCATCACCACATCTATCATCACCACATCTGGAAATCTGGGATACATTGTAACCAGATTACAGAGACACATCGACAAAATATCCAGCTGGATGGACAAATGGAAGATAAAAATAAACCCACTAAAATCCCAGGCCATAATATTCACCAAATCCAGCAAACTACAAATAGAACAGTAAGAATCGAAGACACCGCCTTACAATGGAAACACAGTATCAAATACCTGGGTCTCCAGTTTGACAAAAAATTGATTTGGAGACACCACCTGGCGGCAACCCTAATAAAAGCCAACCGACTGCTGCACACCGACTACCCTTTATTAAACAGGAGAAGCAAGCTAAATCTCAGGAATAAAACAACAATCTACAAAGTCTGCATAAGACCTGCCCTACTCTAAAATATTTTAAACTCACCGCCCCCTCATGGTCTACATTCTGCAAAACAGGGAAAAGTAAAATCCAGCAATACCAGAACAAACTTCTAAGAATGATCACCAACACACCATGGTTTGTACGGAACACAATAATACATAGAGACCTTGAAATTCAAACCATCAACGAAGTCATCAACCACATGTCAACAAAATACTTCACGACAGCAGCGACCGCATCCAAACCCACTCATCTAACAGTCCCATCTCCAGAACAGAAACAGGGAAGACATGTACCCGGTTCCCGGACAATAAGGAAGACAACTAACATCCTTACACACCCCCCTTCAAAAATCAAGAAACAGGATAAAAACTTAAGAATAGCCACAACCAAAAGAAGTCACAAGCGAGGCCTAACTCGGAATATGCAATGATGATCCCAGTCAGTACTAAAATTAAATGAAGAAAACTCAGTTAAATGACCAAAATCTGTACGGCCTACGATGTTGAGAATAGGGCGTCGTTCCATTTGCGGTCGAAGGTATTTTAGTGTCATTTGCGGTCAACCCTATAAATTTTTAAATATTTTTGTTAAGAAAATCTCAGGCGCGGCCAAGGAATCAAATTAAAGTCTCCTGCGTGAAGTTTGCTCCTTGAGTTAACCTTTCTTTATTGAGTTGACATTTCGTCGCTGTGCCGATGTTTCCGGTTACCAGGGTGGGACCCCCCCAAAAATAGCATGATGGAAGTTCCAGGCCCAAAATACTCCGGAGGTAAATTCGCCCCCCATTCGGATCTCCGGGCGGGGGCTGGACTCATCAAACAACAACCATTTCCGACAATTAACTGTGATCTAATAACACTCAACGAAGAAATGGTGTGGCATCTGCAGTTGCTAACCAACCCAGAACTAGCAACTTCAAAATTGATTTCTGCAATATCAACTATTCCACCTCTAACACGTTCCGATGGTACAATAGCATCCACAGCCGCAGACAAAGCAAACTTACTTGCTGAACTATTTTCTTCTCATTCCACTGTAGATTCCCAGGGAAGAACACTACCCGACATTCCTGCAGTTCAATCCGAAATGACAGAGATCGTGTTCCGTCAGCGTCCCATCAAACGAATCTTGAAAGGACTCGACGTCAACAAAGCTACTGGTCCAGACGAAATTTCTATTATAGTTCTCAAGAGATGCGCCGATGAACTAACACCAGTATTTTGTAGACTTTTCAACTTATCCTACAAAAAAGGAATATTTCCATCTTGCTGGAAGACGGCGCGAGTTCAGCCTATTCCAAAGAAAGGTAAGAGAACCCTGCCTAACAACTATCGACCAGTCGCATTGCTTTCAGTTATATCAAAAGTAATAGAGAAAGCTATTAACCAACATCTTCTAAAGTACCTGGAAGGCTTTAACATTATCAGCGACCGTCAATATGGTTTTCGAAAGTCCAGATCAACTGGAGATCTTCTAGCCTATATCACCCATATTTGGAACAGCGCAATCGAACATCATGGGGATTCTCGGGCTGTTGCACTGGATATTTCTAAAGCTTTTGATCATGTTTGGCATGAGGGGCTTCTAACTAAACTGCGATCCTATGGTATGCCCAGTCGATTCTGTGCATGGTTGTCTAGCTTTCTTAAGGACCGCTCTCTGCAAGTGGCGATTGACGGATTTCTCTCAGACACCTTCACCATCAATGCCGGTGTTCCTCAAGGGTCCATATTGTCTCCCACTCTCTTCTTACTCTACACTAACGACCTTCTAGTGAAAACTAAAAATCCGATATTTAGTTTTGCTGACGATAGCACACTTATCTCATCTTTCTCTTTGAATGCGCAAACATCGGCTGCCGACGCACATCTTCGCAGACAGCTTGAAGTATCACGCCTCAACAAAGACCTGGAAGAAATTTTGGCTTGGGGTGACAGTAACCAAGTTGAATTTAACACTAAAAAACCCAGGCAGCAGTTTTCTCTAAAAAGGTTAACATTACAGAACCGGATATAGTCATGGACGGGCACGCAATCCCACTGGCTTCATCTATTAATTTGCTGGGCATCAAATCTGGGAGGAAATATGTCTTGGCATAACCACGTTGTAGCAATCGCCAAGATAGCTTCTCAGAAGCTTGGGGTACTCTTCCGAACCAGAAAGTTGTACACACGTGAACAACTTTTGACACTATACAAAGCCCAGATTCGACCATCACTAGAGTACTGCTCTCATGTCTGGAGCTCTGCACCCAAACATACTCCTCGGCTACTGGATTCCATCGAAAGGAGGGCTATTCGTCTTATCGGAGATCACGAGCTGACGAAGAACCTCGACAGACTAGAACATCGAAGACAGGTTGGGGATTTGACTCTCTTTTACAGATATTTTAATGAAAGGTGCTCGGCTGAACTTGCCCTCTAATTCCGCCCAGAGCGACGAATAGCAGAAATACACGACGAACCACTGCCGCCCATCCATATGTGGTTAAGCTTAGTACTCCTCGGACTTCATTATTTAAGAATTCTTTCATCTGGAGGACTTCATCCTTGTGGAACGACCTTCCCGAGGTCGTTTTTCCCAACGAATATAACCTCCAACGATTCCAAACCAACGTGAATCGCTTTTTGTGCACACACACCACTCCCAGAGTGCCCTAAAGGATTAGTATAGTGCTTGTGTTTGATCATAAAAAAATAATAAGCCTGGATAAAGTTTGAAGGAAGGATCTTTTTAAATTAACACACATTATCAAAAATATCTAAAAATTTATAGGGTTGACCGCAACTGGCACCAAAGTTCCGACAAAATACCACAAATGGTACTATTTCATGCCTTTCTGAGAATAGACCATCGAAATGTAAATCACCAAATCAGGTACTGAATTACCGGACCGGAAAACATGTAACTCTGAACGTTACAGGCTACTCACCAACACTGTCAAAGAATACTAGCAAGACTCAGAGCCGAATATATCTAATGAATTCGATGATGATGGCGGAAAATAAAAATCGCTGTCGTAGAATTTACGAAGATTAGTATTTCAGCTGAACTCGTTCAAAAAGTATTTAACAATTTATAAGTACTTACCCACTACTTTTGTGGGGTATAGCTAAAATTTTAAATAGTTTCCTTCCTCGACTAGACATAATAATATAACTTCTGTTTTGTACTTACTACTAACAACATAATAAATATAAATACTTTTGTCCAAACTTGCATAATACAACGTAAAGCGGGCTGCGGTTAACCCCTCCCTTTATTTCCGTAATTTTATTTTAATAGAAGTCCGAGTTAGTTATACAGGGTCCGCAAACAAAGCGTGGACGGAAGATTAAATCGTTATCGAAGAACTTATCAACAATACTGAAACAGCTTGAGATATTGGATTAAAAGCGGCATGTTTTAAAAATATTTTACATTATACAGGGTGGCCCAAAAATGTGTGACAGCATAAAATTATATTTTTTTAAATGGGACACCCAGTATTTTATTGCATATTTAGGTTCGTATTACTATCGTTTATAAGTGCCTCAAATTTTATTTTATTTGGTTTTGTAGTTTCGGAGAAATAAATTAAAAACTAAAAAAAAAAGTTTTGCAGTCCTGAATAAAAAAATCAAAAAAAACAATCCAGAACTATTTTTTTAACCTCGGCATTGAGTGAAATTTATGACAAGAGGTCTAGAGATACATAAATGTAATTGCGTTTATTTATTTTATACAGGGTGTTCATAATAAGCTTTCAAAAACACCACATTTTAAAATAATATTTCTCAAGTTTTTCAAATGGAACACCCTGTATATTATTTGGCTATTTGACGTAGAATTCATAGACAATTCTTTTTTGTAATACAAGCATATAAGTTATATCCAGCCGTTTTCGAAATAATTATAAATATCATAAATTATGTTGTTTAAATAGAGTTTTTATTGGGAAATTTTGTTATAGGCGACTAGACTAATAATTGTAAACTAAAGTAAAAGTTCAAAATAGCTTCCTTTTACTCTTAGAGTTTACCGTATTTTAGTTATTTCGATATAAATTCTAAAAGCATACATTTTTGCTACTTTTATTATTTAATTTTATTTTTTATTCTTAATCGAGTTGCCATAATTTCTTTTTTTTTAGATTGTCACTATGACAGTTAAATAAAATTATTTACATTTGTTCAGTCGTCGAAATTAAGTACTAACTTACACAAAATGTCGAATTTTAGAAATGGTAAATATGATTTTTATACTGGATGAATGTGCAAGAAATTGCCTTCTCGCGAGCCGAGTGTATGCTGCAAGATATCCAGATATTGAGAGAAAGCCGATAGCAAAAACCTTCGAGAAGTTGTTGCAAAAATTTGTAGCAACAGGAAGCACTGCGTACACAAAAAGGATAATAATCAATAAACCCGTTATTAATGAAGAAAATGAATTAAGAGTTCTGTTGGCAGTAGAGAGAAATTAAGTAAAAGGATGTTATTTTGAACATTTACTTTAGTTTACAATTATTAGTCTAGTCGCCTATAACAAAATTTCCCAATAAAAACTCTATTTAAACAACATAATTTATGATATTTATAATTATTTCGAAAACGGCTGGATATAACTTATATGCTTGTATTACAAAAAAAAATTGTCTACGAATTCTACGTCAAATAGCCAAATAACATACAGGGTGTTCCATTTGAAAAACTTGAGAAAAATTATTTTAAAATATGGGGTTTTTGAAAGCTTATTATGAACACCCTGTATAAAATAAATAAACGCAATTACATTCATAGTATCTCTAGACCTCTTGTCATAAATTTCACTCAATGCCAGGTTAAAAAAAAAGTTCTGGATTGTTTTTTTTGATTTTTTTATTCAGGACTGCAAAACTTTTTTTTTTAGTTTTTAATTTATTTCTCCGAAACTACAAAACCAAATAAAATAAAATTTGAGGCACTTATAAACGATAGTAATACGAACCTAAATATGCAATAAAATACTGGGTGTCCCATTTAAAAAAATATAACTTTATGCTGTCACACTTTTTTGGGCCACCCTGTATAATGTAAAATATTTTTAAAACATGCCGCTTTTAATCCAATATCTCAAGCTGTTTCAGTATTTTTGATAAGTTCTTCGATAACGATTAAATCTTCCGTCCACGCTTCGTTTGCGGACCCTGTATATCTGATATCGTTTTAAACCTATGAACGAGACGTTTGGATTTTATAGTAACTAGCGTAAAGTGAATCGTCGAGTCAGTGTGTCAAGTCTCAGCAAGTAACTCGAGTAGATTTATTTATGCAAAGATAAATTTTATGCAAAATTTTGAACGTAAGAAGATTTACTAAAATATTTTTCACAGAGAAGTAGAAGTTTAGATATAAATAAATTGTTAATGTTACACCACTTAATTGCCAAAATTGGTGAAGACAATAAGGTATCATAGAGAAGTCCATATAGTATGCATCCAAATTAAGGATGAAGTAAGTCGAGTTGCTTGAATTTTTGTTTTTGTGGCAGAGACCAGATACTGGATATACTTCAATCCCTTAAGGAACTGTAACGATAGCTGAAAAAATATATATTACATTTTTTGTACGGTATTCTACAGGGTGGCCATTTCAAATATATTAAAATTGTTAATACAGAAGTTAAAGGGTAATTTTTACCAAGAAATTGTATTTTAACTTTCTTTTCCAAAATTTTTAAACAAAAGTTTTCCATTGGTTTTTTCTAGAAAATTTTCGACGAATGAGCGAGTTATAACGTAAAATTATTTTTGACTCTATAGAGTGGCTCAAAAATCTGAACAAGAAAATATGATTTTATTTTTTAAATATAACACCCTGTATATTTTCATATCTTTAAATTCCTCCAGAAATTCTGGGTATCGTGACAAAAATAGTTATAATTAGTTTTTTCTAGTCATTTTTCCGTAATATCTGTTTTTAATAAAAAAATCTGAAAAAATTTTTTTTTTTAAATTATATTTGATAGTTGGCCATGAAAGACAAAAACAAATAGCAAAAGCAATAATATATTTTTATTAACATCTCATTGTCATTTTATGACTTACTTTTATCAAGTTAAATTTATATTGTCTAGTATGTAGAAATGATCTATATGATTTTTGTCTTGTGTGCTAGTGATATAATTGCTTTATTAGATACGAGAATTTATGAAGCACGATACCCAGAGCGAAGATACCCAGATGAACAGACATTCGGTGTGTTATCATGTTGGGAATAAATTGTCTGTAATAATTAATTAATGCGTCTAAAATTCGATTCGATTTCTGAAGATCTTTTTATTTAATTGATAACCTAAATATGAGACATACTAATAGAAGAATATGCATTTATTTTTTTTTCTCCTTCAATGGCTTAATTCGATAATCTAATTCTGTATCTGTGTGTCCCAGCAGATATAATCTACAATAGTCAAAATTTGTAATCTAACTAACCTATCTAATTCCTCCTCAATCTGATCTCTAAGTGCATAGGGAAACGACCGTGGTTTAAAAAGTTTTAGTTGTGAATTAGGTTTTATTTTTAGTTAAATTGATATCCTCTAAAAATACATGGCTATATTTTCACTGTAATTTTTGATAATCTGATTCATAGTAGTAACATGTTTGATTTCCTGAATATCTAAATTAAATTTATACGTAAAATCGGGGCCCAGTAGAAGCTCCCATTATTAACAATGTAAACATTAACCGGACGTGTTCTATTATTACACGTAAAATTTAATAAAACCTCTCCCTAAGGGATAAAGTCTTCTCTAGAATAACTAAATAATATATTCTTGGGAATAGATAGCGGTATGTATAAAAAAATATTTGTTAGCCGCTTGACATTGCTGTATCAGTACTATCACAGTCAAATTCCATATTTGGAAATACGTCCTCTAAGCTCCAATTTAATGGCTGACTCTTTATTTCCTATGCCTTATCGCCTAACTTAAACATATACTTAATTTTTATCGAAATCACTGTTATTTTAATCGAAAAAACATTTTAAAGATATTTGCATTACGAGAGTTCTTCAAAACAAACTTGGAAAATTGAACAATATACAATATGTGTATATATAAGTAACATGCACAATAATACACAAGTAAGAATTTAAAGAAAATATCGAAAAAAGAAAGTAATTATCAAATTTTTGCGTATACAATGTATGTATACAATACAGCTGATAAAATGAATGAGGATAGTTGTAACTCAAAATCATACCAAGCCCCTGATTATTTTTAAAAAATTAGAAATTTTAGAGGTTATTCACTTCCTTAGCATGAAGGATTTTATTAGATTATAATGCAATTTACAGATTTTTTTGCTAGGTATGAAATGGGATAAACCGCATGATGAAGATGAAAAATTACAAAAATTATGAAGAGACGTGGGGAGAAGCTTATGAAGCAACTGCGAAAAGAATTACTTAGAAAATTATAGAACGTATCATACAATTATATAGAATTGAAATCCGTAGAGTTATATTTAATTAAATAGAAGGAGCAATTGAAATTAAATAAAGGTAAAAAATTAGATTAATATGACTGACGAATTGAACCAGTTTTAGGGTTGCGGTAGATTATATGGTAGACATGAATAGAGATTGGCACACACTAATATGAAAGAACCAAACGATTTAAATAGCTAGAAAGAAGAAACTAGGAATGTTGAGTCAAATTATGGCAGTATTTATATATTTAGGCATGTTATGCATTATATTGATCACATCTACATTGCTTTTGCTTTAAATTTGGGGTGTCGATATGGGCTACGGATGATGAATTACGAGAAGAACTCCATGAGATCTGACAAAAATGTTTGGAAAATATACTAAACTTTATATCAAATTTGAGATCACTCGATGTTACATTATTAATTTTATATCCAGTAGTTATGTTGAACTAAATGGATTCTGCAATTCTCGTTGAAATTGTTTACATTACGTTGGAAATTATTTCAGAAAATGTCAATTAAGTTTTTTTGTGGCTCTACGAAGACCTTTCAAAATCTCCTGTTTAGAATTACAAGCATATCTTATACTGAGCCTACTTATAAACCAGTTAAAAATAAACTCATGGTCTCAACATAAAGTTATTGGACAAATTAATAAATTGTTGTATTTATTTACAAATAGGGATACAACAGGCAATGAGACCAATATAGTATCCACGTTGTGGTATTGGCTAGTGGGAGTTAATAGTGTCTAAATTAAATTTATTTTATGTTCACCTAAAAATTTATGAAAATTTACATCAATGATTTTACACATTTTTTAAATACAATTATAGGCATATCGAACATTTCCGTGCCTAAAGAAAAAATATTACATGCTCGAGTCGCTCTCCAGAGAGATTTTTTTCCAGAATTAGAATTTCTAATTAAAAGTATTTTGAAACCTTAAGCCCTAACCGGTACATTAAAGCTTAACTTTTGAGTGTTTGTGAATCAACAAGGCCGTTCACTAGTTTGTAAAGTATAATGATATCGAAAGCAATCCGTCTTTCAGTAAGTTGAAAATTTGTTCATAATAGTTGCTATTGACTATAGCTATGTCTGTTTTACGTGACAAGAACCGGAAAAACTTATTTTTAATACTTTCTAGCCTTCGCTGGTATACCACGTACTGTAATTAAATAAATACAATACTTAAATAAATAAAAAAAAATTGACTAATCTAAAGTATGAATAACGAATTCGAGAGATTTTACTGTTAACCAGCTCGATGAATAGTTTCGGATATCTTCGGATATATTTTTATGCATAGGAAGTCACGGGTAAACACCGTAAGTTTAATGAACACTCTGTACTATTTCATCATATTAAAAAAATTAATATAAATTTTTTAGGTCATCAGACTGAGTTTAAATAATCTATACTATGAATATTCAAAGCATCAAGACTCGAATATTTAACTAACAAGTCAAGACACAAGATTTGGTTTGCTACATTTCTCAAGAGTTTGTTTGGGTCTATTTAAGAAATTGTTATGTTACTTGCACAACTGACTGTTTTGTCAGTAAAATAAATTTTTGAAAACAACCAACCTTCAATTGTCAGTTGAAGTTGTGGAAAATTGTTGAAATTATTTTATTAAGACAAGCGACCATATAACAAAAAAACAGAAAATTTTTAGGACACTATAAGACATTAATATTACTTGGCATTATCATCTTATAAATTATAAAAACAAAATATTACGTGAGAAATGCATACTTAATAAAAATTTTATTTTCAACCAAAAAGAGAAACTTCGTTTGGTGTCTCTTATCTTCGCTAAACAAGTCTGAACGCATTCGATTAATTGAAAGTTTAATTAGTCGGTTCACTAATATAATCTTAATGTAAGTACAAAAACTGCAGGTAAAAATTATAAACTATTTTCTAGTGAAAAGATTACCCAAAATAAATCGCTTATTTTCTGCATAGGAAGTTTTCCTATTTACAAGCGGTCATCTACCTTAAAAATTTTGCAGGAGTAAGTGAATAACCTGTTTGGATAACCAGCATTCAAAATGCCATTAAATTGTGATATAATGGCAAAGCACGAAATATTGACATAAATATTTACCTTCGGGCGATCCCATTGGGGAAAATAAATCACGTCGGATCGAGATACGAACAAATTGATCTAAGAAATAGACGATTCCGATTCAAAAGGAAAAACAGGAAGATTTATTGTATCTATTCTCTTTTTGTAAATTTTTAAAGAAAAATAATAGAAAATATGCTTGTATTCTCCAGTTTCATGTCTATTATTAGAGAAAATCATGACAACAAATAGAGAGAAAAATATTGTTAATAGTACCTATAAATATAAGCTTTATATTAATAGTTCGATATTTCAATATGCAATGTGATAAGTTATTAATCAGATAGAATGTGATCAAATATAAAAAAAGTCTCTTATATCCTATCATATATTAATCGTATAAAGTTTGACATTTATATTTCTATTCTGACGATCATTGTCACATCCTATAGAATTGTTTACATAATTGTATAGGACGTACAGCTTCCGAAAAAAAATTTTTATAAGAAAAGGTGCTAGGAGAAATTGCTGAAAATTATTTGCAAGTTTTTAGGACGGCCGCTAGGAGGTATAACACTAATAGTAATTTGTTGCCAGTCGATTTTTCTAGAATCTTCTTAGTTAAGGTAAATTGAAAATACTTACAAATAAATCTCTGCAAATCTTTGCTTAAATACTTTTTTCTCTAACCCTTCAAATAAAGTGGTGGGGGTAACGCAAACATTGATTTGAAAAAATTACGAGGAAGTGTCGTTGTTCTTGCTCCATCAGCTACACTACAAGCATTGTTGTCAT